>JACEFZ010028151.1:0-578986 GCA_014155875.1 Cepaea nemoralis | reverse complement strand
TCCCCTTTGAAAAGTACCGAGCCTTATGGAGCCTAGCGAATAACTGAGTTGGATTCGGCAAAGGTTCCACCTGAAACTGTGTATGACTGTTCAGAAGTCGGTAATCTATACATAACCGGTGTTCTCCACTTGGTTTCCGTAACAAAACTACCCCTGCATTGTATGGGGATGTGGATGGTGCAATCACGTCATCCTCCAGCAGTTTCTGTATTTCCTCCTCCAGGGCCTTTTCTTTAGAGAATGGCACTGGGTAAACCTTCTGGCGAACAGGCTCCTGTGTGGTCAAAGTCATCTCGAACTCAACCAACCTCGTTCGTCCTGGTTTATCAGTCAGTATCCCCTTATGAGACGTGAGAACCTGGGTTATCTTTTCCCTCTCCTGGGAGGTCAGATCAGGGTTCACTTGCACATCCCTATAGGTTTCCTGGTGTACCAGGGGATATCCCTGCCCTCGTTGGTTCCCACTTCTGTCTCCACTGCAACGGCCATTGCCATGAGGTGAGCTGCCTTGTCTCCGGGTCTCTCTTCGTATTTCCGCAAGAGATTGATATGGAAAATCTTCGACTTTCCCCGGATCCGGATCTGATAGTTGGTTCTGGATATCACCCTTTCCACAGGAAATGGTCCTTGCCACCTATCTCCAGTTTGTTGTTTCCCGTTGGGAGTAGCAACAAGATTTGTCTCCCACCTCTAGAGATCTTTCTTTAGACCTACGGTTGTAGTAAGCCGAATGTCTTTTTCTGGCCTTTTTCAAGTTTTGATTCGCCAGAGTCCATCCCTTGTGGAGTTTTTCTTTCAGTTCCTCACGTATTTATAGGAATGAGATCACTTCTTCTGACGTCCCCTCTTCAGTCCAACTCCTCAACATGGCTTTCAACGGTCCTTTGATTGGACGACCAAACAGCAACGTAGCGGGTGGTAGTCCTGTTGAGCCATGAGGAACTTCCCGATAGGCAAAGAGGGCTGCTGGGATATATTCATCCCACCTATCAGGTTTTTCCTGCGCTAGTTTCCTGAGCATTGTCATCAACGTGCCGTTGAAACGCTCTACTTGTCCATTGGCTTGAGGGTGGTAAGGGCTGGTATGTATATGGTTAGAGTGGAACACCCTAAATACCTCCTCCATGAGTTTTCCACAAAACTGGGATCCATTGTCCGTCAGAATTTGATCCGGAAAGCCTAATCTGGTAAAGGCCTCCATCAGTGCGTCCGCCACTCTTTTCGAGTCAATCGTGGTCAACGGTATGGCCTCACCCCACATTGTACAGCAATCCACCATTGTGAGTATATAGCATGTTCCTCTTCCTAGTCCTGGGAAGTGGACCCACGATATCGATGGCTACCCTCTCGAAAGGAGAGTTCATGATGGGCATCTCACCCAAGACCACCGGTGCTGTCCAGTGTTTCGGTGCCACCCTCTGGCACTCAGGGCATGACTTCACATACCGACGCACATCATCTGTCATTCCCGGCCAATAGTAATGGCAGGAAATTCGCTGCATGGTGGCGGCAATACCCATATGTCCACTAAAGGAGATGGTATGCCCCATATGAAGAATCTGGGACCGGTGAGCTTTCGGAACGACCAACTGACCGTATAGGTTGTCTCCCCTTCCTGCTCTCCTGTAGAGTATCCTGTTCTTCATGTAGTACTGTCCCCGACCTGGTGGATCAGCACTTTTCTGCAGCTTTTTGTAGCAAGGACGTAAAGTAGCATCCTCACTCTGGGCAGTTCGTAGCTCCCCCGGCAATGGGTTAGTCACAATTGATTCTGCCTCTTCCGTTCTCGTCTGAGAGCGAGTCTGTATTGCTCCCATATGGATTGGCTCCCTGGGCATTCCCAGAAAGACATACCGGCAACCAAGGATTACTGGAAAAATGGGATCGGTCAATACAGCGGCCTTGATGGTGCCGATGACATACCTTGACCGAATCTCCACATTAGCAATGGGCAACTTCATGGCCACAGCACTCTTCTGTGCAGGCTGTATCTCCATGGTCTCACCTGTGAATTGTTCTGGATGTACCAGATCCGCAGAAATCACGGCCTCTCCGTCCAGTCCTGTGTCGTACAAACACTCCACTTGACGACCGTTAACCTCTACCAATTCCACTACAGGTGGTTTTTCCTGGTCTGGAGTCTCTTCCTCGGCCTCGACCTGTTCGGTGGGCTCCACCTTAGGTTTCCCGGGGCACACGACGAATTGAGTGTCTCCTTACTTTCCCCTGCAGTCAATAGCATTGTGCGTATTCGACTTGCATTGGTTGCACCATTTCCCTGTCCTAGATTTTCTAGTGCCGGACTTGAGTGAGCTCTCCTGGTGGCGAGCTTCCTTGTTGACCTTGGCATTTTTCCGTGACAACCTCCTTGGAAGTCACTTGACATGCTGCGAAGTGAGGGTTCTTAGCCTTCGATTTGCAGTCCCTCGTATTGTGAGAGGGTGACTTACAAATTGAACACCACTTCTCCGACCACGGTCGTTTTGGTGTAGAGCTTGAAGTGCTCTTGCTTCCCTCCTTCTTCTTCTCTGAACTATCCTCTGATTTTTGCACATAAGGTTCCCACTTTTTGGTTCCTGAGTTTTTGGCTTTCTTCTTATCATGTTTCTCCTGACTTTTGGTGTTGGTGGAAAGGTTTTCCCCTGCCTCCCCATGTACCTCGACGAACCGTTCTGCTAATTTTGTCACGAGGTCAATACGTTCCGCTCCTTGTTCTCCCAGGAACGTCCTGAGAGGTTTAGACATTTGCTTCTTCAACTGGTCGACCACCATGAGCTCTTCCAGACTCTCATAGTCATGTGCGAACCCAGCCAAATCCATCCACTTGTGGAGATAGGATTTAGACGCAAACTGTAGGCGGCAAACAACTCCCCCGGTTCTCGTTTCGCTGCTCGAAATTTTTTCCGGTAGGTATGTGACGTAACCTCGAATCGTTTCAGCAGAGCCGTCTTTAACTCGTCATAATTGTTCTCATGTCCTGGTGGCAGGCGAGAATAAACCTCGTAGCCGGTCCCGCGTAATCCCTGGGATAGCTTAAGACACCATTTGTCACGGTCCAGACCCATAGCAACAGACATGGCCTCGAAGCGTTGAAGGTACTGGTCAATCTTCTCTTTGTCCTCCTCGTAGACCGCTAAAGGAAACTTCATAGCATGGTAACCATGTCCACCTGCTGGGGTTGAGCCTGGGACGGAAGAACCTCCAACTGCTCCCTCAGTTTCCCCATTAGATTGACTCTTCAACTCGAGTTCCCTCATCCGGTACTCGTGCTCCCTTTTCTGTGCTTCCTGTTCAGCTTCTAATTTCTTAGCAGCCTGTTAAGCTTCAAGTTTCTTAGCAGCCTGTTCAGCTTCAAGTTTCTTAGCAGCCTGTTCTGCTTCCAATTTCCTAGCAGCCTGCTCAGCTTCAAGTTTCCTAGCAGCCTGCTCTGCTTCAAGTTTCCTAGCATCTTGTTCCAACTCCATCCTTCTCAATTCCAACTCAGCCTTTCGATCTTCCCTTTCTGCTTGACGATACTCTCTCTCTCCACTTCCTGTATGTAATCCGTTAGAGCAGAACCCGACAATCCCATTTCTTCCCCCTTTGCCCTTAGTTCTAACGTGGTTAGTTTCGGAGTGGCCATTTTACAGAGAGGTAAGCTAGCAGGTTGAGTAATATAACTGCAAATTAATATACAGATATATGACCAAGTACTATAAATCTAGATATTACCACACACAGCACATTCACTCAGTGACAAGAGTAGAATCAGGACCACAGACCTATGCAGACGTGTGAAGTGTGAACAGGTAAGATATGTGTCCTAACCCCTATCCACATTCACTCTAGCTGGATTCTCCAATATGATATCTCCGTTTTATAACTAAGGATCCCGTGTCAAAAGACCCCGTTTACGAGAGATCCCGCTGTCCAAAGATCCCGTTTACGAGAGATCCCGCTGTCCAAAGATCCCGTTTACGAGAGATCCCGCTGTCCAAAGATCCCGTTATCGAGCTCCCAATAATGTCGTGTCTTCCTCTAAAGTGTCGTCCCGGGAGTGAGGGGAGTCAACACCCACATTATAATTTTTTTTCCCTTTATCAATATCTTGGAGAGTCCACCAGCTTCCGTCCAACACACTCCATCAGCCCATGGACACCTTTTCCTATCACTCTCTCACTGTCGTACTATGCCCCCTCTCATACTTCCCCAACGCAACATATTCAACAACTCTTGCTTCTAAAAATTAATACAGATTAATTTATTAAAAGAAAAGTGTAATGTACGAGAGACGTGTATGCGAAGAAAATGTGTGATGTGTTCTATAATGTGTGTAGGATCGGACTCTCAGATAATAGCATAGTCAGTTCATCCTTGCAAGGACACACCACAGCACGTTAAGTCAGAACAAGTCCACCTCACCCAGTACTGTATCTCTCCTGCCGGACACCGACTGTCATCTGTAGCTACCTGGTAATCCATCTTCCTGATCATCCGAAATAGATACTGTTTGTAAATTACAGCTGATCATGGACCGGTTGCCCAATGCACATAATTTCCTATCGTTCTTAAAGAATGCACAAATCCTTTGTAGTGAGTATTTAGGTATCACTGTTATTGTTAATATACTTGAACCTAACTAGTGTCTATCTAGGTTCAGGTATCATGTCTTTTGAACTATTTCACTAGAATATATCACACCATGTGACTATTATATTTTAATGTTCTTGTTTAGGTACCAATGTTCTTATGCTGTGTGATGCATTAACAATCATCACCCATCTTAGGTGAACCATCTTTCTTCTCAGACGTTATTCCTTTTTTGTAAGAAACATTTTTGTGTCCAACTGGTGTTATGTCTAATTGACGTTGCACTTCATCAAACCCAGTGTTGAACTTCCTCGTAACTGGTATGGAACCTGTGAGAGAAACAACACATCTTGTGATAGTACTAGTCACTGATCCTACCGGCTGAGTGTAAGCCTATTGCCTTGCTCAGTTATTTTATAGCTAACTAAACTCTGTCATAGAGCATAGTAGCTCCTCACCTACGTCCGAATCAGGCGATGACAAGGAAAGACCCATAAACAGAGTGCACAACTTCAGTGGGCAAACCATTGAAAGATCCCCCCATTGGACACTTTCCCCATCTAAAATCTCTCCAATTATCACCCCTCTATCCTATTCATCCTAGCAGAGCCAATTATCACTCTCTAGTTTTAACAAGACTACTGCCTATATTAATTAGGACTAATTATACAATATGACTACCTTAGGCAACACCGCCTCATTCCGGGATGGCTGCTACACTTTGCCATAACGACACATGCTAGTTAATTTTAAATTAATCTAACACTGTAGAGCTCTCCCACAAACACGTCCATCCTAATCCACGGTTTTGGTCAACACTCATTGTCCCCAAATCAGGTTTTTCAAACAGCCTAAAATTGGTCACGTGACGGTATTCTTTATGTCCACACAGGTGTTATTTGGGCATATCATCCATTGTCAAGAATCTATCCTCCCTGGCTCAATCAATGTCAGAGTTGTCATCACTTGTTTTGACTCCCACAACAAGCTAGCGAGTTCCTGTATGCTCCCAACAACGGGTTTCCACAACAAACCGCCAATCTTCTGTCGAGTGGTGACAACCACAGTCGTCATTTCGCTTGATGTCCGGAAACTCTCAATGACAGACGGACTGTTTTCTCCCGAGCTGAGTACTTCCGCTTAAATCCGACCTGTTTATGAACTGTCAAAGTGGTGTATAGATTCATCTCACTCACTTCCAAATGTTCCCATTTTGTCGACCCCATGTAAACACGTGCAGCTGCAACTTTTGACCGTCCTGGGGATTTTGACATCCAATTTGTTTTTTCTGTTAGTTAAAATAGTTTTGGCTTTGCAGATAGGCCGGTTAATCAGAAAGTCTCTATAGTAATCAACTGGTTAAACGCGGTGTTTTATTTTTGTGACAAGGTCGACCTGCCTAAACTGAGTATCAGGAAACTGTCCATGAAATAAAGGGACCGGCGTGGTATTGACTACATCAGCCATCGAGTATGTTTGGTCTTCAAAAATATGGAGCTGGCCCCATTTATCCTGTTCTATATTAACGCCAATCTGTTGTATCATCACATATTCTAACAGCTGCCTATTGTTCATTGTAGAAGGTTTTTAAAATTTTAATTATCTGTATAAAGTGTAATGGTAAGTCAATTTCATTCCTTCTGTTCAATAATTCCTCAAAGTTTACATACTTATCAAATGCCTCTGAGCAGTCTATAAAGCAAGAGTACAGCTTAACATTGTACACTTTGCTTGTTTCTATATTTTCCCTCATGTTAAACATGTTGTCACGTGTACATCTATTTCGTGTAAAGTCAACCTGTACCATGGCGCTTCCGATCACGAACATGGAGGATAGGCAGTGAAACGGTTAAGGCCTCTGGGTGTTTATGCTCGTGGCTACCGTTGCATTCGCATTTTCCTCATGTTGGACTGGTAGTTTGTGTTTCCGTCGCCTTGCTACTGAGTAGAATGCGTGGCGCGACGCTGTGAGCTGTGGATTTCGTGTGAAATGCTTTTAAATCTGCGCGATGTTGTGGAGCGTGAACTGCATGTTCAGAACAATGGCGGCTAGCTATGTCCCATAATTGACCAGTTTTTGTGCCTTATGCATAAATGTGTGACTGCTGGTCTTCTGGTTGACTGCCGCTTCTTTTGACGACGAACTGTACTTTCGTGGAGGAATGTTGTTTGGCATTCTGGAGACGGCATGATGTACAGTGACATATTTTTTACAGCTGTCCGAGGTGTTGTGGCGTGAACTGCATGCTCGAAAAATGGCGTAGCTGGCTAAATAACATATAGAAACGGAACAACAACATCTAGAAATATCTGCATGTATGGCGGCTGGTGTGTCGCAGAAGCGACCGGTTTTTCTTGCCTTATGCAGAAATGTGTGGCTGCTGGTTTTTTAGTGACTGCCGTTTCCATCGATGATGAACTGTGTTTTCGAGGAGGACTTTTGTGTTGGCATTCTGGCGACGGCATTATGTACAGTGAAATGTTTCTTTACATCTGTTCGAGGTTGTTTTGTTGCGTGAACTACATTTCGGAGACAAAATGGCGTGGCTGACTAGAAAACATCTAGAAACGGAACAACAACATCTAGAAACATCGAGACTTTGTAGGTGAACATCCGATTGGGAAAGTAACTGTCAATTCAATCAAGGATGAACTGTATGTTTCGTAGAGAACTTTTGTGGTGACATTCTGGCGGGGGCATTAAGCACAGTGTACCTGAGCGGGCCGTTGTTTGTCGAGACTCCTGTCTTTTCCACTTTTCACATGGGCAGTGGGGAACATTTTATGTGATATTCACTGGCACGGGAACGGAGCATAATGGGGACGACCCTTTGCTGTGATGTTGGAACCGCGACAAACAACTAACTAACGACTAATCAGCCTGTACCATGTGTATGTTCTTTTCTGTTTTCTTATAAAGCCTTCCCATGATTATTGTAATTACAAATATGTCAGCGTAAGTTATCAAGGCATCTGTTTTGCAATTGGTAATTTGAATATATATTGTTCACATCCATTCCTTTAGCCATATTCCCATAACCTTGTACATAACGCGTGATATATTTATAACACTTTCATTCTCCACCTTTAATCAACTTTTCTGGGATGTTTATCACAACCTGGTGATTTCCAGTTTCTGAGGTTGCATTATGTCAACTCGACTTATTTACATTATCTACATTCCACGTGTTTCTATGCCGTCTCCTCAGTCCTCCCCCCCCCACCCCCCCCCCCCCTTTTACCCCTAATGCACACTGTCCAAATTATAGTTTCCCAACCTTAATTTGATCTTTCCACGGCTACTTTTTCCACCATCTTGAAATGATCTTTCCATATCCTCCTCTACTACCATAAACGGATGTTTCCACTACCTCGTCTGGTAATTAATCTCCACCTTTCCATAGCATTCTTATTTACTTTAACTCGATATTTACATAGCAAATTTGGAATCATTCTCTCGCCATTCTCACCCCTGTTTGCATAAACTTGACCTTTCCACATAGCCTTCTGCTATCTTCATCACCATGCAGTACTTTAGCCCGAGGGTTGGTTGTAAAGCTTCTTGGTCTTCCCACTCGATAGTTGCCTTGTGCAGTTCTCTTTAATTGTATGTATGCATACATTCATATATCTTTACATCCCTGCTATATAAACGGTGTCTTTGGACTATGGTTCCCTCTTTTCATGGTATGCCTCAGGATATGGCCAAACCATTAGTTTTCGGTTTTTGAAAATTATTTTAAAAGATCTTCTTTGTTCTATTATAGTTTCAGGAACTTGTTAATTTCCTGATTTTGCGGTTCAGCGGGCTCTTGTCATGTTTCCATTAACACCACAACATCTCAAATACGCTTTTCATCATGGCCGAATGGATAAGGGAGTACATTGTTTTGAATATGAATTTGTATATTTCTTATTTTATAATTTTAATTTCTGTTTCTCTAAATGTCTATTTGACATCGCACGTCTTATTCTAATATCTGTTCATGACTGACAATATGTTCATACACAGTGTTTGTAAAGCCGCACTACACTTTGTATGTAGAACAATCTTGAAAAAATGAAGTACATGATGTCATAAAAAAAAATTTGCTCCACAATCCATATGCAGCAAATGGCCGTCGACTGCTGGGGTAATTCTTTGCACTCCAAACAGAATGGTGTTATCAAAAGGAAAAACAATTACTGAACAAGTGTTTAGAAATGGAGATCGATACACACGGATGGTTGTTCAAAGATTTATAATAATATTTCCTGATAAACAACCTCCTCATCGCATCACGGTTAGAAATTTGTTCAATAAGTTATAATGAATACTTACTTCATTTGTACTTTCCAGCTTTCTCTCTCTCCCCCCCCCCCCCCCCCCCCCCCCCCCCTTATGGTAGACCATAGCAGTGACTATAAAAAATTTAATGAAATTTTTAGTACATTTTTGATGACGTCATGCATTTTATTGTTCAGAATTATTCTACATACAAAATGTAGTGAGACTATTCAAGCACCCAGTATTTTAATTGACAACGTTAATAAACACGTGCATTCTCCTTATAGACTAATGAGCCTTGTCAAGGTCTTATGGGATGAAACTTAAGCCAGGACAAACAAAGTACTTCTAAAAAGTGTACTCCCTTAGGGAATTAAAACACAGAAGTAATAAATAATATATTGCACGATTTCTTGCCTGGCATATTTCGTTGCATCTCATCGGGTGCATATTGCAGAGTTATATATCATATGGAGTGAATAAAATAATAACACTCCACTTCGAACAATAAAAGTGTAAGTATTTAGTATTTCTGCCAAGGTATTATTCTTTTATCCACTTCATATATTTCCGGGAAGGTAACCCGGCCAACAAACGCCTGAAGAAGTCAGATGTGTCGGCCGAAAGATGCAAATATAGCATTTCTGCTGTAAGCAGGTACAACACAATTACGTCTAAAACAACATTCCGGACGAACGCAGAAGTAGATATGATATATAACTGCAGTGTGAGATGCGTCGAAATATGCCAGGCAATAAAGTGTGCAATATATTGTTTATGGCGACTGTGTTTGAACTACTTCTTAAAAGATATAAACAACATGCAACAGCCAACATCATACTGAGTGGATAAACAATTAAAAGCAACGGATATCTTGAAATGTCGTATGTCAACAATATTCAAAGATGGTAGTTCGGTAAAGCACATCGAGATAAGACTCTGAACAACCAAGTATGTTACGACACTATTGAAACTAATATAGCGGAGCTCTGGTGTCAGTTCTCAATCAACCAGATACTTTATTTTTTGGGCTGTTTGTGATCTTCTAGGCAAAAGTTTACGTTTAGAAGTTTGCCATTGCTTTATGAACGGTCGACGCTCATACCACTGCGGGTTAAAACACAACGCAAATGATCTTCTCCCGCATCACCTGCGGCTGACTTCAAGCCTGGTAGATCTGGATTGTGAAACTGTTCACCACGTCTAGGCCACAGATGCCCGTATACGTACAGATCTCTGATTAAGTCAGTTTGTAACGTCTATTAAAAAGACGTTTAACTGTGTCTACTCGTACCTAACATTTTGTTACAAATCATCTTAAGTTCTATAGAACATAATCTGCTAGGAAAGTAAAGGTCGCTTTACTTCGGGCAAGAAATGTTATATAATAGATATTCGATCTAGCGGAAGAAGCAATGGGGCAAGGGAGAATAATCACATTAATGTCTCAATAATATCATCAGTCCAAAGCTATATTCTTGTTGCAGGGACAAAGACGTCTCTTGGAGAGACACGGATTTCTGTTCGAGTGATATAAATGTCCGTTGGAGTGACATAGATTTCTGTTGGGTTGATGTCCACATTCATGGAGTGAAATATAACTGGAATTGATCACATGTTGGCCAGAATTTGCTGCTTGTGTACAACAAAAGCAAAACAGAGAAACATTTCTTGGCGTAAACCCGCTCCATTTGGGGACAAACTCTATGGAGATTTCACGCACCTCAAATTGATTTCTTCTTCTTCTTCTTCTTCTTCAGCCTTCCGAGCCATTGAGGTTTTTTGCTGCAAATACAATCCGTCTCCATTCGTCTCTCTGGTGGACCTTCTCTTGCCAGTCGTTGATTTCTGCGTTCTTTAAATAAATTAAGGAAGACGTCTGAAGGTGTACACAGGAGGAGGAGTACAAAGGAGAAGAAGAAGAAGAAGAAGAAGAAGAAGAAGAAGAAGAAGAAGAAGAAGAAGAAGAAGAAGAAGAAGAAGAAGAAGAAGAAGAAGAAGAAGAAGGCGCGCCTATCAAAATAGTGATCTCTCTTACCAATATAGTGAATAAGTCAGCTAATATAATAACAGTAAAAAAAAATTTCGCTTCTTATGAGAAGACATGAACTGGAGAATTGGTGACAAATGGCAAGATCGAAGGGAAGAGACCAAGGGGAAGACAGAGAAGTAAATACATGGATGACTTGGCCACGTGGCATGGTCGAGACAGAAACACGGAGCTGATCCACGACTCTGGTGATCGAGTGAGATGGCGAAACATAACCGCTGACGCTTATCGGCATGGATGGATGGAACACAATAGACTCACTATCAACATTGTGAACTCAGCTACCAACATTGTAAAATTAGTTTGAATAACGAAGACACAAACAATAGATTGCACGATTTATTGCCTGGCATATTTCGCTGCATCTCGTCAGGTACATGCTGCAGAAATCACACAACTTACGTGAATTAATTAGATAAATCCTTCAAACTGAAATATACACATGTTCGCACAGTAATGTCGATTATCTACCACGGTAATTTTAAACTGACTAACATGTCTTTCTGCTTACACAAGGACGGCTTACGAAGGTTGATTAGTATAGCTTCAGCAAACTTTAACAATCGACTACTTTCTGTGTTGAACAACACACGGAAGGCATTGTCTCTTTCAACCACGTGACCACTCTCGAGCACATGTCTCCCGACCGATGAAGCCAGACTTTTCCGGTGTGTCGGCCTGCCTAGGCTACCATCTTCTGTGTGTAGTATCTTGTCCAACCAATTCGGAATATGTTCCGAAACCCTGCAATGTAACTGTCGCTCAGTTCTGCCTATGTAGATGGCCTCGTATCTGCATGTAAATTGGTAAATACAATTTGATTTGGCGTACAAAGCTACATGTTCTTTTACTGCTGGGACTGGGATCGGTGTGTTTTTGTACCTGATGACTAGAGCTGCAGCACAGAATGTTCGCTCGACTGCTGTGGTGAGCCGGTCCCGCGAGGCCATCTACATAGTGTCCTCCAGTTGCTCTCACTATGCATTCACTGTTGTTGTATAAACTTCTACATAGATTTGTTAAACTTTTGCCTAGAAGATTTGTGTACTCATTCCATATTGTTTAAGGATTTCCCACAGCTTGTTTCTATCTACCCTATCGAATGCCTTTTCTTGGTCGACAAAGGCTAAGTAGAGTGTTTAATTGAATTCGATTGATTTTTCTATAAGTTGTCTAAGAGCAAAAATGGCGTCTGTGCATCCTTTGTTTTTCCTAAATCCAAGTTGCGTTTCGCTTAGCTGGGGTTCTAAAGTAGTTCGTAATCTTTTTTCAAGAATTTTGCAAAATATTTTCCCAGTATGACTCAACAGTGAAATGCCTCTGTATTGTGTGCAGTCTCTTTTGCTGCCTTTGTTTTTTCCAAATCGGGATAATTATGGCGTTTCCCCAGTCTCGTGGTGTCTGTTGTTCTACCCAAACATGGTTGAATAGTCTATGTAGCCAAGCTGTTCCTACTTCTCTTGCTGCTTTAATTAGTTCATTTGGTATTTCATCCTGTCCCGGTGATTTGTTCAATGGGGCTAATCTGATGGCTTCTATAATTTCTTCTTTTAGTATATCTGGTTCTAGTTCTTAGGTGACATCTGTGTAGGTCTCTTGAATTCCTGTGACATCTGATGGGATGTTGAGAAGTTGTTCGAAATACTTCTTCCATCTTATTAGGATATGTTTTTGTTCACTTATTGGTTCTCCATTTTCGCTGTTAATTATTTTAGTTGGGTCAAAGGGTTCTCCTCTGGTTCGCATTGCATTTATCTTTTTGTAGAAGTTTCTAGTTGCCTTCTTCTAGTTTTTATTTAGGGTTTCTCCATACTCTTCCCAGTCTTTTTGTTTTTCCCTCTTTACTATTCTACTCACATGTCTTCTCGCTATTCTATATTCTCTGTAATCACATTCCTATTTGCTCTTCAACCACTTTTTATATTTTTCCTTTTTTTTCTTTTACCGCTTTCTTTACTTCTGCGTTCCACCAACTTGTTATTTTCTTTATCCGTGTTTTGCGTTTTTTCGTGGTTCCGCATTTTATTTTTGCAGTATTTAAAATGCTTGATTTGAACATCTCCCATTCTTCATCCACTGTTTTTCTTTCTGTAGGTAATTTTACACAGAGTTCAGTTAGTTCTTTCTCATAATTTTCCCTTACTGCCTCGTCTTTAAGGTTTTTTAAGTTTACTGATTCGCATGGCATGTATTTTCCTGCTCTTTGTTTTCTTCTTCTGATGGTTCTTATTGTGGCAACGACTGCTTTATGATCTGTGTCTATATCAAAACTCATCACTGTGGAATACAAACAGTTGCCATTGGCATTGTGCTGATGCTGTAATGTTTAGGGCCTACAATTCGTCTGAATAGCTGGAGCAAAATATCCCAGTAAGTGTGCACGTGAATTGAGGTCTGCGATCTGACCAGACCTTAATCTGTGTCGGACGATTCCAGTAGGTTGATGGCTGCTCTCGGTTGAATAAAATTCAATCCATCCTTTCACCAATAGTCCTCTTCCACTTTTAACAGATGGTCCTCACATTTTTCCCCCCAGTAACTTTTATCAATATTTAACAGTGCGGACTGGGTTAATATTTTGACGTCAGACTATTTGAATGTAGTATTGTCAGTTGCCACCCGTCCTTTAATTTTAGCCCACACAAGTTCTATAGGGGTTAAATAAGAATGGTACGGCGGAAGTCTCAAGCACCTATGGCCATGCTCTTCTATCAACTTGTCGATTTGATATTTCTTGCTTTTTTTGCGCCTGCTTTTACAAGGGACAACAACTGTAGCTTGAAATATGTTTCTGGAAATGGTATATTTTCCCTTCGAGCCATATCTTTATTGCTTCCTTTGTGCTCGATGCCGTAGGTATTTTGTCTTCTTGGGCAACAACATTGTGATATGATGCATTGTCCATGATTAGACAAGACGGTCTATCAAGGGATGGAAGTATTGTATTCTCGAGCCAATCTCTAAATACATTACCATTCATCTCATTATGATAATCCCTATTATCTGTATGCTTTGATACGAACACGAGTCCAGCATTCTGTAGTAAGCCATTATGAGTACTACCAGCATAGGCTATGACCAAACGCTGTCCTTTACTACTGGGCACATATCTCTTTATCTTTCCATCCACTGATTGCCATTCCCTTTCACTTGTGTGGTGCGCATTGATCCACGTCTCATCCAAATACACTATGTCATAATTTTCTTTGCGCATTTCCCTTATTTCACGTAGGTATCTGCTTCTCATGGCTCCTAAATGCGGTTGCTCGCAAAGGATATTTCTACCTCCCTTGTACTTTCTAAAAGTGAAGCCTAATGTCCTTATAATTTTCCACAAAGTTGTTTTGGATAGCTCTATGTTATTGTTCTTTCTCAACCAAATCTTCAGTTTTCTTACAGTCACTGTTTCTTTGGCATCCAGCATTTTTTATAATAGCTCGCCTTATGACATCATCGTCAAAGCTGTCTACAATTGCCTTTCTACCTACCGTTTGCTTATCGCGTGTTGTTTTCATTCCAGATTCTTGCACCCATCGATGAAATTACCGTTTACTCAAACCCAATGCGTGCACTGTTCTTTTTTCGGGATTTGTAACAGTATGAAACAGTTTCCTGCGATCAGCGTCTTGACAAAAATATGTGTACAACTTCATAGCGATGCTTTGAAGTGTACAAAATTCACATTCAATCCCATTGAACAATATTCACACATTCAAATATTAGCTATTAATATTATATTAATGGTAAGATTTATTTATATAATCACGTTTCATGAAAGAACCCACATTGACAACACCTCTGAACACTACCATGTAACTGCGCGCCGAACGTGCCAAAACGTGAACCACGAGAATGTTTTTTTTTTTAAAGCGCGGATATGTCTGGGTGAAGGTGTAATACATTTAAAATTATGGACTTAATCTCTGACCCGTAAATTATATACCGCATATAAACAAACATTGAAATCTGCTGTACAATCTCCAGAACAAACTTTTTTTGTTGGGTGGACATAATGATAAGGTTATATGCTAAATTTCATCATTTTCCATCAGTTGGTTACTGAGATATGGAATTTTACATTGGGGCAGACAAAAGTAAACCGACTATAACATAGTGAACTCGTCTACCCGCATAATAAATTCGCGCCTACTAACATAGTAAGCCTGGGGGAGTGGTGGAATGATTGTTTCTGACCATCACTGCTCCGTGGTCGACCCAGTGTCAAGACGTAGGTACCATAACATAACAGCGATAAACTGGAAACTGCAAAAGAAGTGAATTCGCTCAATATTTCCCACCGATTGTTAGCATATAATTGTATGTTTTAAAGTCTATAAAATTTCGGTTATAGAACCATATCGCATTCCTTACAATAACGTAAGTCGAAAACTATATGTATTAATCTTGTTTCTGTCAACTTAGGCGCAATTTCCTGGGCCCTATCCTCCATGCAAATAGAAAATTATCGATATTAATCTCATTGGCACATACAAGCTTTATCCCTCTTGTGTGTATGCCCCCTTCCCCCTCTTTTTTCTTCTTTCTTTCTTTCTCTGTCCATCCTAAAGCAGCACATGTCTTGTTATATCCCACACTTCACAGTTCCACTGGCACATCCTCACTTCACTCCCCACTCACATCCAGAGCCCCTGAGGCCCGATTTGTAGCTCACGTCAAATTGAGAAATAATAGGCAGATCCCGGCCATTTCTAGCTCAGCTTTGATGTCAAGAGGGTTATCACTACCGTAACAAGAGGCTCTGCGAATATAGCCCCGTGTGTGAAGTCGACATCTGGGGTCTGGTTCAGATGAAGAGTGGATTGCTGGAAATAACGCTGGGTGGGATCTGACAAACATAAGCCATGAACAAGGATGAAAGCATATTTGGTGTTCCGCTGGGGAATGTGGCTGTTTTGTTTAGTGAAAATACGTTTACAGTAGTTGTTAAATTCATAGTTGCAACCGTCTGTGGTGTGCTGTCCTACTCTTTCCTCAACGTAGTCGTTTTGAGCATTCTGACGATGTGTAAACAGTAATACTCTAATACTCTCTCTCTCTCTCTCTCTCTCTCTCTCTCTCTCTCTCTCTCTCTCTCTCTCTCTCTCTCCCTCTCATTCTCTCTAATACACTCTCTCGTTCTTTTGGTCGTTTTTTTAGAAGGGGACTGGGTGGTCTAGAGGCATGGTGTCCGCCTGGAGTGCTGGAGGTCCCGGGTTCAAGCCCCGGTGAGGGCCGGGATTTTTCACGTGGACTTCTAGTAACAAAATTTCCCCTGGTCTCTGGGTAGTGAGATCGGACGCCCGTGTGTATTGTTGCGCACGTAAAAAATCCCTTAGGCAGTTGGAAATCGAAAAAGAGTAGCCTAACGGCGCTGCCCGGGCAAAATTTATAGTTAAAAATCTACCCAAAGTATTTCAGGATCCTCACCGGTGCTACGAAGTTCGTGCACTGAGCTGAGATTCTCCAGACTCAGGTTTGAGTTAGGAATAGAACGGAGCACTTATGGGTTACACCAGTGTGCCTTGTTGTTGATCCGTCGTCTATAGTAAACTAGGTCCAGGTCCATTTTTGAAAAAAAAAAAAAACTTTCCACCATCGCAAGTAAACTAAACTAAACTAACCTCTTTATCGTTTTCTCTCTCACTCATTCGCGAATTCTCTAATTTATTCTCCCTAACTCTCATTGTCCCTATCTCTCACTCACTCTCTCTTACTCTTTATCTTATTATCTCTCCCTTATTCTCTCTCATTCACTCTCTCATTTCCCTCTCTTTCCTCCCCCTTCTCTCTCTCGCTCTCTCCCTCTATCTCTACCCTTTCATGCTTGACTTAATCTCACATTTAGGACACTTGATATCCTTGTTATTAAAAACTGATGTATCTTCCCGCATCCTGCCATATAACACTATATCAATGTTGCTAGTCTTCCCATCACACGAATTAATTAACTCAAGTAATACATAGATTACACCATTTTCACATCATTGCTTCTCCTTGACAGATGAATCCAATTATGATCCATGTTTATGTTTCAAAGATTATGAGGAGTCTTTTGACACAGTAAAACATCAAAACATGTTCTACATTTTGCATGAACTCAATATAGATGCGAAAGATCTCTGGATAATAAGGAGTACATATTGGGAGCAAGAACCTGCCTTCAGATGTGGAGGAAGGTGTTGCTAATTCGGGGAAATTAATAGAGAAATTAGATACGGATGTTTTTTTTTATCCCCGGATCTTTTCAACATTTACGTTAAGATAATACACAGAAACATGGACCATCTTGAGGGACTTAAATTTGGAGGACGAAAATATATATATTCTGAGATATGCAAGTGGCACAGTTTTAATATCAGAGCATCTCAGTCTAGGTTAGTCGATGGAGGAGAGGGGGAGACGGGGGTTATCGTTAAATGATAGCAAAACAAAATTATTGGCAGTGAGTGTGGCAAGGAATGGCCAGAGGGTCTGACCAACATTCAGGACTCTGAGGAAAGGTCAGACGGACACATAACCAGGACTCCGAGGAAAAGCCAGACTGACACATAATTAGGACTCCGAGGAAAGGCCAGACAGACACATAATCAGGACTTCTAGGAAAGGCCAGACAGACACATAATTAGGACTCCGAGGAAAAGCCAGAAGGACACATAATCAGGACTCCGAAGACAGGTCAGACGAACAAATAATCAGGCTTCCAGGAAAGGCCAGATGGACATATAATTAGGACTTCGAGGAAAGGCCAGAAGGACATATAATCAGGACTCCGAGGAAAGGCCAGACGGACACATAATCAGGACTTCTAGGAAAGGCCAGACGGACACACAATCAGGACTCTGAGGAAAGGACAGACGGACACATAATCAGGACTTCTAGGAAAGGCCAGACGGACACAAAATCAGGACTTCTAGGAAAGGCCAGACGGACACACAATCAGGACTCTGAGGAAAGGACAGACGGACACATAATCAGGACTTCTAGGAAAGGCCAGACGGACACAAAATCAGGACTTCTAGGAAAGGCCAGACGGACACATAATCAGGACTTCTAGGAAAGGCCAGACTGACACAAAATCAGGACTTCTAGGAAAGACCAGACGGACACATAATCAGAACTTCTAGGAAAGGGCAGATGGACACATCATCAGGACTTTCAGGAAAGGCCAGACTGACACATCATCAGGACTTCTTGGAAAGGCCAGACGGATACATAACCAGGACTTCTAGGAAAGGCCAGACGGACACATAACCAAGACTCCGAGGAAAAGCCAGACGAACACATAATCAGGCTGTCACTGGTACCAGTAGTAGTTGAAGATGAGGACGGGGCGCGCATGTGAATGTCCGGCGTGCTGTGGTGTCGGCTATAAACTCAGTTCAACTGTATGATTGGTAGTTTCCGAGACAGCACAGATTCTTACACGCTCCATATATTGAAAAGGTGTAAAAATATCAACATTGTGTCTTTTTAAATGTCTGCATACATTGTGACGTCCTAGATACAGAATGTGTGACACGGAGATGAAGAAAAGAATCGCGTTTTTAAAGACGATATAAGTATATTGAACAACTTCGTGAACAACAGAAATATCCCCATAAGCGCTCAGAATCATCATCATGTACCATGCATATAAGTACGATCACCAAGCGTCGTGGATCTTCTCCGTGTTCTTGTCTCGGCTATATACGTGGCCAATTCATCCAGATATTTATTTCTCTGTTCTGTTCCCCTCAATCTTGCCAGTTGTTAACAAGTTCTATAGTTTATTTCTTCTCATAATTTGTCCACAACATTTTGACTGTCTACATCTCATTTTTCCAATCATTTATGGTTTTCATCTGCGTCTTATAGGACCTGCTCATTGGTTTTTCTGCTTGTCCATGGTATTCTTTGCATTTTCCTCAGAAACCACATTTCCATTCCCATTAGATGTTTTTCAGCTTGTCTGCTCATTGTCCACGTCTCACATCCATACAAAAGTACAGGTTCTATGTAACACTTCAATGTCGTGCGTAGGCTGTTTCTTCTTTACGGAAGCGAGAACTGGACAATAAGTAATTAAATGTTTGGGAAAGATAAGGCAACGGAGGTATGATTTGTTAGAAGAATGCTCTAAATATCATGGACAAAGGACACACTCAGACTTTGGCATTATCATCAAGTGCCATACCGACTGGCGTAGGCGATCATGACTCCCCACAGATCTTGGTCGTTGATTTTCTGGATCAATTCTACCGCTGATATTTCTCTATGCCACAGTCGCAATCCATCCAGCATCATTTATCTTTGTCTGCCTCTGCCTCTGCCTCTCATCCCCTCGATCTTTCTAGTGGGCACGATGTTCCCCAATGCCTCTCTTCTCGTCACATGACCAAAAAAGTAGTTTGCCTCTTTATTATTGTTGTATATAATGTTCTAGTTTCATTAGCCTCTTTCAGGCATCGTTGTTTGTTACTTTAGCAGTCCAAGGAATTCGCAACATTCTTCTCAGGAACCACATCTCTGCTGCTTCCAATCTCTTCATAATTTGTTCATTTACATTCCAAGATTCACAGGCTTCGGCGGTTACAGATATTACATTAATGATCGAAAAAAGACAATTACAATTTATTGGACATATCAAAAGAAGAGCTGGAATAAATAAATTAGTCGTGTGTTGGAAAACACTAGGCAAGACGAACGGAGGAAGACAGAGAATTGTGTTTGTGGACACTTTAAACATCTGAGCAACAAACTAAAAGCCAAGCAGCGTCAATTTGATCAAAATGTTAGATAACACAGAAAATCAGAGCGTCGTAATAGCCTATAAGATAAAAGACACTTTTGTATGACTCTTCACTGGCTGTTGAACGAGGGGACAGAGCGCGTGTGGGAATGTCCTCAGCGCAGTGATGTAAGTTCTTAGCTCAATTCAACTCAACCCAATGACACTTTTTACATACATTAAGGCGTATTGTGCATTTCGTGCTAGACCGATATGTGTATAGACCAAACGGGACTCGACGGGTGGTGGTGTGGTCAATATCACAGGGCCGCCTTTACTTCCCTAAACATTTTCTGATAGCCATTGTAGGAAGGGTCGACCTGGGAGCAACGGTCAATTTTAAACATAAGCATCTTTGCGAATTTGAACCCATGACCACCGAGTGGGAAGGTAAGCGTGCTAGCCACTGCACTATCGCCACTATCAGGGTTGCCCGTACCAAATAAGGCAGGTAAATGTTTATTTCTCATTCAACATATAATTTACTGCGCAGCTTACATTAATAATAAGCGTGGAGATATTGTTTGGCCCTCACAGAAGAAAATAGAAAAAATTAGAAATTAAGAGACACTAAATATTGTATTTCGGTGTTTTGATTGCTCTGTGTATGGTAAATCTGCCACGATCTAATCGTTCAAATTGTTAACATACACATTTATTATCCATCTCTCTCTCTCTCTCTCTCTCTCTCTCTCTCTCTCTCTCTCTCTCTCTCTCTCTCTCTCTCTCTCTCTCTCTCTCTCTCTCTCTCTCTCTCTCTCTACCCTTTCGTATTTGACTTAATCTGACATCTAAGACACTTGATACATTTGTCTTAGAGTAGTTAAGGCATGGGAGCATCCCATCTGTCTATTAGAGACGATTGGTTAGTTTGGGCATGTTATGAGAAGAAATGACTTGGAGAACTTGGTGACAAGATCGAATGGAAGAGACCAAGAGGAAGACCGAGAAGTAAATATCTGGATGGCGTGGCCACGTGGCATTGTCGAGACAGGAACACGAAGCTGATCCACGACTCTGGTGATCGAGTGAGATGACAGAACATGACCGCCCACGCATGGCACATGATGGGTGGATGGATGGATGGATGTTAGTTTGTTTGTGAAACATAATATTCTGCGTCCACATAGATTGTTTCTTGTTTGCCTGTTCCTCAGAATGCCTCTGTGTTTCTGTTTGTCTCTTGTTCTCTTTCACTTTCACTTTTTCTGTCCGTTTCTCTGTACTCCTTCTCGCTTTTGGCACTCTATCTCCATGTATGTTTGATTTGAATCGGTCTTTCTCTCCTTATTTTAAAAAAAAAGGATATTGTGAAAGACTGTGAGTCTTTCCGCCTCCATACTGAGACGTGGTTTCAAAGAAGAATGGCCGGAACACCAAGGACAGATACAAAGTGTAATGAAGATATCTTTATTTTCCGTTCTCTCGCTTTGAACTCAAGCGTAGTCCAAACACGTTCTATTACTAGTTCTAGTGCAGTGGACTGATTGATGCGTGTGAATTAGCTTCCCCTATTGCCAGTGTCCCTCGTCATCAGACGAACCCATTTTTCGACTTCTGAGGTACATGCAATTTACGTTCGCAAGCCAAAGACGAGAAGTCAACATTTTAGTCTAACTGAACCGTGTAGTGGTTGAACCCGCTACCTTGGCACCATCACACCGGAAGTTTAAGAGTTTGCACTCGTATCCATTGGGAAAGAAGTTGACTCACAAAGAGATCTGGTTACTGGCTTAGTTTGAGATTACAAGGTAGCCTGCGCATATAGAAAGGCCTAGAACACAATATCAGAGGGAATAAAATGCAGATATTGCTTCAAAGCCAAACACATAT
Source organism: Cepaea nemoralis (assembly GCA_014155875.1). Classification (NCBI taxonomy): domain Eukaryota; kingdom Metazoa; phylum Mollusca; class Gastropoda; order Stylommatophora; family Helicidae; genus Cepaea; species Cepaea nemoralis. The sequence goes on along the minus strand of JACEFZ010028151.1, from coordinate 557,500 downwards.
AACAGAAGAACGATAAACAGCGGATCACAACTGAAGTTATTGCCTGTGTAGAACGACCATAAAACAATGACAAGAATTTCTAATAGGATTTGAGACTCTAACGTACAAAGGGAGTGACGACAGGGATATCTAAACCCAGACGGGGGTTAATAAAGAGCATTCAGAAGGGAATGAATGGCTCTAGGAAGACAAAACTAATAAATGGTGTTTTGATAACAGAAATCCACAATAAATCAATAGAAGTAAAACCGACAGGGCAAACACAAATGCTAACAGTATTGATACGTGACTGAAGACGAGAGTTACACCGCTCGGTTGGGCTTAAGCGTTGGCTTCTCGTCCTTTAACTTGGGTACGTAAATTACAAGTACTTCAGAAATCGGCGTGGGTTCGCATGATGGCGGGGGCCACAGGTAATAGGGAATGCTGGCCCACACGTAAAACTTAGTCCCGTGTAGACTACACTCGTATTAAAAGCAAGAGAATTTGGGGAAGGGGGTGTGTGACGAAAAAGAAAGAGGGAAGGGAGGGAGGTGTGACTGTGAAATGCGTGTTGAAAAACCACCCCCTCCATAACCCCCCCCCCCCCCCACACACACACACAAGGAATAATTGACTGATTCCGCAATAACAAAATACTTTGAGCCATAATTAATTATGCAATGTTATTCCTGTGACGTAGCCAGTTGTTAACGTCAGGATTGAACATTCTCTTTACATTTAACTGAATAAGTGCAATGGGACGATTGATCGTCTTAAGCGACTTCCAATATCTGTCATGGACTTATATACAGTAGTTGTTTCCTGTGCAACTGGCTTTACTTTGATATATAATACAATATGGTTGCTTACCATATTAACAACGTTTTACGTCATAACTGTGACGCACCCCTACTTCACATTTTCCACCATCCATTTTTGTGTGTTCCAAACCTACTTTTAGTCTGGCACCGAATCTGTTAAATGCCAGTTGGGGAACCCTTTGAAGTCACTGAGACAGTTTACAAATAAACACACATTAGCTGTGGGTTCATGTGGACGATAGACCTGGCTAGTAAAGACACCTTTTAAAGGCGTGTCTAGTTAGTCCGTAACGAAGGAGTTATGTACGCAGTTCGTAATCCCGCATCCTTGCGTTCGAAACACAGTTTTGGTGATTTGGCAGTAAACCACCTTACGTTTTTTTTTTTTTTTAATGAAATGGTCTTTCTGAAAGCAATGGCAAACTACTGAACGTAAACTTGCCCAGGAATCACGAACAGTTGAAAATGTTGGGGTTGACTGCTACGTCATGTAAAGGATATGTAAAACTTAACCAAAACACTCTTAGCCTCTAGCATACATGATCATACAGCGAATAAGGGACACGACAACGTGATATGGTGTTCTCAGTCAAGGTGCTCGGGTTTGTCTGTTCGTTGACGCCTAGGCATTTGCTCAATTGAAGTTTACTAATGTCTAATATGTCACTACTGTATAACTTTTATTAACCGTCACTCGTTTAACCGTCAGTTTCTGTTATCCGTGTCTTTTAAAAAAATAATCCCCGCAAAAAGAATTTTCGAAGATATACAACAAAAAGGACGCTATTTTCAGTGTCGCCGCCTGGGCTGATTTTACAGTGGAGAGATAATACATGTACAGACCTACAAGCACTTGGAATCAACGACTGGCAAGAGAAGGTCCACCAGAGAGACGAATGGAGACGGATTGTATTTGCAGCAAAGAACCTCAATGGCTCGGAAAGCTGAAGAAGAAGAAGAAGAAGAAGAAGAAGAAGAAGAAGAAGAAGAAGAAGAAGAAGAAGAAGAAGAAGAAGAAGAAGAAGAAGAAGAAGAAGAAGAAGAAGAAGAAGAAGAGAAGACCTAAGTTTAGTTTAGTTTAGTTTAGTCGATGGATCAACATCACGGCACACGGGTTTAACCCATAAGTGCTCCGTTCTCTTCCAAACTCAAACCTGAAAAGTGTCTAACCTAAAGAATGGGTTGAATAAACACTTGCTTGAACCTATTGGCGAAACTGAAGGAACTGAAGCTGTTAGTATTGATGAAATTGTGCAACTGTGTAACAATGTAGGACTAAACAGTGAAAACATTACGCCAGAAGATGTAAGAGATTGGTGGAATGTGACAAAATGGATGGAGGATTTGAAATTTTGAACGATGCTGAAATTGTTTCTAGTGACTACCATTAAAGAAGACAAAATTGATGACAATGAAGTATCAGTTCTTAACCAAAAAACCTGCAACTAGTCACCCAGAAGTAGAATTAATGTTGTCAATGTGCATCGACTGGTTTGAAATGCAAGAGCAGGCAAATGTAACACAGATCCTACTTCTGCGTAAGATACAGAACATCGCCGCGCAGATAGCTGGAGCCAGAAGACACAGAAGGAGATGACAGATTATTTTAAAACAACGTAGGTTTATAGTTTTATAATACATTTCTGTACATTACTACTCTTATATTGAAGTTTATATTGATCGTTTTGTAAAATTAAATACAATATGTATGTATTATTCACTTTTAAAGGACTTTATTTTCATATGATTGATTGATTGATTGATTGATTGATTGATTGATTGATTGATCTAGGAACCGACATCACATTTTATTTTCATGTTCGTCCCAAGCCCGCAGTGAAATCACGTTACTGTACATGTGTATTAAGAGATTTATGTTATCCATTTATTCGTTATCCGTCAAGCCCTGGTCCCGACGGCGATGGTTAATCGAAGTTTTACTGTATTTCAATACCAATTTCCTCGAGAGCCGTTAGTTCTTCTTTTGTTATGATGTCTTTCTTCTCTGGCATCTCAAGTCAAATTAGCGGGCCGTTCATCACGGTCTATGCGTTTGATGTTAATGTTGCTTGACTTGTTAAAGATACTGATATGTTCTGCCGAAATTATTTATTTGCTTCTATTCTCAATAATACATTCCCTCCCTTTGATTTAAGACAACTTAAAACATTTTTCCTCTTCGTCCAGGTAATTCAAATATTTCTTAGCGCATGTGTAATGTGTTATGGTTACTATTTTTCTAAATCCTATCAGACAAATTACTCAGCCAATGTAATTCTGCAGATTCACGTTTTGAGTGTCTTTGTGCATCTTGTGCTTTAGATTTCTAAACATATAAACTGTTCCGCCGTTCCTCCTTTAGAAATCATTTTCCATATTTTATTTTGTCGTTCGCTGGTGTTCAGATTCAAGCGTGGTCCATACATATGCTACCACTTCTATCTAGTGCTTGGGCTGATTTTTGTGTGTGGATTAGTTTTCCTTATTACCAGTGATCCTCGCCATCATGCGAATCCACCCCGAGTTCAGTGGTACTTGTAATTTATGTCTTCAAAACAATGACGAGACGTCAACATTGTACTCCAACTTTGTAGGGGTTGATCTCGCTACCTCGGCATCAGCACACTGGATGTTTAAGAACAAGCGCTCTTATCAATTCGACTTTGCTGACCTCCATATTTCATATTTATATAGCTTCTTTCGTTGAGTTTATTTTACTGGTATGGTTATCTCTCTGGCGTGTGTATCATTTACTCCCGAAAAGTAGTCAAAGATCTATGTTTAGCTCTTTCTATGTTTGCTAGAGTCCTCTCAAATATTTGCCATTACATTACACGGTATCATTCCGGCATTTCTCTATCTGTTGCCCTGGTGTAAAGTGGTGTATTCCGCGGTAACAGACGATATGAAGTAAACTAAAGCAAAGGACTCTTTTACATGCCCTAAGGTGCAATGGGCATGTAGTGCTAGGTCCATATTTCTAGAGACCAACTGGCACTCACGCCGGTCGCCATTACTTGCCAAGACATTCACTGGTAATCGTTTAGGCTGGGATCGACCTGGCCACCCCCGTCAGTTTTAAATATCGAATCTGCCCCGGCGTGGGGCGGCATACAGGCCTGTATCCACCACGCTACCGGGGCGCCCTTGAAGTAAAGTACATCAGAAAACACATACCAACATTGCAAGGAAAGATTTGGGGGGGGGGGGGGGGGGGGGGGCTGAGTGGTCTCGAGGTATGGTGTCCACCTCGAGTGCTGGAGGTTTCGGGTTCAAGCCCCGGTGAGGGCCGGGATTTTTTTCACGTGGATTTCTAGTAAAAAAATTTCCCCTGGTCTCTGGGTAGTGAGATCAGTGTGTATTTTTCCGCACGTAAAACACTCCCTTGGCACGGTTGGAAATTGAAATAGAGTAGCCTAACGGCGCTGCCAGGCAAAATTTCGAGTTAAAAATCTACCCAAAGTATTTCAGGATCCTCCGTGCTACGGAGTTCGTGCACTGAGCTAAGTTTCTCCGGACTCAGGCTTGAGTTAGGAGTATAACGGAGAAATTTATGTGTTACACCTGTGTGCCGTGATGTTGATCCGTCGACTAAACTAAAAAAACAACACTAAACTAGCAAGGAAAGATATGAATAACGCCACCTGCAAGTCCATGGTTACTTCACAAAAGTCGTTTCCACTCATTTTAACAGCACCGATCACAGGGACATATGTTGTTCATATCGCAGCCAGACAATTTGTCTCCATCTTACATATATTCCGTGGTCGTTGAGAGCTGTGTTATTCTTCAGGTGGAGTGTGTCTAGCCAAACTAAATATCCAACACAATTTCTTCTAATCATCAGTATGGTTCTGTACTCTCACGTTTCTTCTACTTATCTATATCCTTTTATACTTTTCATTTTGTTTTCTTTAATTATCTGTATTTGTTTTTTTTCTGTCTTCTTTTTAAAGACTGGTGAAGTGATATATAGAATCTATACTTTTATGTGGATATAAAATACCGACGATAAGCAGACAAGCTGATAAACGTCTAAGGACAGCGAAATTTGTATTCTTAGGGTAATACAAATGATATCATGCAGAACATACAAACCACTGAGCAAGTCCAACTAGAAACATGTGAAAACCATAAATTGATTTGAGAAATTAGATCGTGGCAGTCAAGATTTTTTGGGCACATTATAAGGAGAAATAAACTTGCAAATCTGTGACAACTGGCAAGACTGATGGAAAGAGAATAAGGGGAAGGCATAGATAAAAAGCCGGATGGCTTGGCAACGTGGCATAATTGAGACAAAAACACAGAGCTGATCCATGTCTCCGATGATTGTATTAGAAGGCGAACCAGGACCGCCTATGCTTATCGATATCACACGTAATGAAGATGATTTCTTTTAAACCCAATCATATAACCTGCTTTCTTTGTATGTTGCCCCGCTCTTTTTGACATGATTTTAATCATCTGTGCTGCTGCTGTTATTATTCGGTATATAAATTGGTGAGCTATCTACTCATGCAGCATAACGCCATTCCTAGGAAGGTACTGACTGGCTGTATCTAGTCCACGAGCTCAAGAGATGGTTGGAGGCATCGTCCTCTTAAGAAGGACGTAAACGTGCAGTATCTTCACCTGAAGTCACTACTTAGTCCTTATCTCGGGTGTTAAGCGGTCTAATTCTTGTCTGGCCTACCTGGATGAACATACAACACCAGGTCAACACAAGAATTCTATCTGATGTCGATGACCTGAATCCTACCTCCCATGTTTCATGATAGTCGTTATTTTTATCAACAGTTATCGTAATAGGATTCCTGAAAATGGCAGCAAGTTCTTATGAAGTGTAGCCATGAAAGATCTAGGGAAATGTATTTGATAGTTTCTAGGTGGCAGATTAATGAAAGTCATGAACGAGAGCGTCATGAGAGAGTTATATACTGACTCATTTGCTCTCTGAGTTTTCATGCAAGTGAAAATAGGGCTGTGGTGCTACTGAAGGAATATTTCACGGAGAATGTGTGGCTGTTTTAGCGGCGCGCTAGGAAAAACAACATAATAACACAGTGTAGCTGTTTTAAAAAAAACAAAAAACTAGAGACACATTGGAAGAAACTAGAGTAATCAGACAGAGAAGAAAGCGACAGCTTCCAGACATGTATGCGGTGGAAACAACTCAAAACAAAGACCAAGCAAACAGACAAAGCACATAATATGAACACCCTCAGTTGTAACCGAGGCTGAAGGAGCATGTTGACCGAGATGCAAATGTGTGTGTGTGTGTGGGGGGGGGGGGGGGAGGGGGGAGGAAGAAGTAACGGCTAGGAGCTACACTGATAATGTCATGAGCACTGTCAGACGAGTGTTCGTCATTCGCTAGGAGAGGAGCAGACTGGCCACCTGTTCCTCCGTGCATTCAGACCTAGAAAATGTGATGGTGCTAGCACATCAAATATCCATAGTAGGTTCCTGCTAAAGACCGAAATTCGTGGCCTATAACATTACGCAAGGGTGCAGTCACTTGTGAAGCAGCCTGCAAAAGCTGTGAAGAAAAGGTTTGACAGAAAAACCACTGCAGGAGATCCCCCTCCTGTTACGTCAAGCATTCTTTGCCCACATTGTCAAAAATATTTCGAGCCAAAGTAGGCCTTATCAGCCATATTAGAACTCACGGCTCCATACTTTTAACCCCAATGGATGAAATTAATGGTCATCATCATTCTTGATGAACAAGCAACATCAGTAGTAGTAGTAGTAGTAGTAGTAGTAGTAGTAGTAGTAGTAGTAGTAGTAGTAGTAGTAGTAGTAGTAGTAGTGGTTGTTGTTGTAGTCAACAGGTGATGGTTGTCCCAATGCATATACAGTGTGAAGTGACAGGCCTTCACATATTCTAGGCGACTGTAAATGAGGTAGTGTGAGCAGTTTCTTCCATCCATCCATCATGTGCCATGCCGGTAAGCGTGGGACGGTCATGTTCTGCCATCTCACTCGAATCACCAGAGTCGTGGATCAGCTCCGTGTTTCTGTCTCGACCATGCCACAAGGCCAAGCCATCCAGGTACTTGCTTCTAGGTCTTCCCCTTGGTCTGTTCCCCTCGATCTTACCAGTTGTCACCAAGTTCTCCAGATCATTTCTTCTCATAACATGCCCAAAAAATTGTGACTGTCTACGTCTAATGTCTCTAATCAGTTTACGATCTTCATTTGTTTCTTGAAGAACTTGTTCATTGGTCTTTCTGGCTGTCCATGGTATTCTTTGCATTTTCCTCAGAAACCACATTTCTACAGCCATCAGATGTTTTTCAGCCTGACTGCTCATTGTCCAAGCTTCACATCCATATAAGAGTACAGGTTCTATGTAGCATCTCAACACTCTTTTTCTCGTTTCAATTGACATATTTTTATTGGTCAGTATGTTTTTCATCTTGCTAAAGGCTACTTTTGCCATGGCGATTCTTGTTCTAATCTCTTCAAGGCATCTCCCATCAGATGTTATTACTGTTCCGAGATAATTGTACCTATTCACTTGTTGAAGAATATTCCAATTTACTTGTATATTACATTGTGGTATTTCGTTCTTCCTAGTGACGACCATAATCTGCGTCTTTTTACAATTTAATTCTAACCCTAGTTGTTCACTGTGTGTAACAACCGCATCTGCTAAATTTTGCAGGTCCTGTTCATTGTCTGCAATCAAGGCTGTATCGTCTGCATATCTAATGTTATTGATGCATCGTCCCCCAATGTTGATTCCTTCCATATCTTCAATATTTCTGAAAATACTTTCACTGTACAGGGAAAACAGACCTGGAGACATTACACATCCCTGTCTCACACCCCTTTTAATAGGCTGATATTGGCTTACTTCATTATCAACTCTTATGGCAGCTTGTTGTTTCCAATATATGTTTTTTACAAGTCTAAGGTCTTTTCCATCAATCTGTAGATCCTCAAGCATCCTTATCATGTTGACATACCTCACTTTATCGAAAGCCTTTGTGTAGTACATAAAGCAAAGGTGTAGATCTTTGTTTACTTCTATAGAACGTTCGATTACAGTTCTCAGTATATACACATCATTTACTGTACCCTTGCCTTCTACAAACCCACATTGTTCTTCTCCTATTTCGGGTTGTATTTTCCTCCTAACTCTTTGCATGATAATTCTTAGCAAAATCTTCGTGATGTGACTCATTATACTAATTGTTCGATGTTGATCACATTCCAAGGCTCCGGATTTCTTTGGGTACAAAGTTCCCTCACAGTGTCCAGAATTGGGAAGATTGTGACTGGAAACTAGAAAATATTGTTGTCAGTCTTCCTATGGGAAGAAAAGACACTTCAACACAGGTAGTATAACCAGGAAATCCCAGCCTGTGATATCTATATCTATGAGCAGTTTCTTACCTAGTCGTATTTCCTTCCCAGACAATTCCTAGAATATTTCGAAGAAAACATGTTGGTACCCATTTTAGTGAAACTGAGTCAAACAGAAGCAGTACTTGTCATAGGTTTGTGACGTTGACACAGAAAGATCACTAAATCTAGCGAATGAGGGAAGACAACGTACAAAGTTCCCTCACAGTGCCCAGAATTAGGAAGATTTTGACTGGAAACTAGACAATATTGTTGTCAGAATCTTCCTATGGGAAGAAAAGACACTTCAACACAGGTAGTATAACCAGGAAATCCCAGCCTGTGATATCTATATCTATAAGACTTGGCTTTCCAACTGTTTGGTTAAAGATAGAGTAGTCGGAGATAAGGCGTCAAATCAAGGAAACCTCCCTGGCTACAATCATAGAATGCTCCGCCCGGAACTTCGCTACGCTAATCTAAGAAGAGGGAGGGGTTGGTAAGTTTTCATTGAGACAAGACCTGTTGAAGTTGTCAAGTTGCACATGCCAAGGCAGCAATGAGGCATAATAAAAATTGCTCCACAAACACAGACTAATGGCTCAGAGGCAAGACATCACTTGTATAATCCTAGATCTTGCACGAATTGAAAACTATAAAATCTTCTGCTACAATCTTCAGAAGTGCCAAATACCTTCCATGATTCTCATGTGTGTGCGTGGTGGTGGTGGGGGGGGGGGGGGGGGGGGGTGGAAGGCGCAAAGGGGGGTGGGGTTTAGAGAAACAAGGATGACCAGAACAAATCATGAATTAATTATATAAAGGTGAATTATATAAAGAACATCTCATGTTTGGTAGAAACAAACCAAGGTTTCCAACTATAAGTCCTGCTTGATATATAAAAGTGAAATTAACAAAACCCATGATTTTGAACAATATGGCCAGGATGTACCATAAAGGTAGTAATCCTGTTTCACACCTGTTTTGTCTCCTGTAATATCAACATCAGTCCTTGTCTATCAAGCCTGTGTCCTTAGTACTCTTCTTTATGGCAGTGAAACCTGGACAACTTACTCACACCAAGAGAAACGTTTAAACAGCTTTCATATGCGGTGTCTGCGAAGAATTCTTGGTATTAAGTGGCAAGACAAAATCACAAATACTGAAGTATTGAAAGATCAGGTTGTGTTACAGTTTATTCCATGCTCAGTCTTCGTAGACTTAGATGGATAGGACATCTTAGGAGGGTGGATGATGGTAGAATACCAAAGGACATCTTTTTTTGGTGAATTACAGATGGGTAAGAGATCTCAGGGTCGGCCTCTACTACGATACAAAGATGTGTGTAAGCGGGACATGATTGATACAGGCATTGATAATGCACATTGGGAGCAAGTCGCCGCTGATCGTGTTGCATGGAGGGCAAACATCAGAAATGGAATAAAGACAAAGGAGAAAATTATTGCAGATACGTCACACACCGAGCGTGTGAGACGTAAGATGGTGCATGATGATGGAAATGACCACGTGTTCACATGCACCCACTGTGAACGGACATTTACAGGGCAAATTGGCCTCATCAGTCACATTCGCTACCGCCATAGTTAAAAGTTATTATGCCTTTTTAAAGCACAAACTATCGTCTGTCAAGACGGTAAGGTGCCAATGGATATCAACATATAGTGGGAAGCAGACTACATGGTGTCTTGCGGCTGATGTTCTAACAGACACTCAGTATCATCCTTCTGAGATTTGCATCAAACCTTTTGAGACCTACAGTTGTACCCTGTTAGACTTGAGACCTATAGTTGTAGCCAGTTAGACTTGAGACCTATAGTTGTACCCAGTTAGACTTGAGACCTACAGTTGTACGGAGGTATACTTGAGACCTACAGTTATACCCAGTTAGACCTGAGGTCTACAGTTGTATCCAGTTAGACTTGAGACCTAAATTTGTACCCACTGTCGCATTTTGCGCACCTCATGTCATCTCAAAGTTGCACGCCACAGCTCCAAAACACACAGTGCCTGCGCTAATTCGCATTGGAATGTTAGGAATGTTGTATCACGTCTAAATATAGAGGTGTCACTCGATGGTGGACAGGTCGGGCGTTCAAATCTTAGACATCGATTGGTTGACCCTAGCCTTGGCAGCGTCTCTGCAAAGACTGCTGGGAAGGTAGAAGCCTAAGAACACTCACATTCAAGTTGAAATCCTAGGAGACGGCTGTGTTTTCAGAATCGGATAATTTAATTGTGTGTCCCTCACCTGATTCAAAGTCAGAGTACCTCTGTTAGTGGATATGTAGCTAAATATGCGTCAGATAAAGCTTTGTGTATGTGAGATCTGTGTGTGAAACGGTCCAGCACGTATGAACATATATTCTTCAATTTGGAGATAGCCGCCAACTTCTGTCACTGTCTGATGCAATGTCCTATTCCGCCATCACTGTCTTGAAATATCTAACTCCATCTTTATCTTCTGCTTCCAAAAGAAGTGCTGTACTGTACACTACATCTTAAGCTGTGAGGACAGGCAAGTCTAAGCCCAAAATGATGTTCTAATCTAAAAACCCTATAGCTTCTTGATTTTATTCAGAGCCCTAGTTTAGTAAAAGACATGAGTAGTGGGTTAGGTGGTAACTGATTAGGATTTCTGGATTGTGGTGCTGGATTAGGGTTAGGGGTTAGGGGTTAGGGGTTAGGGTTAGGGTTAGGGGTTAGGGTTTAGGGTTTAGGGTTAGGGTTTTTTGTCTTCTCCTAATTATACTTTCTGGATTGACTTCGCTGGATTTCCCCCAATCCAGCTCGGGACCAGGGTGGTTTGAGTAGGGTGGGTATCTAAGTCATATGTAAGGGTCGATAATTCTAATAAAAGGCATGTTTTTCTAAGAGCAGATAACTGTGTGTATAATATTATAAATAATAAAAAAAATTAAATTAAAAAAATTAAATTAAAATACAATCAGAGGTGCGCGGGGCGGGCGCAGGAGCAAGCGCGGCCGATCGGTCGCGTAGAGCGGTCGGGGTCTAACCCAGTAAAACAGTGTCTTGTAGTAACCACTTGGCCAGTCATCGAGAACTGCCTACTAGTCCGGTCATTAACGAGTGCAAGTGGTTGGGCTAGGTGGGTCGAACCCTCGAGCCGCGTCGGGTGTGATATGAAAATTGTAATAAGTAAAAGGGTAATTATGGCATGTTTATGACCTGTAGTGTGACGTACTGGCTTTATACACGATCGTCATGTAGGTTACACCTCTTCAAATGAAACCTTTAAAAAGTAAAGACTGCCAGTATTAACGGTTGTAAGGGGTCTGGCTTCGTGGTATTCGTTGTTAAGGGGTGGTTGAGTAGCCGAGTAGTTAGATAACGGCTTCGAAACACTACCATCATATTGGTTACAACTCTTCAAATGAAAACCCTTAAAAAGTAAAGATGGTCGATAATAAATGTTGTAGTGTGTGTGGCCTAGTGTTATTCGTTGTTAAGGAGTGGGTGAGCGGAGAAGTAGCTAAAGAAGTGCTTCTGGACATTTCAAAGGGGTGGGCGAGTGGCGAAGCGGCTAAATTAATGCGTCGGTTCCTTGCTAAGAGACCGAGGAGTTGCTAGATAAAGGCTCCAGGTCATTGTTAAGGGGCAGGTGATTGTAAAAATAGCTAGATAACTGCTTCTGATCCTTGTGAAGGGGTGGGCGAGGGGCGGATAGGTTAGATAATTACGCCCGTTCCTTGGTAAGAGCCAGGGTGAACGAGTGGAGAAGTGGATAAATATTGGCATGGAGGTCTACCACTGGTAAATTCAACACATAATGGTGGCGTCGGTCGTCAGAAGACCTAGGATAGTTTCATTATATGTCTATTGTAAAAGGGTCGACTGTTTATTATAACGGTGGTTACTATTATCTGTAGTTAAGAGGATGTAAATACTATCATCATACCGGTTACAACTCTTCAAAGGAAAACCTTAAAAAGTAAAGATGGCCGATTATGCTGGTTTTAGTGGGTATGACTTTGTGATATTCATTGTTAAGGGGTGGGGTGAGTGGCTGAGTAATTAGATAAACGCTTCCGAACAGTATCATCGGGTTCGAATCCCAGTGGGGTGGTCTAGTGGTAGAAGAAATATTGATAATATTTGGTTACTTAGTTGTGATTTCGAGCTCGGTTGTTATTAACCCGGTTATGTTTAGAAAAGTAGAGGTGGTGTGCTGGTTGCGGAGTATGTTTAGGTGATACCACAGACACCGTGGAAGTGACAGGTTCGAATCTCGGAACTTTGTCGTTGGTAAGATTGCCAGTCAACAACGTGGGGTGTCTAGTTAACCATAGGGGTCTAGGGTCGCTTTGTCCGGCCTTGTCGCAGCGGCCACAAGTCACACCGCTGCTGAAAAACACAGGCAGCAGATTTCACCGTTGCACCTACGAATCCACAAAATATAACCTAACTTAAATATCAGAATATGATATAATCATAACCTCAACAGATGTTGCAAAAATCAATACTCATTTTCATAACGGCTAATCCATGGGATTATCATTCTCGTAATGACCAAGTCAGGTTATTGATATTACTGATATCTTCATGGCTACAATTAGTTCGCGATATTAATAAAGTTTCATATAAAGGTTGGAAGAGGATTAAGGATTAACACCTATTGTCGGGCCATCCAACAAAAATCAATAACACTTCCCTCGATTTTTTTCTCATATTTGCCGGTTGGGGATTATGGGTTAGGTGTATGTGTCCTTATTTAGTTAAAACAGGTGGTATGAGTAGGAGATATCACAACCAGTATCAGCATGTGCCACTCTGATCTTAAATATCAGTAGTTCGTTATTCTTGTGACATTGAAAACGCTTGAGGTTTGAAAAAGGATAGTGTACTATGTTATTGGGCGGTGTACATAGATTGACCAGTATGTGAAGTTGATAAGGGCACCCCTGTCAGCGCATCGTAGCTGTGTTGTGAACTGTCGCCTATTACACCCGGGTGTGAAAATAATCAAACATATTTCACATCAACTGAGACATGCCTCTATATAGCTGCACTGCGAACTTGGCTAGAGTCTACTTTAGGAAAGTATCGTGTATCTGTGTATACGGGTTTACCACTGCTTATGGATGTGTGCAGTATTATTGGAAAGCGGCTGTTATGTAAATATTATCAGAGTAAGTTGCCTTACACAGCTGGTATAGTGTCTATGTGTCTGCTTTGCTGCCTTGTAGTATTTGGAGGGAGTTTCATGCGGGTGTCTAATGATTTTAAAAAAAAAAAAACGATGTCTCAGGAATCCACAACGCCACTGGCATTAGAGGCTTTTCAACTTGTCTGCTCATTGACCACGCTTCACAGTTCATACAAAAGTACGGGTTCTATGTAGTACTTAAACCACTCCTTTTTATTTTTTCATTACAGTTGTCAACTTTATATTAGTCAGTATGTTTTCCAATTTGCAAAAGACAACCCTTCATCACAGCGATTCTTGTTCCAACGCTTTAAAACCACCTCCTATCAGACATTTTTTTTCTTTCTTTGTAGGCTCACGGCTACCGTTTCCCCATTTCAAGCTCCATACCTCTACTCGTATGCATTAGTGTGGTAGAAGTAAACCGATAACTCACAAGATAGACGTATATTATCACACTGTATATGAACAGGTGGGAAACGGCTACATCCGGGCAAAGAGGGCGTTGTATCTGTCACATGCGTATGGATACAGCCGAGACACGTGGTTAAGAGGGATACTACAGAAAAAAAACGGTGTTCTGTTGGTGATCGAACCAGGGGACCTAACTCGTGATGACCACCATGTACGGGAGTGATTCTGCCCCCTCGTCAACAGGGCGTCGGAGGTTTAAAAGGGTGTTCATTCTCTCGCTTGTCTATGTCCGAGTCGTCATAGGGTCACCAAGTAACAGTAAAGAACACGAAACTACTACTACCAAGGCCTCTATACACCACAATGCATTTTCGAATATAATATACACAACTATAATCAAGTCATCACAGTATTCAACTAACCCGTTCTCATAGACATAGAGGAGAGATGTGAGCACCGAGGCCAGTTGGGGGAGGTGTACCTTTTACTTAACATCTATCGGGTCATACACCGACGAGTGTTTAGCTATATTTATCATATAATATTACCCTTGAACACAACAAGCTTCCCCGGATCAGTCTTAGGCTTCTCATATAACATGACATATCACGTACCCGCTGTTCTGACCAGCAAAGTTATCGCTTCTCAGAGCAGACATTTACACTTTCATTAATTCTTCTGCCTGGCCAAAGGGGGTCTTTGCATCTTTCCGCAGAAACCTAGTTCCAATGCTAATATATGTTTTTCAATGTGTCGGCTCATTACCACATTTCACATCCTGACAAAAGTACAGGTTCTATGTTCCACTCCAACAGTCAAATAAGAAAAAATTTTAGCCAAATTATTAAAATGTTGGCCAAATATAGAAATATATCGACCAGACGTATAAAGTATAGTAAAATATGTTAGCCAAACTTATAAAACTCGTGGTCAAAATAAGAAATATCTCAACCAAGCGTATAAGAAATAGGAAAAATGTTAGCCAAATTATTAAAATGTTGGCTAAATATAGAAATATATCGACCAGACGTATAAAATATAGTAAAATTTGTTAGCCAAACTTATAAACTCGGGGTCAAAATAAGAAATATCTCAACCAAGCGTATAAGAAATAGGAAAAGGCTAGTCAAACTAATGAAAATGTTGGCCAAATACAGAAATATCTCGACCAACTTATAAATGTAGGAAAATTGTTAGCCAAACTGACAAAACTGTTAGCCAAAATAAGAAACGTCTCGGCCAACTTATAAAATGTAGGAAAAATTGTTAGCTAAAACTGACAAAAACAGTTGGTCAAAATAAGAAACGTCTCGACTAACATTATAAAAAGTAGGAAAATTGTAACCAAATTAATTTAAAAAGGTGACCAAAATAGGAAATATCTCGACCAAACTTATGAAAAGTAGGAAAATTGTTCGTCAAATGTGACAAATATTGGGCAAGTAGGAAATCATGTTAGCCAAATAGGAAAAATATCGATCAAACTTATAGATGTCTCGGCCAAACTTATAAAATGTATGAACATTTGTTAGCCAAAGGTGAAAAAACATTGACCAAGTAATGAAATATCTCATCCGAATTTATAACAAGTAAGAAAATATGCTAGTAAAAGCAAGAAATATGTCGACTGAAGTTATACAATAGGCGAAACGATGGACAAACTTATAAAGATGTCGACCGCTATAAGAAAATGTATTACCCAAATTAGAAAAAAATATTGACCAAGTAAAGAAAAACATACACCAAACTTACAAAAGATAGGAAAATATGTCGACTAAAGTAGGAATATTTGTTAGCCAAAGATGAAAAATATTGGTCAAGTAAAGAAATATCGCATCCAAACTTTTAAAATGTAGGAAACTTTATTAACCAAATGTGAAAAATATTATCCAAGTAAAGACATGTTACAACTAATCTTATAAATATCTCAACCATACTTATCAAAAGGAGTAAAATGTGTTAACCTAATGGGGAAAATATTGGCCAAGTGAAGAAATATCTCATCCATTCTTATAAAACTTAGGAAAATGTGTTAACCTAATGAGAAAAATATCGACCAAGTGAAGAAATATCTCATCCATTCTTATAAAACTTAGGAAAATGTGTTAACCTAATGAGAAAAATATCGACCAATTGAAGAAAAAAGTTACACAAAACTTATAAAACTTAGGAAAATGTGTTAACCTAATGAGAAAAATATCGCCCAATTGAAGAAAAAAGTTACACAAAACTAATAAATCGCACTTTTATTGCTCGCTTCACTTAATATACAGATATAGGGTAAGTATAGGTATAAGTTAGGTATAGGACATATATCAAACTTACATCTTGCGCAATAAAAGTGCGATTTATTAGTTTTAAATTTTAATTAAAATGTAATCACATAAATTTAACTTTTTCATTTCTAACTTTGGTTTGTATCTATGTCTCTTAAGAAAGAGTTTGTTGTATAGTTAGGGTTAGGGTTAGGGTTAGTTGATGTATACTTAGGTTTAGGGTTAGGGTTAGTTGATGTATACTTAGGGTTAGGGTTATTAAGAAAGAGTTTGTTGTGTTTGATGTCTTTCAGGTAGTCAAGGAATGCAACTCATTCGTCTCAATAACCCAAGCTCTGTTGTTTTTTCAAGTTCTGCCTAGGGGTGCTGGTCGATGACCATATTCGTTGTCTAGAATAGCGCCTAGTAGGTTAGGGGCATATGATTTATCTCCACGGGGTTGGAAAATCTGCTTAGTCAGCAGAAAATCAGTTGTTCTGTAATCAAAGAGAATGTTAATGTTATTTGGTATGAAATGTTGAAAGTCGGTTAGACGATGTGGTAGAGGGTATTAAAGGGTTCAGTAAGGCAGACGTGACTTTAAGAAAGGTCGACTTCATAACAGACACTGTTGGTTGGTTGCAGACTTGCCGCTATTGCAGCTGTGAAATGACAAAGTGTGATAGAGGTGGACAAAGTTAGCAATGTTATGTTAGCTAGACTTCGAGAATACTCTTTGTATTGTTGAAAGATGGACCAATGGAAGGTTAGTGTAGCAGACATTGTGGTATAGAAAGTTGAAGATATCAGCCATGGGAAGTGGATCTTTGCTGACGAATACTCAGATGATATTGAAACTATCCCAGGTGGAGCCACAGCTTGCCCTAAATGTTGTTATGACTGTTTCATTAGAGCTCATGTGAAACGAAGGTTTGGCGTTGTTAGTGGTGCTACATAGAAAAGTTGTGAAGCTATCTATGAAAGACAGAGACACTTTGCGTTAGAAAGAAAAAAAAAAACCAAGAGTGTGAAGAACTGGGTGATTAGTATGCATAAGTGCTTCTTTAGTGGATACTCTGGACTGATAAGTTGAAACTTTCGGTAATGTAAAAGAGGGAAAGTGTTGACGTTGATGATTATGTCTTGTGAAATGTCTGTTCAGATAAAAGTTCAAGACACGTTTGACATAACTACAGAAGCAATATTTGTTCCTACTTTTTTTATAAGTTTACACGAGATATTTATAAGCTTGGTCGAGATGTTTCATGTTTTGACCAACATTTTCCCCCCTTTGGTTAACACACTTTCTTAGTTCGGTCAACATATTTCATAGTTTAGCCCATATATTTTTCTTTTTTGGTTAACAAATTTTCTTACTTTTCAGAAGTTTGGTGTACGTTTTTCTTTACTTGGTCAATATTTTTCTCATTAGGTTAACACATTTTCCTAAGTTTTATAAGTTTTGTGTAACTTTTTTCTTCAATTGGGCGATACTTTTCTCATTAGGTTAACACATTTTCCTAAGTTTTATAAGTTTTGTGTAACTTTTTTCTTCACTTGGGCGATATTTTCTCATTAGGTTAACACATTTTCCTCCTTTTCATAAGTATGGTTGATATATTTCTTCAATTGGGCGATATTTTTCCCATTTGGTTAATAAATTTTCTTACTTTTCAGAAGTTTGGTGTATGTTTTTCTTTACTTGGTCAATATTTTTCTCATTAGGTTAACACATTTTCCTAAGTTTTATAAGTTTTGTGTAACCTTTTTCTTCAATTGGGCTATATTTTTCTCATTAGGTTAACACATTTTCCTAAGTTTTATAAGTTTTGTGTAACTTTTTTCTTCAATTGGTCGTATTTTTCTCATTAGGTTAACACATTTTCCTAAGTTTTATAAGAATGGATGAGATATTTCTTCACTTGGTCGATATTTTTCTCATTAGGTTAACACATTTTCCTAAGTTTTATAAGAATGGATGAGATATTTCTTCACTTGGCCAATATTTTTCTCATTAGGTTAACACATTTTCCTAAGTTTTATAAGAATGGATGAGATATTTCTTCACTTGGCCAATATTTTCCCCATTAGGTTAACACATTTTACTCCTTTTCATAAGTATGGTTGAGATATTTATAAGATTAGTTGTAACATGTCTTTACTTGGATAATATTTTTCACATTTGGTTAATAAAGTTTCCTACATTTTAAAAGTTTGGATGCGATATTTCTTTACTTGACCAATATTTTTCATCTTTGGCTAACAAATATTCCTACTTTAGTCGACATATTTTCCTATTTTTTGTAAGTTTGGTGTATGTTTTTCTTAACTTGGTCAATATTTTTTCCTAATTTGGGTAATACATTTTCTTATAACGGTCGACATCTTTATAAGTTTGTCCATCGTTTGCGCCTATTGTATAACTTCAGTCGACATATTTCTTGCTTTTACTAGCATATTTTCTTACTTGTTATAAATTCGGATGAGATATTTCATTACTTGGTCAATGTTTTTTCACCTTTGGCTAACAAATGTTCATACATTTTATAAGTTTGGCCGAGACATCTATAAGTTTGATCGATATTTTTCCTATTTGGCTAACATGATTTCCTACTTGCCCAATATTTGTCACATTTGACGAACAATTTTCCTACTTTTCATAAGTTTGGTCGAGATATTTCCTATTTTGGTCACCTTTTTAAATTAATTTGGTTACAATTTTTCCTACTTTTTATAATGTTAGTCGAGACGTTTCTTATTTTGACCAACTGTTTTTGTCAGTTTTAGCTAACAATTTTTCCTACATTTTATAAGTTGGCCGAGACGTTTCTTATTTTGGCTAACAGTTTTGTCAGTTTGGCTAACAATTTTTCCTACATTTTATAAGTTGGTCGAGATATTTCTGTATTTGGCCAACATTTTCATTAGTTTGACTAGCCTTTTTCCTATTTCTTATACGCTTGGTTGAGATATTTCTTATTTTGACCCCGAGTTTTATAAGTTTGGCTAACAAATTTTACTATATTTTATACGTCTGGTCGATATATTTCTATATTTAGCCAACATTTTAATAATTTGGCTAACATTTTTCCTATTTCTTATACGCTTGGTTGAGATATTTCTTATTTTGACCACGAGTTTTATAAGTTTGGCTAACATATTTTACTATACTTTATACGTCTGGTCGATATATTTCTATATTTGGCCAACATTTTAATAATTTGGCTAACATTTTTTCTTATTTGACTGTTGGAGTGGAACATAGAACCTGTACTTTTGTCAGGATGTGAAATGTGGTAATGAGCCGACACATTGAAAAACATATATTAGCATTGGAACTAGGTTTCTGCGGAAAGATGCAAAGACCCCCTTTGGCCAGGCAGAAGAATTAATGAAAGTGTAAATGTCTGCTCTGAGAAGCGATAACTTTGCTGGTCAGAACAGCGGGTACGTGATATGTCATGTTATATGAGAAGCCTAAGACTGATCCGGGGAAGCTTGTTGTGTTCAAGGGTAATATTATATGATAAATATAGCTAAACACTCGTCGGTGTATGGCCCGATAGATGTTAAGTAAAAGGTACACCTCCCCCAACTGGCCTCGGTGCTCACATCTCTCCTCTATGTCTATGAGAACGGGTTAGTTGAATACTGTGATGACTTGATTATAGTTGTGTATATTATATTCGAAAATGCATTGTGGTGTATAGAGGCCTTGGTAGTAGTAGTTTCGTGTTCTTTACTGTTACTTGGTGACCCTATGACGACTCGGACATAGACAAGCGAGAGAATGAACACCCTTTTAAACCTCCGACGCCCTGTTGACGAGGGGGCAGAATCACTCCCGTACATGGTGGTCATCACGAGTTAGGTCCCCTGGTTCGATCGCCAACATAATCACCGTTTTTTTTTCTGTAGTATCCCTCTTAACCGACGTGTCTCGGCTGTATCCATACGCATGTGACAGATACAACGCCCTCTTTGCCCGGATGTAGCCGTTTCCCACCTGTTCATATACAGTGTGATAATACATGTCTATCTTGTGAGTATGCGGTTTACTTCTACCACACTAATACATACGAGTAGAGGTAATGGAGCTTGAAATGGGGAAACGGTAGCCGTGAGCCTACAAAGGAAAGAAAAAAATGTCTGATAGGAGGTGGCTTTAAAGCGTTGGAACAAGAATCGCTGTGATGAAGGTTGTCTTTTGCAAATTGGAAAACATACTGACTAATATAAAGTTGACAACTGTAATGAAAAATAAAAGGAGTGTTTAAGTACTACATAGAACCCGTACTTTTGTATGACTGTGAAGCGTGGTCAATGAGCAGACAAGTTGAAAAGCCTCTAATGCCAGTGGCGTTGTGGATTCTGAGACATAGTTTTTAAAAAGTTCACTAGACACCCGCATGAAACTCCCTCCAAATACTACAAGGCAGCAAAGCAGACACATAGACACTATACCAGCTCTGTAAGGCAACTTACTCTGATAATATTACATAACAGCCGCTTTCCAATAATACTGCACACATCCATAAGCAGTGGTAAACCCGTATACACAGATACACGATACTTTCCTAAAGTAGACTCTAGCCAAGTTCGCAGTGCAGCTATATAGAGGCATGTCTCAGTTGATGTGAAATATGTTTGATTATTTTCACACCCGGGTGTAATAGGCGACAGTTCACAACACAGCTACGATGCGCTGACAGGGGTGCCCTTATCAACTTCACATACTGGTCAATCTATGTACACCGCCCAATAACATAGTACACTATCCTTTTTCAAACCTCAAGCGTTTTCAATGTCACAAGAATAACGAACTACTGATATTTAAGATCAGAGTGGCACATGCTGATACTGGTTGTGATATCTCCTACTCATACCACCTGTTTTAACTAAATAAGGACACATACACCTAACCCATAATCCCCAACCGGCAAATATGAGAAAAAATCGAGGGAAGTGTTATTGATTTTTGTTGGATGGCCCGACAATAGGTGTTAATCCCTTAATCCTCTTCCAACCTTTATATGAACCTTTATTAATATCGCAAACTAATTGTAGCCATGAAGATATCAGTAATATCAATAACCTGACTTGGTCATTACGAGAATGATAATCCCATGGATTAGCCGTTATGAAATGAGTATTGATTTTTGGCAACATCTGTTGAGGTTATGATTATATCATATTCTGATATTTAAGTTAGGTTATATTTTGTGACTTCGTAGGTGCAACGGTGAAATCTGCTGCCTGTGTTTTTCAGCAGCGGTGTGACTTGTGGCCGCTGCGACAAGGCCGGACAAAGCGACCCTAACCCCTATGGTTAACTAGACACCCACACGTTGTTGACTGGCAATCTTACCAACGACAAAGTTCCGAGATTCGAACCTGTCACTTCCACGGTGTCTGTGGTATCACCTAAACATACTCCGCAACCAGCACACCACCTCTACTTTTCTAAACATAACCGGGTTAATAACAACCGAGCTCGAAATCACAACTAAGTAACCAAATATTATCAATATTTCTTCTACCACTAGACCACCCCACTGGGATTCGAACCCGATGATACTGTTCGGAAGCGTTTATCTAATTACTCAGCCACTCACCCCACCCCTTAACAATGAATATCACAAAGTCATACCCACTAAAACCAGCATAATCGGTCATCTTTACTTTTTAAGGTTTTCCTTTGAAGAGTTGTAACCGGTATGATGATAGTATTTACATCCTCTTAACTACAGATAATAGTAACCACCGTTATAATAAACAGTCGACCCTTTTACAATAGACATATAATGAAACTATCCTAGGTCTTCTGACGACCGACGCCGCCATTATGTGTTGAATGTTACAGTGGTAGACCTCCATGCCAATTATTTATCCACTTCTCCACTCGATCACCCTGGCTCTTACCAAGGAACGGGCGTAATTATCTAACCTATCCGTCCCTCTCCCACCTCTTAACAAGGATCAGAAGCAGTTATCTAGCTATTTCTACACTCACCTACCCCTTGACAACTGACCTGGAGCCTTTATCTAGCAACTCCTCTGTCTCTTAGCAAGGAACCGACGCATTCATTTAGCCACTTCGCCACTCGCCCACCCTTTGAATATGTTCAGAAGCACTTCTTTAGCTACTTCTTCGCTCACCCACTCCTTAACAACGAATAACACTAGGCCACACCCACTACAACATTTACTATCGACCATCTTTACTTGTTAAGGTTTTCATTTGAAGAGTTGTAACCAATATGATGGTAGTGTTTCGAAGCCGTTATCTAACTACTCGGCTACTCAACCACCCCTTAACAACGAATACCACGAAGCCAGACCCCTTACAACCGTAATACTGGCAGTCTTTACTTTTTAAAGGTTTTCATTTGAAGAAGGTGTAACCTACATGACGATAGTGTATAAGCCAGTACGTCACACTACAGGTCATAAACATGCCATATTTACCCTTTTACTTATTACAATTTTCATATCACACCCGACGCGGCTCGAGGGTTCGACCCCACCTAGCCCCACCACTTGCACTCGTTAATGACCGGACTAGTAGGCAGTTCTCGATGACTGGCCAAGTGGTTACTACAAGACACTGTTTTACTGGGTTAGACCCCGACCGCTCTACGCGACCGATCGGCCGCGCTTGCTCCTGCGCCCGCCGCCGCGCGCCTCTGATTGTCTTTTAATTTAATTTTTTAATTTAATTTTTTTAATTAGTTATAAATATTATACACACTCAGTTATCTGCTCTTAGAAAAACATGTCCTTTTATTAGAATTATCGACCCTTACATATGACTTAGATACCCACCCTACTCAAACCACCCTGGTCCCGAGCTGGATTGGGGGAAATCCAGCGAAGTCAATCCAGAAAGTATAATTAGGAGAAGACAAAAAACCCTAACCCTAACCCCTAAACCCTAACCCTAACCCCTAACCCTAATCCAGCTGGATTGGGGTCAATCCAGCACCACAATCCAGAAATCCTAATCAGTTACCACCTAACCCACTACTGACATGCTGTGACTTCTGCGCCGACCGCGGCCCCCTTTTAATAAACGGCCAATCTTCAGAACACGAGAATGAGAGAAGGAGGAATGAATAATTTCTTCCTCTTGTCTTTATACGTCCGTGGTGTTAAGAAAGATTGTGTAGCATGACTGATTAGCATTGATGACGGGTCCAGCGTATTAAACTGCTGTGATATATTCGATCCGAGTTGCAAAATGACCACCACTGCATCTAGCACTCTTGTCGAAATGAAGTCAAGCTAACAACCCAGTCTAGGCATTCCAGTGAACGAAGAAGAAGAAGATTAGTGTTAGAATGAGAGAATGAGCTTGTACTTTGTCATCTAATCTCTCTATCTCTATGTATATATGTTGTTGTCAATGGATGAGAGGCTGTGTGAATTTTCACAATGAGTACTTCACCTGCACTTCAATATTCATTCCATACACATGACAATAATTGTATCAACTTATGAATGAAAATATTCATTATATGCTTCTTACATTATTGCTTCATTCAACATGTGGAATGTCATTTTATTAAATCGACCTCCCTGTTTGAAAAAGTAAGTAAAGGAAGATATACATCTTATGCTTTCATGCATTATAACTGCTAACCAGCCCAGGGAATATCATTAGTAATATTGCACCCCTGTCTGTAAAAGTAAGTAATTGAAGATATGCTTCACTTCTAACCAACATGGGATATATCAACCCAGTGTTAGAGGAAATAAGTAAAGGAAATGACAGAAGAAGTAAGAAAGAATACCAGGAAATGTAAACAGGCTAACTGAACATCTGATGCAGCCCTGATTTGGTAATATGAGTTTATATGATGATATGCCATCATCACCCTGTTCTGTATGATTGATGTTCAGGATCAGATCTTGCTGTGTGCATTTCATCATGTAACGCTTTGTCATTCTCTGTGTCTGTGCCCTATGTGAGAACATCAGCTTAAACAGATCACTATGGACAAGAGCAAAAGAAGATGTAGCTTGCCAGATGAATTGAAAGATGCCTGATACCAGTACAAAGAAGAGACACTGTAGCTCTTAACTTGTAGGTACTTCCTGAATCTTCTACTTTCTACAACTCTATCTGTAGCCTTTTCATTCTTGTCAACTGGAGAACCATCATCAGTTGAACATATATAAATAGGATCACCATGTTTATTCACGATAGGTGAGGA
The DNA here is from genome assembly GCA_014155875.1 of Cepaea nemoralis. Taxonomy (NCBI): domain Eukaryota; kingdom Metazoa; phylum Mollusca; class Gastropoda; order Stylommatophora; family Helicidae; genus Cepaea; species Cepaea nemoralis. The sequence continues at coordinate 533,271 of JACEFZ010028151.1, read as the reverse complement.
AGACTGTGTTTCGCAGATTTATCGCAGATTTATCGCAGATTTATCACATATTTATCACAGATCTATTCGCAGATCATTGCAGATCTAGTGCAGATTACTTCAGATTACTGCAGATTATAGCAGACTATTGAAGATCAAAAGTAGATAAGATCATATTAGATGGAAGGATAGACTGTTGAGTAAAGGATGGACTGAACCAGAACCATTGCCAATGATCAGCTGGAGAGAAAGTTAGGGATTCTCATCATTGCGTCCGAGTGGCCAGTTTTCCCCGAAATTGTTATTCCAGGAGTACCTTTATGCTCTGTTTGGAGCACAACTGTTTCATAGTGGAACTGCCAACCCAAAGAATCTAGTGCTTAGTGTTATCTAGGTGTCCTTCCAAAAGCCAGCATGTCAGACCCAGAACCATCTCACCACCAACTTAATTGAACTGAATTGAACTCAATTGAACTTAAATGAACTTGAGAACAATTGCCAAAGGCATATCACATTCATTAGACTGAGAACATTTAAATAATAACCTCAAGTCATAAATGTGTGTAGAGACTTTTTAATTTCACAACATCATGAATCCATGGAAATTCCAACATTATCATGTGTTAACCTAGAGACATTGCTAAATAAGAACTTGGTGGATAGGCACAGTGACTATCTGAACTGTTACAATCTTAGAACCACTGGAGTTAATTGATTCCTAAGGACAATTTAACATTATCTAAGCGGTGTGATGAATTGTAATTCATGTTTCAGAGATGCACTACATGCTTTTATCTCCACAGCATATTAGTCAATAAACTGATTTTTACTTTTACTTCTTCTTTTGTTGGGTACATTGTGATGTGACAAAAACTTTTATATGTGTTTAGTTAACACTATTAAAGCACATACTTGAAGAATTTGGAACGATAGGTGGCTGGGTAACTAAGAACCCTGGTTCCAAGTTACCCATAAAGGAGAACTTAACACCATACACATTTTCTTGTAACCGTTTCACCTATAAGGGAAAATGGATACAAGTGGGGGTTCACGAACTAAATAAGTATCTCCTCTTCTGGGAAGGCTAAGTTTGGAGGGAAATCATAAATATTCCCGGGAAAACCCTAGATTTCCTGAGCCAATATGGGACACTTTGGCTTCCAAAGACCCATCCCCTCCAGACGAAATTAGTCCCATCCTTTTAGCTTGACTTCATCACGGGGTAGGCCAGGGTGGGTACTGCATTCTCCTCCCAACATACCACACACACATAGACTCTTTATTCTTTCTCAGCTGAAGGGGTTCACCAATTCTTTAAAGCAACCCTCGGTGTTCAGTTACCCTAATACTTCACTAGAAAAAACTAAGTGGAGCATTTTCAAGTCTCCCTTTAGCGTGTCCAGGGTTACCGTGGTTGGTCTGAACTGGTCTACAATTTAATGGATCAACATCAGGAGGGTTAACTATAGTGTGTTTTTTTTTGGTTGCCTCAATATAAAATTCAATATCTCAGTAACGAACTGAGATAAAATGATGAGATTTAGTATATAACGTTATCATTATGTCCACCCAACAAAAAAATTTTTGTTCTGGAGATTTTACAGCAGATTTCAAAGTTAGCTTATATACGGTATATTAATTATGACTTAAAGATTACGTCCATGATTTTAACAGTTTTACAGCTTCACAAAGACTCGACGCACATTATTCAAAATTTTCACGTGACTTTCGTTTTGAAACAAACAGCGCGAATATTCAGAGGCGTCTCCAAATGTGGGTTCTTTCATGAAACGTGATTATATAAATAAACTAGCTGACAAGGCCCGGTTTCTGGCGGGAATCAATCAATCATCTATCTATCATCAATATATCTATCTATCTATCTATCTGCCTCCGGCCCACCGACCGACCGACCGACCGACCGACTACTATCTATCTATCTATCTATCTCTATCTATCTGCTGTCTGTCTGTCTGTCTATCTATCTATCTAATCTATATGTATGTCTGTCTGCTGCTGCCGGCCCACCCACCCCACCGACCGACCGACAGATATCTATCTATCTACTCTATCTATCTATCTATCTATCTATCATCTATCTATCCTATCTATTCTATCTTCTTCATCTACCTATCTGCCTGCTGCCGGCCTGCCTGCACCGACCGACCGACCGACGACGTACCGATATCTACTATCTATCTATCTATCTATCTATCTATCTATCTATCTGTCTGTCTGTCTGTCTGTCTGTCTGTCTATCTATCTATCATATCTCTATGTCCTGCCGGCCCCCGACCGACCGACAGATATATCTATCTATCTATCTATCTGTCTGTCTGTCTGTCTGCCTGCCTGCCTGCCGGCCCACCCACCCACCCACCGACCGACCGACCGACCGACCGACGTACCGATATCTATCTATCTATCTATCTATCTATCTATCTATCTATCTATCTATCTATCTAATCTATCTGTCTGTCTGTCTGCCGGCCCACCCACCACCGACCGACCGACCGACCGACAGATATCTATATATCTATCTATCTATCTGTCTGTCTGTCTGTCTGTCTATCTATCTATATATCTATCTATCTGCCTGCCTGCCGGCCCGATCACACACCCACCGACAGACCGACCGACCTACCGATATCTATCTATCTATCTATCTATCTATCTATCTATCTATCTATCTGTCTGTCTGTCTGCCGGCCCACCCACCCGACCGACGTACCGTATCTATCTATCTATCTATCTATCTATCTATCTATCTATCTATCTATCTATCTATCTATCTATCTATCTAATCTATCTGTCTGCCTGCCTGCCTGCCGACCCCCACCCACCGACCGACCGACCGACCCACCCACCCACTCAGCCAGCCAGCCATCCATCCACCCACCTATCTTTCTGCCTACCTACCTACCTATCTACTTTTCTGTCTGTCTGTCCGGGCCGCGTCATTCATTTTATTCGGAGACTCCCGAGGGTTGTCGCTGGAGCTACGGAGTTCGTGCTTTGTGCGACGCTTTCCGCGCTGCGGAAAGAAACTGATCCATATGGGATAAAAACCCGGTGCAATGCAGCCGATTCTGTCGATTGTAAGCTACTTCTTTGATTGCACCCACTCCCATACGAATCCAGATACGCCTTTGTTTGTCATCTGAATTTGCAGGTCCTCTTTACCGTAAACATAACTTTTTTAGCAAGAAATCACTAGTTGTTAAGCAAAACATCAAAGGAATGATGCCGCTTTCAATGATTTAAGTTGTTTTTGGACCTATCAAAGACATATTCCTTGGGTGGGGGTAAATATAAGACGGCTGGAAAAATTTCATAACGATGCGACAGACAGTTTTCAAAATAATTGATCTTGAATGACGGCATAAATTTCCGGACAGACTATAACATCTTTTTCTGGACATTTTCTGTTAGTGTTCAGAGTCTCTAATACTCAGTGTGTTAAATTTCTTGTTTCAATCGTTGTGAAAACTATCTTCTATGTCTTTCTCCATTTGCCCATAAACAAGTTTAATATAATATTGTTTTATCATTTCAACATCAGTGATTCAGTCCTGTCATGCGTCACTGGTCAAGTTACTGTGCATTTGTAAAACAAATAATGCGACGTACAGAAAATAAGTCAGGGATTCTGGTTGGTGGACACAATATTAATAACTTACGTTATGCTGATGACATCGTCTTGATATCAGCAAGCCAGAAGAAACTACAGGAAATGATAGATACAGTGGTTGTAGAAAATGACAATAATATGGGCTTTAGTTTGAATAATAGAAAGACAGAAGTCATGGTGATATCAAAGAAATAAATTGTGCCTAAATGTGTAGTTAAAGTAAATGACGTTATTTCGGGGCAAGTGCAGAAAGTCAGATATCTAGGCACGTGGATAATAGAAGATGCATTACTGAGACAAAGAACAGAATGGGACATGCAAACATTGCATTCTATCAAATGATAGTTTGTGCAATAAGTCATTGTTCTTGAAAGTTAGAAAAGGAGTTCTTGCATGTTACATAGAACCAGTATTAACATACGGCTGCGAATCCTGGACAATTAGTAAACAGGTGAAACAATCTGTGGAAGCCCTGGAGATGTGATTTTATAGAAAATTGTGTCCTGTCATTTACAGGACGTAGCAGTCAACCCCAGCATTTTTTAGCTGTTCGTGATTGCTAGGCAAGTTTACGTTCAGCAGTTTGCCATTGCTTTTTGAACGACAGGCACCCCATGCGTAACGCGGTCAGCTGCCAAATCGTCCACAGCCGTGTTTCTAACGCGGGTATGTGGGACTACGAACTGCGTCCGTAAAACCTTCGCCGCGGAGCGGGCGATTTTAAATAAGAATGCTGAAAATGAATTTGACAGCCAAAACTAGCAATCTGGACGTCTTAAAGGAATCTGAGTGGCACAAACAACTTATCACAAACATCCGAAAGAAGCAGTCAGTTTTTTACCACATTATGGGAAGACAAAAACTGGAACTTGTTGTGACAACCGGAAAGATGTGCGGAAAGAGAGATAGAAGAAGAGCGTGAGCAAATTATTGACAGTCTTGTGTCATGGCGCGGATAGGAGGAGTCAACGCACGAATTGATCCATGCCGTCAGAAATCGCAATTTATGGAGAGGCACCGGATGATAATGATGATGATAATTTGTAAAACATTTGTAGTTTAGATATTGAGCAATATATATATATATATATATATGAGACCTGCTCGTTGTGATGATTGTTCTGGATATGTAGTTGTATTTATCCCCTAGACCTTTTCTAAAGTTTTGAGCTATTGAGCGGCACCTTGCAGTCTTGACAGACCAAAGTATGTGAGTTGGAATTTGGCCAAAATTCCATCACAATGCCTGGGCAGAGCTTCAGAGAACATGTGGTGCCAAGACGACATGTTCCCTCTCTCGACCTTGCCTCGTTTTATCCAGAGGAATGGATAACCAATATGTCTGGAACAAGGTAGGCTGCAGACGCTGGCGGCTCAGCGTCAAACCTCCGAGACCTCGTCTCCACGAGCAGGAGACGAGCGATGGCCAGATCCCTAAACCCTTGGGATTTGACTTAGAGGACGTTCAGCCAAATCCCGCAGGTAAGGGTCGTATACCGTATACGCGTATGGACCACTTGTCGCGTACACCTGTCAAACGCAAGTGTCTGGACCTTGTAAGCGTGTACTACCGTCAGACTCTCCGCCTGACTCGTGCGGCTCCCGCAACCAACGAGAGTAGGCCCGCCGGAGATATTGCTCGTTTTTTGTTGTTGTTTGCGTATCCCTTACGGGACGTTGCAGTCAACACCAGCATTTTCAGCTGCTGTTGATGTACTAGGCAAGTGTTACGTTAAGTAGTTTGCCATTGCTTTCTGAACGACCGGCCCCTATACCTTTTTCGAAAACACCTGCACCGCTGTGTTTCGAACCCGGGTATATCATGGGCTCACAAACCGCGTTCGCAAGCCCTTAGCCACAGAGACCTGCTGCGAGCAAATCTCCCTGCCTGCTACTGTGTGGATCTCGCGACCAGCGAGAATAGGCCAGCCGGAGATATTGCTCGTCTTTGAGCTATTAATATAACCCAAACCCCACATATTCAAGATTGGTAAAAATTAGCCACGCTGGGTATAGACCTATAAATAGATGTTGTCTTGTTCCCTAACCCTAATGCTACACATCGATCGGAGCGAGGTTGGTGTCGGGACTTTCCCTGCAATCTGATACGAATATACCATCTCCACAGGGACTTTTGCAGTGGACAATTGTCTGCCAGAGACTTATTTTTATCAAGAGGGGGAATAAACACACACACTCATACACAGTCGGAGGCAGGTAGGCAGGCAGGCAGGCAGACAAAGAGACAGACACATACATGCACACACATGTCTATATGAAAGACGTATAGTATTTATTTCTCCACATAATGTATATTCTGTTTTCTGAAGGAAAATAAAATAATATGTGTATGCATTTGGAATCAGACTTGGGACCCCCTGCTGCCATTACTCTGCTTTATCTGTCCGATCGCTCCACACAGCATTGAAACGCAGGTATAACGATAAAAAAGGGTGATATTATTATGACAATATGCAAAGGGTAAGGTGATCATATAAGAGATAACATGAATAAGTTCTTAAATAAAACAAGTAAAATTAATGGACTCTATGTCACTATCCTAGTGTGTATTGGTTGTGTTAGTCCCATATATTTTACAGAACAAACGGCGCTCGATGGGTGATGTGGTCAATATCACGCCGCTGCCTTACTTCCATTGACGCAGGTCAGCATGGCCGAATGGATAAGAACGCGTGTTCTTAAACATCCGGTGTGCTGATGCAGAGGTATAGGGTTCAGTCCACACACTGGACATTTAGACTACAATGTTGACCTATCGTCCTTGACGTAAATTACAAGTACCTCTGAAGTCGGAGTATGTTCGCCTGGTGGCGAGGGACACGGTTAACAAGAAAAGCTAATCCACACGCACAATTCAGTCCACCACTACTGGAAGTTTTGTGCGTGTGTGTGTGTGTGTGTGTGTGTGTGCGTGTGTGTGTGTGTGTGTGTGTGTGTGTGTGTGTGTGTGTGTGTGTGTGCGTGTGTGTGTGTGTGTGTGTGTGTGTGTGTGTGTGTGTGTGTGTGTGTGTGTGTGTGTGTGTGTGTGTGTGTGTGTGGACTACGCTTGAGTTCAAAGCGAGCGAGTGAGAAAAAAAACTTCCAATGAGAATGTTGGTACCTAATTTTGGTTGTTTCGATCTGTGAGAAATTTACAAAACATAATCTTCTTGATGTCCATTTGAACACACGAGCACCGGGTCGGCGGGCAAGACGACTAGCCACTCCGCTACCGCGGCTCTTAAGATCTGAAATACATAAGGGTAGACCGACAACTATTGAAAGTACAACAATGTTGTTTGTAAAACAATGCAGACTACATTGCGTGATCAAGATATGAGACATTGACAAATACGTGGGGACGAAATCTATCGGAATACAAAAAAGAGGACGTCCTCAAAAGAACTTCATAACACTGGCATGGAAGATCTTTGGATATAAAACTGACGCAAAACCGAGGAGAATTACCGAGAATAATGGACATGCGGTCAGATGGACTGAAATGTTGACTTCCCGTTCAGAAAGCAATGACAAACTGCTGAATGTAAAACTGCTTGGGAAATCACAAACACCCAATAAGAGCTGGCTGTGGTTGCGTCATCCTGACAAGGACATGCGCGTTTGTTTTCAAACACAGCAAAAACTGACATAATCTTAAGAGCTCAACATAATTCTTCAGACTATGTAACTTGACGATGGTGATGAAGATGGTGATTGGTGATGGTGGTGATGATGGTGGTAATGGTTGGGGGTCGTGATGTCACTGAAAGGAAACCCGCGACTCTGTTGTTCCCACAAAGATAATCATCGCCTCCGAATGTTTCCACCACTTGATGCTTGAAAGCGACCTTCAACCTTTGGTTGACAGTCATCACTTGAGCGCGGTCATTAGTTCTGACCTTATGTGGCTCCGGCTTGCAGCTTAAGGTCACTCTAAACAACTCAAATGTTGCCATATTTCAAACCAAATTACACACTTGACTAGCACTTAACTGAAAGATCACAAGCTATTCAGCCCGACAGGAGTTCGTGATTCCCAGATTGTTGAAATCTTTGGGAAAACTGCCATGGGGAGAAAGCTCTAGGTCGCGGAGCTATTTTGTTATCTTTCTTTAGAACCAAACGTAAGTTCTTATTTATGTCTATGATGTTCCTGATCATCATCACCATCCTTTTGCCGTCAAGCGTCGTAGGGAGTAATATTTGAAGTTCCGGGTCCGATGGGTGGCAGTGGATAGTTATCAGTATCAGTTATCAGTTGGGGTATCTTCATTGCACTCCGGACATGTCCATGGGTGCTCAGATCCTCCCCCCAACATATGCATCTGCGTCCGGTGGCTAATAGTGCCAGTTCTGTGTTGGTTGACGAGGCGCTTTGTTTTCCCGATGTACCTCTCGCGTCTGGCTGTGCCGATTCTTAACACGGCCATCCCATGGATTGTGCCGATGTTATTAACGTCCTTAAAGATATGGCGAGAACAGAGGACTTTGACGTCAGTGATTCCACATCGCTGTCCAGGATGAAAGACCTGGGAGTAAGAATCGGCAGTGGATAGTTATCATTCCATATTGTTGTACAATGTCTTTGATGTCGTCAATCCATTTTCTTCTCGAGTGTCCTATTGCTTTCATATCAGATCTTCTTTGATATAGGCCAGTGCTGGTAGTTGACGGTGTTGCATTCTAATGAGATGGCCTGAACCATTTGATCTTCTGCCTATCAATATATGTGGCAGAAGGTGTTTGAACCCACTGTCTGTCTGATAACATCATTTCTTATTCGGTCTCGATAGTTAAATTGACAGCTCTTCACAAACATCTCATCTCGCATGTGTTGGCGTTGCGTTAAGTGTGATTTGGTCATGTGAAAATTTAATATTGGTACCATATTATGTTAATCCGGGAAATTAAAGAACAGTTTGACTAGTTCTTTAGACAAGCATACTACTCTAGCACTTCATGGTGGACTCTAACCAGGTGTAAGTTATCACGGTTATTGTCAAGTGTCTTGTATTGTTGACATTTTGATATATACGATTGTCTTCCTGCTATCTAAAATGTTATATATCATCGGTCTCCGTTCGCCTACATCATTTGGTAGTTAGATGAAGCTAGTGTTGCATATATAATTATTTGTTGCCCTTCTGTTAAAGATTGCCATGGTTATCTTTCTTAATCTTTCTCTGCTTCGCTAGCTTAGTATTTCCCCTAATCTCTCTTTCAACTCTTTTGGTCCGACCATGACTCTCCTGTCATTTATATCAATTGATATGTTGATGAAGTTGGTGTTGCTAATATTGTTGTCCTACTGTTTAAGCTTTCCGTATATATCTTTCTCATTTTCCCCGTGCCTCTCTTGCCTAGAATTTCCCCCACATCAGGCTAATTTCTCTGTTCCACCAGCCACCCTTCTGATGATATATATGGTCTGTACATTTCGCTTGTCTTCAACTTATGGTCTGAGGTGAGCATGACACAATGGATCAGAACGCGCGTTCTTAAAACCCGGTGTGCTGATGCCGAGGTAAAGCGTTCAACCCCTACACCGAACAGTTGGCCTAACATGTTTACTTCCCGTACTTGACTCGGGAGAGCAAATTACAAGTACCTCTGAAGTCGGAGTGAGTTCGCATAATGGCTAAGGACAATTATAATAGGGAAAGATAACCCACACGCAAAATTCAGTCTAGTACTACTACTAGACTACGTCGTACTGTTTCAATAAGTGATCTTATAACACTATCCAGCTCGCAATACCCCAACAGTTGTTTCATTATCTGACCATGATATTCGCAACATTCTTCTCCTCCGACTCTTCCTCCACCCCTCTAGTACGTGTGTGGAGGAATGTGTGAGGGGATGAGTGTATGGGTGGGGGATGTGTGTGTGGGTTGGGTGTGCGTGGATGGGAGGTGTGTGTTTGTGAATGCGGGATGTGTTGGTGGGTGGGGATGTGTGAGAGGGATGTGTATGGGTGGGGAGATGTGTGTGTGGGTGGGGATGTATGTGTATATTGGTAGGGGTGCGTGGTTTGGGGATGGGTGGGTGGGTAGAGGATGTGTAGGTGGGTGATTGTATATAGGTAGTGTTGTGTAGTTAAGGGATGTGTGGTTAAGGGATGAGTGGGTGGAGGATGTGTGGGTGGGTAGAGGATATGTTGGTGGGTGAGTGTGTGTGGGTTAGGAGATGGTGGGGGATGTTTGTATGGGTGGGCTCGGGATCTGTGAGTGAGCTGGGGGAGATGGGAGATTATGTGGGTGGGTGTGGAATTTGTGTTTGGGCAGATGCGGGATATGTGAGATGGCGGGGAGGATGTGTGTGTGCGTGGGGGATGTGTTGTTGAGGGATGTGTGTTTGGCTGGGTGGTTGGATGTGTGTGGGTGGAGGAGGATATGTTGGGTGGGTGATTGTTGGTGGGTAATCGGGACGGGTGGAGGATATGTGAGTGGGTAGAGGAGATGTGTGCGGTGGGGGATGTGTGGGTTGGGAAATGTATGTATGCTTGGGGTGTGAGTGGATGGGATGTGTGGTTGGTGGGAGTGTGTGTGGGTGGGGAGATGTGTAGGTGTGGGGATGTGGTGGATAGGTGGGGGCATTATGTGTGCCTGGGGTGTGTGTGTGGTTGGGTGGGGGATGTGTGGGTGAATGGGGGATGTGTGGGTGGGTGGTGGATGTGTCTCATAACATGGTAATATGCATTGTTTATGTTTACAAAATTCATTTGACAATGTTTTTCCTATGCACTATTGATGAACGAAAGATGAGTGATTGGAAGGGCCGAATGTAAGACGGGCCTGCGTGCCCAATTTGTTACCCTTTGAAAATAAAGTCCGTTCGCTCGTTTGTTCCTCCTTCTTCTGCTGCTGCGTTAAATCTTCCAACAGAGCTCTGGCCGTCAACGAACTCACATCAAGCCCTCTACAGACTAGTTCACGGCTGGTTCGATCTAACATGTACAGTTGTCTACGGGATGAGAAAGCTATCTCCCACGCCAATCCCGAATCGCCTCTTACGACATGTGTGGTAGGTGTGAGCGTTACTATGCTTTGCCTTTCCCTTATAGGACCTGGTAACACACGGACGCCAGTGCTCCTTGTGATCGTTAAAATCCGTGAGCAGTTGGAAATCGTAAAGTAACGGCCGAGTAAGTCGTCGCCCGGGCTGAATTAACTTAAATACTTTAAACATAACCTCCTCAGGAATATTTATGGCATGTCTGAATCTGATATTCTTTCTTTCATTCTCTCTTTTTCGCTCTTTTTCTCTCTCACTCATGTCTGATTCTGGTACTCTCTCTCTCTCTCTCTCTCTCTCTCTCCTCTCTCTCTCTCTCTCTCTCTCTCTCTCTCTCGCTCCTCTCTCTCTCTCTCTCTCTCTCTCTCTCATGAACTACGTTCAGTAGTTTCTCATTCATTCTGACAGCCGACGCTCATAGCATCGAAATCAAACACAAAGCGACATGCTTCCAAACCGTTTGTAGCTGATTTCGAACCCTCAACTTGGTGTGTTGGGGAATTGTGAAACTGCCCTCTAAGCCACCGCCCAGACAATGCAAACTGCTGAACGTAGAATGGCTAGTAAATTACAAGCAGCTGGGGCTGGGATTCAAGTAATTTGTATTCTGGTCATAAGACTAGTGTTAAAGTGGTCTGATGATGTCACTCTAGTGTCTTTTTGTTCTAACCATTTCTCCTTGATTCGGATTAAAACCTCAGCGGACATTTAATTTCTGCCCCAAGTAATTGTTTTGTAGGCGTCCTCGTTGTTTCCTTTCCACGGATTTTGCAATCCAGTATTTTATAATTTAACTGATTCGATGTCAAACAAAAAGTAGGTTTGGACGAACCATGGTACACAATTAAAATGAACAAGTATTATAATGTACATTTCCATTCATTGAGCATTGCAGTTGAAGATACCATGAAACAGAGCTAACATGATAGCCCTGGCATGGCTATATGTCGTCTTTCTGTTCAAATGGGAAGTCAAATCTGGCTATATACTATCCTTTGGCACTGAATCAGTTAATCATCATACAGTGAGAGAACCGTCCTGCGCAGAAAGTGTCCCCTATTATAGTCTTTCGAAATTTCCGGTCCCCAACATGGAGGATAGGCATTTGAACGGTTAAAACCTCTGAAGTGTTTATGCTAGTGGCTACCGTTTTGCATTCGCATTTTCCTCATGTTGGATTAGAAATACAACCTTCCGGAAAACTCCTCGGTCATAAGCAAGATGTCCCACGTCCGATACACCCATCTGGAGATCATCTGCCACATCTTGTACTCATCTTCTCTTTGGCTGTCCTCTTCCTCTCTTCCCGGACATATACCAATCCGTTACTGTTCTCTTCAAACAATCACGACGTTTCAAGTGGCCAAAATATTTACATTTTCTTTGTTTTATCGTCTTTAGTAACCCACCTTCTTCAATATTCAGCTCTTGTCGTATGGATGCATTTCTTCTTTTCTGTTTCCAAGATCTTCTTCTTTCTACATGTACAAAATATTCAATTTCTCTCATCTTTATTTGTGCAATTAACCAGTCGTCGTCAATACTGAGTTCTTGTTGGACAGATCTGTTTATTCTCATGTCATTAGGATGGATATTTCTTTTCTTGTGTTTTTCTTTAGTGCGATCGCTCGCTTTGAACTCAAGCGTAATACATTCACGTGCTACTACTTCTAGTGCGCTGGTGCACTGGACTGATTTTTTTTCGCGTGGGTTAGCTTTCTCTATTACCAGTGTCCCTCGCTATATCAGGCAGAACCCACTGGGACTTCAGGGGAATTTGTAATTTACGTCTCCATGTTAAGAACGAGAAGTCAACATTTTAGTCCAACTGATCGGTGTAGGAGATGAACCCGCTAACTCAGCATAAGCACACCGGAAGTTGAAGAGTGAGCCCTCTTGTCCATTCGGCCATGCTAACCTCCCAATGGATATTTAATAACTAAAAATATAAAAAGAGTAGATAAAGTCTCAAACACACACACACACACACACACACACACACACACACACACACACACACACACACACACATTCACATACGCACACATACACATGCACACGCGCAGATACACACAGACCCCCAACCGCACTCACAGAATAAATTAACAGTGCCATAAATACGCCGACCCCACAAGTATTTCAGATTACCTTATCCAGAACCCCAATTATCTTTCCCTGACATACAATGCAGACCTGGCTCACAGCATTGACCATTCGGAGATTAATCTCTGAAAACGACGCCGACACTTTTATCGGTGATGCAGTGGTGCCTCCTCAGAGGGTCTTCGTTCCCCGAGTTCGTGCCCAGCCACAGCTCTCATCGTCTTGTTCGTCTGACCAGTATCTGTCAGTTTTTACGTGCCCTGAGAACTCCGCGAAAGCCGGATGTGATACTTCAGCAGAGACAGATGAACATTCATAGGAAGCCATTATTCTTTTGTTCATTTCTGTTTTGATTAAGAGATCTGTCTGTCTGTCTGTCTGTCTGTCTGTCTGTCATATATATCTATCATATCTGTCTCTCTGTATCTGACCGTCTGCCTGCCTGCTGGCCTGCCTACCTACCTGCCGGCCTGTCTATCTTACGTCTGTCTATCCACCTCTGTATATACTTCTGCCTGAGGTGACGGAAGGCGTCTGGGGATGTCCTGAGGGCAGTGATGCCGTTTCTTAGCTCAACACAACTCATACATATCCCTGTCGGCTGCTTTTCTCTCTGTATTTAGTATTATGACTGTTTCATCATCATTATTTGTTTGTCTCGTATGTGTCATTTCTATAATTGTCCATTTATTCTATAAACCCAATGTCTGCATGTATGTACCGATCTGCTCGTCTGTTGTCTATTAGTATAGATATACCCTATTCCTTACTCCTTAAAACAACCACAAACATTCTGGCTCCACAATGCGGATTGCCTCAATTACTACATCGCGCTGCTCATGCCCTATGGAATTCTGTTCATAAAATTGGGGTCAACATTTGCCCCACAAGCAGGGCGGGTATACTGGGGTTTAACAGCCTGGTGTGAGATCGGCACCACGAGAGACGAGTAGTCTACACCAAGACTGCCAGTAACCGTCTGTTTCTACTTAAATGTTAGTGTACTCAGTTCAGTTTGGTCGCTGCATGCCAGCGAATCAAAGGCGGTTACGGAGCCTTCACTCCCAACATCCCCCATGTTTTGGCTGGGAAGGAAGGGGGAAAAACCTATGGAATTTACTGACATATCTGAAGATAAGGAAGTAATTGACATTACAACGAATAGGCTAGATGGAACTATGGGAGCATTCTGGAAATATCAGAGGCCCAGAGTCTGTACATCTCTAAGACGAAATATTAGTTCTTCTTTTGCTACTTTGGTTTCTGATTTACCTGATCCTGCTTATGATTTTGCTCCTGCTCTTGTTGCTGCGGTGTCTTCTTCTTCTTCTTCTTCTTCTTCTTCTTCTTTCTTCTTCTTCTTCTTCTTATCACCTATAATGTGTCTATTTATTGCAGTTCCTAATGTTCTAACTCCAGAAGTGTATATGCATGTGCGTGCTTGCGTGTAGAACTCCAGTATTGTGTATCTTCGGTGGCATGTGCGCATGTATATATATATCATCCTCTCATTTCTTCTTTTTGCACATGTGCTGTTGGGAAACCACGGAAGCATAGTGGGTAGACGACCGCCTGTCACCACAGTGATCATGGGTTCATCCAGTTGAGTTGATCCAGAACACCAAAGATCGAGCTCTGTGGAGAGCCATGAAAGCCTACGCCAGTTGGCAGGGCACGTGATGATGATGATGATGATGATGATGATGATGATGATGATGATGATTATTATGCGCAGGCACTAATGAATAAATGTTTGTAGTTTATTAGTAATACTTTTATCTGTTCTCCAGGTTTCTGATCATATAGTAGTAACTACAATATTTAACATTCGAGTTAAATATTCTAATACGTCAGATCTTAGTCGGATATGACTGAGCTACCGTATGACAGTAGACGGTACTACCTGCTTTCTGTCAGAGCTGAATCTTGGGCGGCGCCCACCAAACCCGACACCCCACATAGTGCCAACGGCTTCGGGCGGAGGAGCACAATAGGGAGAATACAAGCCCTATCCTTTTGCGAGCAAATGCAACAAAAAGACTAAATTTCATGGCAGTGCAGACGATGCCCTATTCCTTGGTCAGCAATTTGTCTAGGATCGAAGCTCCGACAGGCGGACAGTTATAGCATTACTTTGCTGATACGGCAGCTTTTGTATCTTGTCTTGTTCCAGATGTTTAAGTGGACCCTTTCCTCTGGAGTAAACTAGGCAAGTCCAGAGAGGGATCATGCTGCGTGGCCAACACATGATCTCTACAATTCAGCCCAGTTTGTGTGCTGTGGAGAGGTATAACTCCATCCCTGGTCATACCACCATGGGTTGTAGTTCTTATGTCTTTTTTATGCACAATGTAAGAAACTATCGTCGTTCAAGACGGCAATTAGGAAGTTAGTTAAATATTGTATTTGTGATCCAAAATTAAATGTTCTTTTCACTTTTACAAATTTCATAGTGCTTTTAAATCTCCTTTTGCCTTTTGTAGCAGCTAGTTGGGCTTAAATATTGACTTCTCGTTCGGAAAGCAATGGCAAACTACTGAGCGTAAAATTGCCTCGTACATCAAACATGCGCCATTTAAAGTTAGGAACAATGGCTGATAAATGTTGTCTCACTTTAAGAAACATAGGCTCAGCAAGATGTACAGCTACATATGTTGACATCTGTTGACCTGATGTATAGGAGGTACGCAATAAAAAGGAAGTCCCATGGTAGTTACTGCCGTAGATATATCAAGTGTTCAGCTGTAACATATTCTAAGTCGTGGCGTAATGAAATGTGTTGGCTAATTCGCTTCTTCGTCACCTTTCCTTCTCACACAATTCCTGTATGTTGTGATAAATTATCTGGGTTTTGTTTAGGCTGGGTCGATCCCAGGTCAGATCCGTACTAGTTGGAAAATAGAATCCTGCCACTGCTGGGGATTAAACCTCAACCCTTGTTGTGTTTAGTTTTTGTTTAAGCCTGAATGCGTATTGGGTGTAGACCAATCGACACTACAGGGGCGTGGTAAATAATGCAACCTCTACTTCCCAAAACATTTACTGGTTGGCATTTTAGGTCTGGTTGACCTGGAAGCCTTGGTGGTTTTTGAAAACCCTGTCTGGCATACTAAGAGTTAATGTAACGGTCAGGAACAAACGTAGTTAAAGAAATACCTCCGACAGATTTAGATAATGTAACAACGGATAGGTAACAATGGATTCATGCACCGAGTTTAGTTTCCTTTTAATTAGTTAGTCGCGGTGCCAACTTCACGGCAAAGGGTCGCCCTATTTCCCCTGTTCCCGTGCCAGTTAATATCACACTTAATGCTCCTCATTGCCCCATGTTAAAAGTGGAACAGACAGGAGTCTCGACAAACCAACAGCCCGCACAGGTAAACTATGCATAATGCCGTTGTTAGAATGCCAGATCAAAAGACCGCCACTAAAAATACAGTTCATCGTCTATGGAAGCGGCAATCACTAGAAAACCAGCAGCCAACACATTACTGCATTAGGCAACACAGTTAGTTCAGCGATCGGCCGGTCGCCATTTTTCTGAACATGCAGTTCACGCTACAACCAACCGCGGACAGTTTCCTGTTCATGCACTTAGCTATAGTTGACATACTCAGTACTTACCCGTGAGAGTTCTGACCTGAGCTTCATCTATCCACAGCGACAGACGACTCCGGGTCCGTTGGCGAGCCAAGACGAGACCTGGTGATGAGCTGAACGACCAGCACATGAAGAACAGCAAACACAATAACATCGGCTCCAGGGAACGACGCATGACGCTCCTAACTCTTGCAGAAGTTAAGTTCCAGGCTCGCCATAGCACTAGTGTAATGAACGAGACAGACAGCACTACTATAACCGCTCCACGCGATGGCAAAATCGCGGGTTTAAACCAAAACTGAGCAGACCCTATGTTTCAAGATGGCAGTTTACATGGAAATTGTTCCGTTGCCGGTGAAGACGAGTCTGTGTCAGACATTCAATAAGATAATCTAGCCAAGGTCCTTTGAGAAAGTGTCTATCTCCTAACTTGGGTGTTAGGTTAAGTCTGTATTCTCAGCGATCGCTAATCTCAAGGGGAATGTGACAAGATTAAGTAGATACTTGACTCTCCTACATGAACCGGCCATTAGTTCCGAAAATCTGAATGAACATTACGTCTGGGTCTGTACACCGCCCGGCTTTGTGTTTGCAGATGTACGTGAGGAATCTCCCACAAGCAGCCAGGTCTTGTCTCCCTTGTCTAGATCATCTAAGACAAATAATCAGAAATGGTAGATGCAGTCAGCCAAGAAGTTTTTGTGGTTGTTGTGGCTATGTTTAGTTTTAGAATATAGAATGTGTTTATCGACGGAAGGTGTTCGGGATTTTTATCTGTGCAAAAATATGATACATTGTACTCATATATACATAACATACACTCATATGTTTGCGAGTTATTCACACGTCGAATGGGTAGTACTTAAATTGATATTACATACAGATATTGTCACTATATCTGTCTGTCTGTCTGTCTGTCTGTCTGTCTGTCTGTCTGTCGGTCGGTCTGTCTGTACGTAGGCAGGTAGTTAGATATGTAGGTAGGTGTGTGTTTGTACGTATGTATGTATGTAAGCAATCATAACAGCAATAAAATCAACAGATCATCATCATCAACCATCCATGACATGTATTCATATATCTATTAATTCTACTCAAACATCCATGACATGTACTCATATATCTATGATATGCAGTAGCGGACTAGGTAGGTCTAAAAATATTAATTGCCAGAACTAAAATGTCATTAACATTTTGAACTTATTGTCTAATGCACTTATGGGTTAAACCGTGTGCCGTGATGTTGATCCAACAACTAAACTAAACTTATTGTCTAATGTTTAAGGGGGTTCACTTCATTAGAGGCCCACACGCCCCACCTCCTATCAGACAATCTGACACCCTGGCCAGTCACCACTGATGACATATGTCACAATCCATACAATAAACAACATGAGCATCATAAGCCAATTTATATCAGATCCAATTATAGAAATGTCAGTATTTCAAATATTAGAACTTTGCATTGTTAGAATTTAGTGCAGAAATAAGAACACTTTTAAGACAATAATAAAGAGACAGCTTTTGTTTGGTCATGTGATGAGAAAAGAGGCATTGAAGAACATCGTGACAACTGGAAAGAACAATGGGAAGAGAGGCAGAGGCAGACCAAGAGAATTGATGCTGGATGGATTGAGACGGTGGCATGGAGGATTATCATCATCATTAGAGATCTGTGGAGAGCCATGAACGCCATTGCCAGCTGACAGGGCACTTGATGATGATAATTTAGTATGGTGGCTGAGAAGGTTCAGAGGCTTGGGTTATTAACAAATAAAGTAACAAATAACAGCACGTCCTGAAGTAGAAACCTGCCGTAGGTCTGTGATGTGATAGTTATGTGATGTGATAGTTATGTGATGTGATAGTTATGTGATGTGATAGTTATGTGATGTGATAGTTATATGATGTGATAGTTATGTGATGTATTAGTTATGTGATGTAGTAGTTATGTGAAGAACTATTTATGTAATGTTATAGTTATGTGATGTGATAGTTATGTGATATGATAGTTATCTGATGTGACAATTATGTGATTAGATAGTTATGTGATGTGATAGTTATGTGATGTAGTTGTTATGTGATATGATAGTTATGTGATGTAGTAGTTATGTGATGTAATATTTACATGATGTAATAGTTACGTGATGTAACAGGGCCAACACATTTTAGAGCCCTGAGTGCACATAGGAATCGGTGGTCAGTCTATTCCTTTATTGGCGGACGACGAAAGCAGGAGTCGAACCTTTTCCCAACAGGGCTCATGATTATTAGCGTAGCTCCCTATCTACTATACTAACGAAAAAATAACAGCAGCTGAAAGAAGAGTATATTGTCACTGCAAAAATTACATAATTAGCTTGCTACTTTACCATTCGGGAAGTTTCTAGTACGCTTTCCAGTCGGTCCGGTTGTCATGTGTACGGATTTGTGTAAAATTGATCTGTGCTTCAGTGGCGACCCAGTCTAGACTCCATCCATCCATCATATGCCATGCCGATAAGCGTGGGCGGTCATGTTTTGCCATCCAACTCGATCACCTGAGTCATGGATCAGCTCCGTGTTCCTGTCTCGACCATGCCATGTGGCCAAGCCATCCAGGTATTTACTTCTCGGTCTTCCCCTTGGTCTCTTCCCTTCGATCTTGCCAGTCGTCACCAAGTTCTCCAAGTCATTTCTTCTCATAACATGCCCAAGAAATGTTGACTGTCTACGTCTAACGACTCTAATCAATTTACGATCTTCATTTGTTTCTTGAAGGACTTGTTCATTGGTTTTTCTGTCTGTCCATGGTATTCTTTGCATTTTCCTCAGAAACCACATTTCCACAGCCATCAGCTATTTTTCAGCTTGACTGCACATTGTTCACGCTTCACAGGTTCTATGTAGCACTTCAATACTCTTTTTCTCGTTTCAATTGATATCTTTTTATTTGTCAGTATGATTTCCATCTTGCAAAAGGCTACCTTCGCAATGGCAATTCTTGTTCTAATCTCTTCAAGGCATCTCCCATCAGATGTTATGACCGTTCCGAGATAACTGTACCGATTCACTTTCTTAAGAATATGCCCATTTACTTGTATATAACATTGTGGTATTTCCTTCTTCCCAGTGACGACCATAATCTGTCTTCTTACTATTCAATTCTAACCCTAGTTGTTCACTGTGTGCAACAACCGCATCTACTAAATGTTGCAGGTCATGTTCATTGTCTGCACTCAAGACTGTATCATCTGCATTGATTGATTGATTGATTGATTGATTGATTTAGGAACCGACATCACAGCATAAGCACTCCGTCCCAATCCTCAGCAGCCAGCAAAGAGTTCCAACACCAATAGTTCCAGTAGCAATCTGATTATATGTCTGTCTCGCCTTTCCTCTGAGCGTCGAGTGTCGGCCAGATCCCCTCGTCATTTCCCGCTGCCTCATTCATGCCAGACTATGGTGATCCATTTGCTCCTCCGAGGTGTACACGTGCTCCCACAAGGCCGCAACCACATCTGCCTTGTCATGCATCAATACTCCACCAAGTTTTGCCGAGCCAGCCAATCTGTCTGCCTGTTCATTCCCCAGCACACCGGCATGCCCCGGAGAAAAGATCCAGGTGATGCTTGCCACCCGTGACCTCCGAAGCGAAGCAAGCCACTCTGCACGAAGCTTGCCTACCCTCACCTTCCTCAGCATGCTTTCCCAGTCAGTTACAATCACGATGTGTGTATGTGTCGTGTTCTCCATACAGCGGAGAGCTGCACTGACCTCAGAGTAGCTGCAGACACAGATCACCCGTTGCATGAGGCGCTGGACGCAGTTAAGGGTCAGCGACTGATAAGAGGGAAATCATGGATGGCTCAGGCGGAGGATACGATCAGACAGGTGTGCATCTTGGAGAACATTAGGCGAGGAGAGGAGTGGGCCAGAGTGCCAGCGGAGCAGTCAGACTTGTGCCGAGTTATAATCACATTGAGCCGGGAGCGCAGGGAGTGGCCAGCAGGGGCAACGGAAGTGAAAATCCAGCAACTAATTCAGGATAATGCTCGTGATTATCTACACAGATGGTTCGATGTTGATAGGTAGGAGACGTGCCTAGGGATTCTTAGCAAAAGCTAATGGTCGACGTTTGGTGCAGGAGAGCCTGGCGTATGATACCACAACATCTGCATATCTAATGTTTTTGATGTATCGTCCCCCAATGTTGATTCCTTCCATATCTTCTATATTTCTGAAAGTATTTTCACTGTACAGAGAAAAAAGATCTAGAGACATTACACATCCCTGTCTCACACCTCTTCTAATAGACTGATATTGACCTACATCGTTATCAATTATGATGGCAGCTTGTTGTTTCCAATATATGTTTTTTACAAGTCTAAGATCTTTTCCATCAATTTGTAGATCTTGAGGCATCCTTAACATGTCGACATGTCTCACTTTATGGAAAGCCTTTGTGTAGTCAATAAAGCAAAGGTGTAGGTCTTTGCTTACTTCTACAGAACGTTCAATTACTGTTCTCTGTATATACACAGCATTTATTGTACCCTTGCCTTCTACAAACCCACATTGTTTTTCTCCTATTTCAGGTTGTATTTTCTTCCTAACTCTTTGCTTGATCTCAGCAAAATCTTCGTGATGTAGCTTATTATACTAATTGTTCGATGTTGATCACATGCCAAGGCTCCTGATTTCTTCCGGATTGCAATAAGTATAGAATTACATAATTCTTGAGGTATGTCTCCAGTATCATATATTGCGTTCAGTAGTCCGGTGACTTTGCCTAATTCCATATTCTTCAAAAGCATTGATCATTTCTATTGTGATATTATCCGTACCCTGGGTTTTTGCCAATTTTCGTATGGTTAAGAGCATTCTGAATTTTCATCTTCAAAATTGATGCCTTTATTATTATTCCGATGATCATATTGTTCTTCTCTTGTATCATCATAAAGGTCTTTCACTTAATCTCTTCACGCATGTAAAATCTTATCTTTTTCTATTATGATGTTGCTATCTGTGGTTTTTAGGCAACCCGTTGATGTGTGTGTTCTTTTGTTAGTGATGTCATTAATTCCAGAATGGGATACCATGAAATATTGTGAAGAATAAAGGTGACCAGTGTGATATTTACCACATTACTTCTCGAGTGTCGATAGATCTATGACTCTCAAATATAGGGCTAGCACCTAGGATTCTATACTTGTTTTACGTTTCCCTGAGGTCTTTCATTCATTCATTCATTCATTCAATCATTCATTCATTCATTCATTCTTTCTTTCTTTCTTTTTCTTTCTTTCTTTCTTTCTTCTGCTATCTTTCATCTTCCAATGGAATATAAGCCCTCAGCCAACTCACGCCCAGCACTTCGTAGACTCATCTATCGGTGGCTGGATTTTGCAGCTAAAATGTTCTATAGACTGAGGCAGCCAGTCTCAAGCCAACCGTCCTTAGTCGCCTCTTACGACGATAATCGGTAGACTGCCGTATTAATTGTCTGTTCTACCCCCTACGGCCACGGTAACACGTGATCCTTCTACTCCATTACTTGAACAATAAATGCCATGATAATAGGAGCACTGTTTAAGGTCTTCCGACATACTAAGAATGACTACAATATCACAACAAAGAAAAGAAAATGGTCTCATAGGTTTAGAATATTATGCATTACTTGATCTATAAGACTACATTTTACTTTGTATTCTCTAGAAGGGCCACATTTAACTATATGAAAGACCGCATGACGCCTGGGTATTTGTGATTTCTTGGCAAATTTACGTTCACGGTCTCATATCAGAGTTACATTTGTTTGAATACAGGTAAACAAATAATAGTATATCTTACTATTTTATTTGTGACTTCTTATAAGATAGTTCTCTCACAACTTACCATAACAGTTGACTGCAATAATAATAATAATAATAATAATAATAATAATAATAATAATAATAATAATAATAATAATAATAACTGTAATGTGACTAACCTGGTGTATCAACAATTAAGATATAATTAGTGCGCGACTGCAGCACCAGACCTGGTTTGTTCAGTATCACTTAGGTGGCATTTAGTTTCCTGGAGCAATTTCTCGTGCCAGTATAATTAGGTTATGTGGGATCTTGGCCGAGGGATCTTGGCCGAACTCATTCGAGGGCCGCGGCAGCTGTGTCAGAAATCTACGAGTATTACACTAAACGCAAAAGTAAGTAAAGGATGGCCGAACTCATTCGAGGGCCGCGGCAGCTGTGTCAGAAATCTACGAGTATTACACTAATAGCAAAAGTAAAGGACGGCCCAACTCATTCGAGGACCACGGCAACAGTGAGTATAGGACCAATTTACACGCACTAAGGCTCATTTGGCATATATTATTTTTATACCAATCTGCATCCGCCGGTCTCTGTAGCTAAGATTTGTGGTCGCGATTCGTAAGCCCGCTTACCCACGTTCGAAATACATCTCCGCGCGATTTGGCAGCAGACCGCGTTGCGCTGGGTTTTAAACAATTGGTACGGGAGCCGGTCGTTCAGAAAGCAATGACAAACTACTGAACGTAAACTTGCCAAGACATCAACAACAGCAGTAAAATTCTGGCGTTGACAGCGATGTCCTGTAAAAAGTATATGCAATAAAAAAAATTAAAATAAAAATAAAAATGTCGGCACCCGTGTGATCTGGACAGCATCACCCCGGCAGCATTTACTTCCAAAGACATTTCACGGTACACATTTATAGCTGGGGGAGTTTTTAAAATCCGAATCCGCCCCGATGCGGTCGAACCCATGACCACCGCTAATAGATTCTCCTTTAATTTCTTTCTTCCTATGTCTTTTATAAGTGTCGATCAATACTTAATAATAAAATTCTCATAATGCTGCGTAACCTGAGTTAATAATAATAGTAATAATATGTGTTTAGTTTAGTTACATTTGTTTACAAACACCGCACAAGTACCCTAATTGATTTGTTTACTGTTGACAGTTTGTGGGTTTTCACGTTGAATCAAATAACAAGAAGCTTATGCAGGCTTCAGAGAGGGGAGAGAAGCGAGGGATCATGTCTTCAACGTGAGAACCATCTCTGAAACTTGCAGGGAGTCGTGTGTAGATTGTCATACATGTTTTATAGACTAAATTAGGGCCTTCTTCTTCTTCTTCTTCTTCTTCTTCTTCTTCTTCTTCTTCTTCTTCTTCTTCTTCTTCTTCTTCTTCTTCTTCTTCTTCTGCTTCTTCTTCTTCTTCTTATTATTATTATTATTATTATTATTATTATTCCTCTTCCTCCTCCTCTCGCCCTCCACAGCCTTCTCTTTCGCCTTCTCCTCCTCTTTCTTCTTCATAATTCTCTTCCCCCCATGCTCCTCAGTCACGCCTCAAGCATATCACTCGAGGGAGGCAGCACCATACATATTTAGACTCCATCACATCTGTCATCTCTCAGCCACGCCTCATGAATATCACTCGAGGCAGCACCAAGCATGTTCAGACTCCATCACATCGCGATCTCTCAGCTACGACTCAGGCATATCACATATTAGTATATCAATTGTTGATTCACCAGTCTGTGTTAGCTTGTAAGATACACAAAATACCGTGGTGATGTTCCTTATACAGTTTGTGCTTGCCAATCATCGATGTCCACACTATATATAGTATATATATTATATATATATATATATATATATATTATATATTATATATATATATATATATATATATATAAAGACAAAATGGATTCTCAAACTACCACGGACTTCAGAATGAACATTGTGATATTCCACTTTCGTTACTATACCAACAATACTCCAAAACTTTTGCATAAAATGAGCTTAGACAAAGGCGGGTTTTGAACGCGTACACAAGAGTTCGCTTTTTATATTCTAGACATGTGTTACTTTAACTCTCTTTTCGTCACAAGTAGTACATTTACACGTAGACAGGTATAAACATGAAGACGTTAAAATAAGACTACAATTGGGAAATTAGGTTAAAGTATCAATGAAGATAGAATAGAGTAGCGTAATAATAAGACTTTTACCCCCTGCTCGATTTAAACTCCAGCGTAGTTCATACACTTTCTACTACTACTACTACTAGTAGTAGTAGTAGTAGTAGTAGTAGTAGTAGTAGTAGTAGTAGTAGTAGTAGTAGTAGTAGTAGTAGTAGTAGTAGTAGTAGTAGTAGTAGTAGTAGCAGCAGTAGTAGCAGCAGCAGTAGTAGAGACAGAAGCAGCTGCGGCAGCAGCGGGGACAGCAGAAGCAGCATCAGAAGAAGAAGAAGAAGAAGAAGAAGAAGAAGAAGAAGAAGAAGAAGAAGAAGAAGAAGAAGAAGAAGAAGAAGAAGAAGAAGAAGAAGAAGAAGAAGAAGAAGAAGAACTTATTATGAGTCGTATGGTAATATAGTTGGTTGGCCGTAGTCAATGATCATCACAAGAATAGACAACTGGCATATGAAATGTTGCGGGAAATATACCTGCATCCATAACCCAATACTCCTCAATGTAATATAATATGTGCTACAAATAACCCCGACATTTAACTCTATCTGTTTACAATGCTGGCGGCCCAATCTCCATTCTAATATGCACCATTCTCCCCAACTCCCACGGTTTGGCTGTAAATGCATCTAATGATGAATTTTGGTATTCTGATACTTTCCAGGAGTATAAGGTAACAAGTTATGTTTATATTTGAAATCCTAGTTTGATCTTAAGCTTCTAGAGAATCAAATATCACAATGAATTTATCTAAGAACTCATTCATTATTGAGCAGTTCCCTTGCAGAACGTCGCTCTATCACAGCCGGTGGGACCGACACATAATCCATTGTCATATCATTTCTCAATTACCCCTACCCCGTTCAACCTCATAAGCCAAGTTATGTTAAGGGCCCACCCAACCTCAGATTTATAATCCTATGACCAAATCAGCCACATTTCGGAAATTAATTTGGTAGGGATTGTTGTCCACAGGAGGTTGAACAATTGCCATTTCCACTGCCCGTTTTACTTTCGTGCTCAAGGTGTCTTTAATATACTGTTGTCATCCTTCATGCCCAAGGTGTCTTTAATATACTGTTGTCATCCCTCGTGCCCAAGGTGTCTTTAACATACTGTTGTCATCCTTCATGCTAGTCGGACCCCCGCTTCTTGTTCCAGGGACTCCTTACCTTTCATAATTAATCTAACGAAACCATTGTGACGTTACCATGGCCAGAGTATTCCAGTTTCCAGGACGTAATGTTGTGTATCGAGTCAGTTTTCTTCTGTGTTCAGATCTTGTAGAATTGACAATATTCTTCTTTTTCTTGTTCCAGGATATTCTTAAAATGTGGCTCTTACATTTTCACAAGCCCAGGTATTCATCTGTAGTGATTTCATAACTCACGTGGGACGCAGAAGTGTTTCCAAGGCACCAGGGCCAGGTTGTATAATGGATCAAGACCTACTAAAATGTCCTAGTCGTGCATCATTATACATACAGTCGCAACCTGTTTGAACACTACCTCAGGACAGACTACATTCCCCCATTAAAACAACAACAACAAAGACAATAATAATGGTAAATTATCTCGAAAGACAACTAGCCAAAATACATTCCCATATGTATGACACGTTACACCTTCCTTTGGTATTTATAATGCCCATGTTAAACATTGCCTCAGTGAGTCTTGTATTACTGAATATTTTTCATGCGTTTTAATGCTTATTGTTCTTTTGTTGTCAAAGATTTGCTTCATTAGAGATGTTGAGTGAAAGAATGTATGAGAGGAAATAGAGAAGAAGGGCAGAATGTCAAACGGGGGCCTGCGTGCCCAATTCTAAACCCTTTGAAAATAAAGATTTTCTTTCCTTCGTTCGTTCGTTCCTGCACGGCGAGGAACCACCAGTCTGCACACCAATAAGCCAGACATGGGACAACGGATACTCACGCAAACCTCAGTCCGGTATGACATCACGCTGATGTTGGACAATAGGATGTCTTCATCCGACATACAGGACCTCACGCTGGAGTTCAAAGCCAGCGAACGCACGCAAGCAAGCAAGCATAACTCACGTAGGTATATTCTCACAGGAAAGATATATGTTCTCAACTTGTTTATTTTAATATCTGAGCTGATCTTGTGTTATAGGCTTCTTAATATTGTTTAAATTCTGTATTGATATAGCCAGTCTCCATTCTGTCTTCTTTTGGTCTCCATTGCTATTTTTAAATTAATGAACCAAGGTATTCAGAGTTAGTGAGACATGCGCATTGTCTTACTGGTTTTTGTTGCGCATTGTCTTACTGGTTTTTGTAATGTTTGGTTAACCTTTTTTTAAAGTTCAGAGAAAGATGCATTTATCTCCGCAGTCTCTTGACAGACAGAACTAACTGTTGTAATAACTTTGCACGGTTTGAGAGGATGACCAAATTAACCTCATGTAAGCTGTCATCTATAGTACCTTGCGGTGTAGGCAGGGGGAGAGGGTGGGTGTCTTGAGCCTAAGGAATATAGGCCGCCTCGGCTAGTGCAGTCGCCACCGCGAACTGATGAGGTTTGGGTTTTCATTTTGCCCTCGGCAGAAAAGAATCCACATATTACCGAAGATTCTAACCTGGGTCACTCGAAGGAGAACTAGATATTCTTAGCCACTCGGCCAGCCGCTCTTTAACTTATGTAATCAAGTAGTAAAAAAGTGCATAACCCTTTTAGGTGCCTTAAGACGGCGCACTGGCTACATAGCGCTAGATCCGCATGTTATAGACCAATCGCTACAAACAAACAAGCAAGCAAACAAACAAACGAACAAGAAAACAAGCACACCTGGAACTTGCTGTGGGTGTTGAAATGTTAAAATCTGTTCGATCTGAATGCACTGAGGAATAGATGGACAGTATTTCTCTCGCGTAGCGAACGGCAACTGCAGTCATTGAACCCTCGTTCGACTGCTCTCATGCCATTGTCAGTGAAACGTCCTAGCCATTACCCCAACACGCCAGCTACATCACAAGTACAATAACTGTCTATTTTGAATATAATAAGCACAATATATTTGATGGATATTATTTAGATGTATATTAGTTAGAGGATATTAGTTAGATGGATATTAGATAGATGTATATTAGTTAGATGCAAATTGGTTAGATGGATATTAGTTAGAAGGATATTAATTAGATGGATATTAATTAGATGGATATTAGTTGGATGGATATTAGATGGATATTATTTAGATGGATATTAGTTAGATGGATATTATTTAGACATATGTTGTACACATGATCATGAGCAATAGAAATGATCAGTTTCCATTTTAAATCTGTCCGCTACAGGATTGCAAACTTCTGTGTATAAAACAGACTTCGTGGGAAATATTCAGCGCATTGATATGTCACATTATGCGATTTCATAAAGGCTATCTCTTGACACTCGTTGACTATAGCCAAAGTTAGCAGGCAGTATGCTTAATATAGATTATCTATGAGAGAGAGAGAGAGAGAGAGAGAGAGAGAGAGAGAGAGAGAGAGAGAGAGAGAGAGAGAGAGAGAGAGAGAGAGAGAGAGAGAGAGAGAGAGAGAAAGAGAGAGAGAGAGAGAGAGAGCAATCAGTTTTATGGATCATTTCTCCGGCCGCATCGTAAAGCAATTTCTGGTACACCCGACAGAATTCTCCGGCAATTTAGAAATAGATAAATATGTGTCTCACTTACGGCTTGTGAACACAGACTTGCTGCATTGTTTTCATACATAGGCACAAGTATGCCCTGTAAAGTAAATACAGACGTCAGGCTCATTGACGAGATAAAAGAGATTTAGGTATGTTGTTAAGTCTGTATTTTAAACCATAGAGCGGAACGACGTACGTAGGTTGTTATGGTTACTTGTCGGCCGTCTTAACTTTCCCAAAAGGCTGCTTCTATTTTTGCCCTTTATCCTTCATTGGATCATTGGTCCCCAATTAACTCACCCCAAGCGCTATTATCTTCTGCTGTCTCATGCAGTTCTGTCCATGTGCTCCCGTATTTTTTTAAATTTTATTTTTTTGCGCTCCCTCGCTTTGAACTCAAGCGTAGACCATGCACACTATTTATAGCAGTGATGAACTGAATTTTGCGTATTGATTATCTTTCCCTATTAACAGTGTCCCTCGCCATCAGGCGAACCATTCCGACTTCAGAGGCACTTGTAATTTACGCCCCAAGGACGACAGGTGTTGGGGTTAAACCGCTTACCTCGGCATCAGCACAACGGATGCAGTGTTGCCATCTCCCTTTGATGAAAAAGCACCAAAATCGACCCAAAAAAGCACTAAAAAGCACCAACATTTTTTAGGAAGCACCAACAAAAAAAAGTACCAACTGTTTTTATTACAAATGTAACAAGGTAGTACAGTATAATTTATTATTATCACTTCATATTACAATGAAGTTTATTCCAGATCTGCCAAATCCCAATCAGAAGTACTTTCGAGCCAAAAAAGCACCAAATTGCAATACTATTTTTTTGGGAAATCACTAAAACAAGCCCTGGCGGTATTCATTCAAAATGTTATAAAGTAGCACTTTATAATTTATTATTATCACTGAATATTAAAATGAAGTTTATTCCAGATATGCCAAATCCCAGTCAAGCAACTCCTCTTCAGTTTCTGTAGCTATTTCCTGTTGTGTTTGTTCCTGCGATGATGAGGATGAGGAGGATGATTGAAAGAAACATGTATATGCCTCCTGTGATCCAATTTTTCGCAGAATATCCTTAGGTAGTTTATAATCATGACATCATTTGCCATATCTTTTCATTCCATATCTAATAGTCAAAACAGCTGTCAAACTCTTTATGCTAAGTCTATTCCGCAATTTTGATTTTATAACTCCCATCTGACTGAAAATACGCTCCACGTCCGCATTAGAATGAGGTAAAATGAGCAGAGTTAAAGCTAAATCTGTAAGATCTTGGATAGGATTTTCACCGGTGGCATCCCTGTATGAGGCTATTTCTGCCCACAGTCCAATTGTGTCAGAGGTCTGTGTACACTGCATATGATGAAGTTTTCTCCACTGGAAATCGATGCGGGTGAGAGTAGCTGCATCTTCTACAAACATTTTAGCAAGAACCAATATACAGGGCTTCATTGGCTGTAGACATCCACTTCCACTAAGACATGACATGGACTGTAACACTCAAACGTTATCGGGTGTACGTAAACGCAGCTGTGTCAATAGCTCTATTAAAAACTGGAAGCACCTTCTACGAATTTCTTTCTCATCGGGAAACTTGTAGTCTGCTATTAAAGGGAGTTAAATTAGTTGAATATTGCGCGGTAACGTACTAAGACTGTTTTACTCCCTTGCTTCAGTTCAAATTCGGCTTTTTAGTGTTCCCAAAATGAATTTTAAAGTAATTTTTACCCACCCCCAAAAAAGCACCAAAAAAATTTTGTGAAACACTAAATTTACGCGGCCGCGCTAAAAGGAAAATTTTCGCATTAATGACTTGAAAAATCACTAAATTTAGCGCGAAAAGTACTAAAATGGCAACACTGAACGGATGTTTAAGATCGCTTGTTCTTACCCATTCGACCATGCTGATCTGCTGCTCCCCATATTATACATCATGATCGCATATAATCTCCTCTGTCCCTCTTGTCCCTCGCGGTTTCGAGGTGAAGCATCAACAGCGGGAGTGTGTACTTCATATATCGAGAATCCCATGGATGTCCATCTTTTACATGATGGGCCTCTTCTTCTTATTTAGTCTGTGCGTCATTGCTTGTTGTGGTATACTGTTAGTTGGTAGCATAGTTATATGGTCGAACCATTTAACTTGCTGTTTTCTAATGAAATCTAGCCCTGTGAATTATTAATATTTTAATACTATTCATCTCCATTACCAATTCTTTTCTCCGTGTGTTTTTAGATTTTCCTCTATTTCACTTACCTGTAAGTTATAGACAAGGGATTTTCTAGTTACACTATTTTCATGTTTTCTCAGTGTGTTCCCTTCCAGGACCAGCGTATTTTCCTCGTCGATATTTGTTTTATTCTTTCCATGAATTCCACATTGGCGATTCTATCACACCATTTTAGTTCTTCTTCTTCTTCTTCTTCTTCTTCTTCTTCTTCTTCTTCTTCTTCTTCTTCTTCTTCTTCGTTCGTCCGAAATTTTTGTTTTGGACGCAAATGTGTTGTGCCTGTTTGCAGCAGAGTTGAGATATTTGCACCTTACGGCCTACACATCCAACTGCTTCAAGCATTTGTTGACCGGGTTAACCTTTCTAAGTTTGGTGCTGCGTTTAAGTTCTTTTGATCTTCACACATTTCCTAGTGCTGTGAAAGCTCATCGTGTCTTTTCTATTCTTGTTCTAATATATTTAATTTATCTGTTCCCCCATCCGTGTCCACGTTGCTGTCTAGATTCTGCCTCTTGAAGGGAGTTTTCGCCAAATGAGATCGGCTGATCATTTATTCCCAAGACCCCAGTGTGCATTATCTGAAGCTGGGACAACGTGATACAATAACTCTGTGCTCTCGCTCTAACACTGAAAGCTACCACTACGGCTCTCTAGTCGACCCAGCTAACACTGAAAGCTACCACTACGGCTCTCTAGTCGACCCAGCTAACACTGAAAGCTACCACTACGGCTCTGGGGTCGACCCAGCTAACACTGAACGTTACTACTACTACGACTCTCTGGTCAACCCAGCTGACACTTAAAGCTACCACTACGGCTGTCTGGTCGACCGAGATAGGACTGAAAGTTACTACTAATACGGCTCTCTGGTCGACCCAGCTAACACTGAAAGCTAGTTATACTGGGCTCTGGGGTCGACCCAGCTAACACTGAAGGCTACCACAGCGGCTCTCTAGTCGACCCAGCTAACACTGAAAGCTACCACTACGGCTCTGGGGTCGACCCAGCTAACACTGAAGGCTACCACTACGGCTCTCTAGTCGACCCAGCTAACACTGAAAGCTACCACTACGGCTCTGGGGTCGACCCAGCTAAGACTGAAAGTTACTACTAATACGGCTCTCTGGTCAACCCAGCTGACACTTAAAGCTACCACTACGGCTGTCTGGTCGACCGAGCTAAGACTGAAAGTTACTACTAATACGGCTCTCTGGTCGACCCAGCTAACACTGAAAGCTAGTTATACTGGGCTCTGGGGTCGACCCAGCTAACACTGAAGGCTACCACAGCGGCTCTCTGGTCGACCAAGCTAAAAGCAATGGATGAAAGAGTCTCATAACAGATACTGCTGCTGGAGTGTCATGTGTTTGATCTTCATATATTCTAGGTCATGACATAATAAGGAAGAGGTGACCAGCTTTTTTTCTCGTTGCCCCCCCCCCCCCCCAAGAAATTCCCTTACAAATTTATTAATTTTCTGGTACACAATTATGAATCTTTGTCGACTTCAGAGCCCCACTAAAGTTAGTTGCATATCCTTTACATGACGTCACAGTCAACCTCAGCATTTGTATCTGTTTGTGATTTCTTGGCAAGTTTACGTTCAGTAGTTTGCCATTGCTTCCTGAACGACCGGCACTCATACTATGTTATAAAAACCAAAGCAAGGCGGTCTGCTGTCAAATCGTTTGTGTTTCGAAAGAGCCCCACTAGGTGGCAAAAAATAATTCTGCATCTGCTGGAAATTGAACCGACCCCGAACATTGTCTTGACAAACAAGTGCACTAATTGCTATGCCCCAACGGCTCCGGATAATTTTGAGGCGTTTCTGATTATTGTCTGGAAAGACGAGGGAACGCAGATGTAAATTAATGACCCATTCCTCATTTTGTTGTCTCTGTGGCAAAGGGGTTACGGACGCAATTCGTAACCTCGCATACCACGTTCGAAACATTTCTGCCTGCCTTGTGATGGTTTCCCATACACAGGTATGGGTCGTTCACAAAGCAATGGCAAACTACTGAACGTAAATTTGCCAAGAAATCACGAAGAGCCAAAAAAAGGATATGTGCAACAAAAGTTTTTTCTCATTTTGTGCTAGGCTAGTATATGTGAAGACCGAACACTTCATGCCCAGCAGCGATATCAGTAATGGGGCTATCTTTTACCTTGGCTCCATTGAATAAAACGAATACCCGGGAGGTTGTATCAGACCGAGACACTGACAGCAACGTCGACTGTAAGTCTTTGATTTACACATGACATCTCGACCTCTGGGCATTAAGCTGGGGACTGCTAGCGATGTAAAACCTAACATCTGCGGAAAACCCCACCGACCTGGATCTAATTGCAATAATGTGCTGTGCTGAATCATGACCTGATTCATCATCATCATCATCATCATCATCATCATCATCATCATCATCATCATCATCATCATCATCATCATCGTCATCACCATCATCACCACCACCATCTTCATATCATCAACATCATCACTATTATCACCACCACATCACCATCACCATCGTCACCATCACCATCATCGTCACCATTGTCACAAAATAAAACCGTGTGTTTAACCGGTTGATTATTATAGAGGATTTTCTGATTAAACGGACTATCTGCCAGCGACAACTATTTTACTAACAGTAAAACAAAATCGGATGTCAAAATGCCAGGACAATATTTGTAGTTGCACGTGTACATCTCTAACGGATTGGGAACATTCGGTGGTGATGAAGACAGGTCCCGGCATCGCTTGACAGTTTGTCAACAGTCAGAGACAAACCGGAATTGGCAGCGAGAGACAGGAAACAGTACATCTGTCAAGTCTTAGTTCCGGAACATCAAGAAGATTGACGGCTGGTTACTGGCAACTGTGTTGGGAGTATACAGGAACTCGCTGGCTTGTTTTGAGAATCTAAACAAGTGATGACAACGTTGACAAGGACTAAAGCCAGGAAAATAGATTCTTGACAATGGCTGATATGTCCAAATAACACCTGTGTGGACAGGAAGAATACAGTCACGTGACCAATTAGAGGTTTTGCCATAAACCATGATTGGAGATGGGGAGTTGACAAAACCGTGGATTATGATGGACGTGTTTGTGGGAGAGCTCTACAGTGCTAGATAAATTTAACATTAACTAGCATGTGTCGTTATGGCAAAGTGTAGTAGCCATCCCGGGAATGAGGCGGTTGTGCATAAGGTAGTCAATATAGTCAATTAGTTCTAATTAATATGGGCTGTAGGCTTGTTAAAACTATAGTGTGATGATTAGCACTGTTAGTGGAAAACTAACTAGAGTAGGGAAGTGTTACTTGGCTCTGTTAGTTGAAAATAGATTAGTGAAGTGTTGATAAGCTTTACTAGTTGAGAATTGAGTAATGAGGGATAATTGGGATCTTCCCGTAAGTGTCCCTGGTGGGCGGGGTTCCGCATTCTGTTTGCTGATTTTTTTTTGTCTTGGCCTGATGATAACCTATGTGGTCAGTTCATCTGTCCCTGATAGGTACATTATATTTTCTGAGCGAGGCCGATGGCCACGATCATCTAATAGAGATCAGTGACGGGGAGACTATCACCGGTTATATGATTTATGTTACAGGTTCCTCTGGTTGGAATGAAGAACCCGGAACAACTAAAAATCCAATCCCGGATAAAGTATGATGTGGAGAGATGGGCCAGCAACTTTCACAACGGAAGAAGTTAATAAACATTGCTCGGTGGAGCTTAATGGTATATGTATCCTACATGAGTGAATACCAATCGTTAACACACCTGAAGTGATGGATGTGTGGAACTAGATCAGTAGGAACTGATGTTCACATTAGATGAAACCAAACATTGAAGTGTAGTCGTTCCATGTACCAAGGAAATCAGAACTTTCAGACTATATCTAGTGAATAAAGCAAGCCATTTTATTCTAGATACATTAACTGTTTAATAGTGAAAACTAGTGAACATTTATCAAGAGACAAAAAGACTTGTTAGTAGGACAGTGTTCCATGTTTGTTTTCACTGCGCCGGAATTATGAAGCCGGAGTTTCTATAAACTATTAGGAACAGTTGCGTTAGGAAATATACTAGTATTTTCCACGGATTATATTTACATGAGATTCAGATCTCATGGTCATCAGAGTTCCTGGAGGAGGACATGTCTGGAGAGAAGGATACGACTTCGGTGAGGTTTTTCATACTGACTCGAATGATGTCGTGTGATCCTTGCCATGATGTGTACACTATGATCCTGAACTTTGAAGGCTGACATACACATTTATGTTATAATACACGACACACATTTTCTTCGCATACACATCTCATATACGTTACACTTTTCTTTTAATAAATTAATCTTTATTAATTTTTAGAAGCAGAGTTGTTGAGTATGTGGCGTTGGGGAAGTATGAGAGGGGGCATAGTACGACATTGAGAGAGAGGGATAGGAAAAGGTGTCCATAGGCTGAGGGAGTGTGTTGGACGGAAGCTGGTGGATTCTCCAGGATATTAATAAGGGAGAATATTATAATGTGGGTGTCGACTCTCGTCACTCCAGGGACGACACTTTAAAGGAGGACATGACATTATTGGAGGCTCGTAAACGGAATCTTTGGACAGCGGGATCTCTCGTAAATGGAATCCTTGGACAGCGGGATCTCTCGTAAACGGAATCTTTGGACAGCGGGATCTCCCGTAAACGGAATCCTTGGACAGCGAGATCTCCTGCAAGCAGGAACCTTTGACAGTGGGATCTTCTGACAACGGGGTCTTTTGACACGGGATCCCTAGTTATAAGAGGGAGATATCATTTTGGAGAATCCAGCTAGAGTGAATGTGGATAGGGGTTAGGACTAATATCTTACCTGTTCACACTTCACACGTCTGCATAGGTCTGTGGTCCTGATTCTACTCTTGTCACTGAGTGAATGTGCTGTGTGTGGTAATATCTAGTTTTATAGTACTTGTTCATATATCTGTATAGTAATTTGCAGTTATATTGTACTAGACCTGCTGGCTTACCTCTCTGTATAATGGCCACCCCTAAACTAACCACGTTAGAATTAAAGGCAAAGGGGGAAGAAATGGGGTTGGGGGGGTTCTGCTCTAACGGATTACATACAGGAAGTGGAGAGAGAGTATCGTCAAGCAGAAAGGGAAGATCGAAAGGCCGAGTTGGAATTGAGAAGGATGTAGTTGGAACAAGAAACTAGGAAATTTGAAGCTGAGCAAGCAGCTAGGAAATTAGAAACTGAACAGGAAGCACAGAAAAGGGAACACGAGTACCGGATGCGGGAACTCGAGCTCAAGAGTCAATCTAATGGGGAAACTGAGGGAGCAGTTGGAGGTTCCTCCATCCCAGGCTCAACACCAGTAGGTGGACATGGGTACCATGCTATGAAGTTTCCTTTAGCGGTCTACGAGGAGGACAAAGAGAAGATTGACCAGTACCTTCAACGCTTCGAGGCCATGTCTGGTGCTATGGGTCTGGAGCGTAACAAATGGAATCTTAAGCTATCCCAGGGTTTACGCGGGACCGGTTACGAGGTTTATACTCGCCTGCCACCAGGACATGAGAACAATTATGACGAGTTAAAGACGGCTCTGCTGAAACGATTCGAGGTTACGTCACATACCTACCGGAAAAAATTTCGAGCAGCGAAACGAGAACCCGGAGAGTTGTTTGCCGCCTACAGTTTGCGTCTTACATCTTATCTCCATAAGTGGATGGATTTGGCTGGGTTCGCACATGACTATGAGAGTCTGGAAGAGCTCATGGTGGTCGACCAGCTGAAGAAGCAAATGTCTAAACCTCTCAGGACGTTCCTGGGAGAACAAGGAGCGGAACGTATTGACCTCGTGACAAAATTAGCAGAACGGTTCGTCGAGGTACATGGGGAGGCAGGGGAAAACCTTTCCACCAACACCAAAAGTCAAGAGAAACATGACAAGAAGAAAGCCAAAAACTCAGGAACCAAAAAGTGGGAACCTTATGTGCAAAAATCAGAGGATAGTTCAGAGAAGAAGAAGGAGGGAAGCAAGAGCACTTCAAGCTCTACACCAAAACGACCATGGTCGGAGAAGTGGTGTTCAATTTGTAAGTCACCCTCTCACAATACGAGGGACTGCAAATCGAAGGCTAAGAACCCTCACTTCGCAGCATGTCAAGTGACTTCCAAGGAGGTTGTCACGGAATATGCCAAGGTCAACAAGGAAGCTCGCCACCAGGAGAGCTCATTCAAGTCCGACAATAGAAAATCTAGGACAGGGAAATGGTGCAACCAATGCAAGTCAAACACGCACAATGCTGTTGACTGTAGGGGAAAGTCAGGAGACACTCAATTCGTCGTGTGCTCAGGGAAACCTAAGGTGGAGCCCACCGAACAGGTCGAGGCCGAGGAAGAGACTCCAGACCAGGAAAAACCACCTGTAGTGGAATTGGTAGAGGTTAACGGTCGTCAAGTGGAGTGTTTATACGACACAGGACTGGACGGGGAGGCCGTGATTTCTGCGGATCTGGTACATCCAGAACAATTCACAGGTGAGACATTGGATATACAGCCTGCACAGAAGAGTGCTGTAACCATGAAGTTGCCCATTGCTAATGTGGAGATTCGCTCAAGGTACGTCACCGGCACCATCAAGGCCGCTGTATTGACCGATCCCATTTTCCCAGTCATCCTAGGTTGCCGGTATGTCTTTCTGGGAATGCCCAGGGAGCCAATCCATATGGGAGCAATGCAGACTCGCTCTCAGACGAGAACGGAAGAGGCAGAAGCAATTGTGACTAACCCAATGCCGGGGGAGCTACGAACTGCCCAGAGTGAGGATGATACTTTACGTCCTTGCTACAAAAAGCTGCAGAAAAGTGCTGATCCACCAGGACGGGGGCAGTACTACATGAAGAATAGGATACTCTACAGGAGAGCAGGAAGGGGAGACAACCTATACGGTCAGTTGGTCGTCCCGAAAGCTCACCGGTCCCAGATTCTTCATATGGGGCATACCATCTCCTTTAGTGGACACATGGGTATTGCCGCCACCATGCAGCGGATTTCCTGCCACTACTATTGGCCGGGAATGACAGATGATGTGCGTCGGTATGTGAAGTCATGCCCTGAGTGCCAGAGGGTGGCACCGAAACACTGGACAGCACCGGTGGTGTTGGGTGAGATGCCCATCATGAACTCTCCTTTCGAGAGGGTAGCCATCGATATCGTGGGTCCACTTCCCAGGACTAGGAAGAGGAACATGTATATACTCACAATGGTGGATTGCTGTACAATGTGGGGTGAAGCCATACCGTTGACCACGATTGACTCGAAACGAGTGGCGGACGCACTGATGGAGGCCTTTACCAGATTAGGCTTTCCGGATCAAATTCTGACGGACAATGGATCTCAGTTTTGTGGAAAACTCATGGAGGAGGTATTTAGGGTGTTTCACTCTAACCACATACATACCAGCCCTTACCACCCTCAAGCCAATGGACAAGTGGAGCGTTTCAACGGCACGTTGATGACAATGCTCAGGAAACTAGCGCAGGAAAAACCTGATAGGTGGGATGAATATATCCCAGCAGCACTCTTTGCCTATCGGGAAGTTCCTCATGGCTCAACAGGACTACCACCCGCTACGTTGCTGTTTGGTCGTCCAATCAAAGGACCGTTGGAAGCCATGTTGAGGAGTTGGACTGAAGAGGGGACGTCAGAAGAAGTGATCTCATCCTATCAATACGTGGAGGAACTGAAAGAAAAACTCCATAAGGGATGGACTCTGGCAAATCAAAACTTGAAAAAAGCCAGGAAAAGACATGCGGCTTACTACAACCGTAGGTCTAAAGAAAGATCTCTAGAGGTGGGAGATAAAGTCTTGTTGCTACTCCCAACGGGAAACAACAAACTGGAGATAGGTTGGCAAGGACCATTTCCCGTGGAAAGGGTGATATCCAGAACCAACTATCAAATCCGGATCCGGGGAAAGTCGAAGATTTTCCATATCAATCTCTTGCGGAAATACGAAGAGAGACCCGGAGACAAGGCAGCTCACCTCATGGCAATGGCAGTTGCAGTGGAGACAGAAGTGGGAACCAGCGAGGGCAGGGAATATCCCTTGGAACACCAGGAAACCTATAGGGATGTGCAAGTGAACCCTGATCTGACCTCCCAGGAGAGGGAAAGGATAACCCAGGTTCTCAAGTCTCATAAGGAGATACTGACTGATAAACCAGGACGAACGAGGTTGGTTGAGTTCAAGATGACTTTGACTACACAGGAGCCTGTTCGCCAAAAGGTTTACCCAGTGCCATTCTCTAAAGAAAAGGCCCTGGAGGAGGAAATAAAAAAACTGCTGGAGGATGACGTGATTGCACCATCCACATCCCCATACAATGCGGGGGTAGTTTTGTTACGCAAACCAAGTGGAGAACACCGGTTGTGTATAGACTACCGACTTCTGAACAGTCACACACAATTTCAGGTGGAACCTTTGCCGAATCCAACTCAGTTATTCGCTAGGCTCCATAAGGCTCGGTACTTTTCAAAGGTGGATCTGAGTCGGGGGTACTATCAGATACCAGTCAAACCGGAGATTCGACCACTGTTAGCTTTCAGTACACCCAGTGGACACTACGAATTCAAAGTCATGCCCTTTGGACTCAGCAATGCACCTAGTGTGTTTACACGCATGATGAGGTCTTTACTAGATCCGTTACAGGATCCATCCATCATCTCATTCATGGATGATATTCTGATTTCCAGTGACAGCTTGGATGACCACTTACAATCCTTGGAGAGAGTGTTTAATAGGCTCAAGGAAGCAGGGCTTACCGCTCGTCCAACCAAGTGCATGATTGGTTACCAGACTCTGGAATTTCTAGGTCACACCATCACTCCAGGACACATTGTCCCAGAAGAGAAGAACCTGGAGAAAATCAGAAATGCACCAAGGCCAAAACGAAGAAGGATGTGCGATCTTTTCTCTCGTTGTGTGGGTTCTACCACAAATTTATCCCACATTTCACGGAACTGGGAGCTCCGTTGACGGAAACCTTGAAAAAGGGATTCCCGGATCAAATCATTTGGACACCAGAATGTGAGAATGCCTATAGTCAGTTAAAGGAGGCCTTGGTCAGCAAACCTGTATTACAGCTCCCTGACCTTTCCAAACAATTTGTGTTGAGAACAGATGCGAGTGCGATTGGAATTGGAGCCGCTTTGTTACAGGAAGGAAAAGACGATGCTTCGGTTTTGAAACCTGTGGCATATGCAAGTAAGAAACTTCTACAGGCGGAGAGGAATTATTCAACCGTCGAGAGAGAGTGCTTGTCCCTCGTATGGGCAGTGCAAAAATTTCAGCCATATTTGTATGGAGTTAAGTTTCGAGTCCAGTCGGATCATCAACCCCTGATGTTCTTGGCTACTTCTCAGAAGCTCAACGCCCGTTTGATGCGGTGGTCGTTGCTACTTCAACCTTATAATTTCACAGTAGAGTACATTCCTGGGAAGGAAAATGTTGGAGCGGATTTCTTGTCAAGACACCCAGCTCCTGCAGAAGAAGAATGAATCATCTGGATTAAACTCACGGTGGAGAAGAGTGAGATGGACTACTCTCTTAGGAGGGGGCCTATGTCACAAAATAAAACCGTGTGTTTAACCGGTTGATTATTATAGAGGATTTTCTGATTAAACGGACTATCTGCCAGCGACAACTATTTTACTAACAGTAAAAACAAATCGGATGTCAAAATCCCAGGACAATATTTGTAGTTGCACGTGTACATCTCTAACGGATTGGGAACATTCGGTGGTGATGAAGACA
Source organism: Cepaea nemoralis (assembly GCA_014155875.1). NCBI lineage: Eukaryota > Metazoa > Mollusca > Gastropoda > Stylommatophora > Helicidae > Cepaea > Cepaea nemoralis. Next base: position 493,242 of record JACEFZ010028151.1, on the reverse strand, counting down.
GGTCCCGGCATCGCTTGACAGTTTGTCAACAGTCAGAGACAAACCGGAATTGGCAGCGAGAGACAGGAAACAGTACATCTGTCAAGTCTTAGTTCCGGAACATCAAGAAGATTGACGGCTGGTTACTGGCAACTGTGTTGGGAGTATACAGGAACTCGCTGGCTTGTTTTGAGAATCTAAACAAGTGATGACAACGTTGACAAGGACTAAAGCCAGGAAAATAGATTCTTGACAATGGCTGATATGTCCAAATAACACCTGTGTGGACAGGAAGAATACAGTCACGTGACCAATTAGAGGTTTTGCCATAAACCATGATTGGAGATGGGGAGTTGACAAAAACCGTGGATTATGATGGACGTGTTTGTGGGAGAGCTCTACAGTGCTAGATAAATTTAACATTAACTAGCATGTGTCGTTATGGCAAAGTGTAGTAGCCATCCCGGGAATGAGGCGGTTGTGCATAAGGTAGTCAATATAGTCAATTAGTTCTAATTAATATGGGCTGTAGGCTTGTTAAAACTATAGTGTGATGATTAGCACTGTTAGTGGAAAACTAACTAGAGTAGGGAAGTGATACTTGGCTCTGTTAGTTGAAAATAGATTAGTGAAGTGTTGATAAGCTTTACTAGTTGAGAATTGAGTAATGAGGGATAATTGGGATCTTCCCGTAAGTGTCCCTGGTGGGCGGGGTTCCGCATTCTGTTTGCTGATTTTTTTTGTCTTGGCCTGATGATAACCTATGTGGTCAGTTCATCTGTCCCTGATAGGTACATTATATTTTCTGAGCGAGGCCGATGGCCACGATCATCTAATAGAGATCAGTGACGGGGAGACTATCACCGGTTATATGCTTTATGTTACAGGTTCCTCTGGTTGGAATGAAGAACCCGGAACAACTAAAAATCCAATCCCGGATAAAGTATGATGTGGAGAGATGGGCCAGCAACTTTCACAACGGAAGAAGTTAATAAACATTGCTCGGTGGAGCTTAATGGTATATGTATCCTACATGAGTGAATACCAATCGTTAACACACCTGAAGTGATGGATGTTCAGCCCACGTGGAACTAGATCAGTAGGAACTGATGTTCACATTAGATGAAACCAAACATTGAAGTGTAGTCGTTCCATGTACCAAGGAAATCAGAACTTTCAGACTATATCTAGTGAATAAAGCAAGCCATTTTATTCTAGATACATTAACTGTTTAATAGTGAGAACTAGTGAACATTTATCAAGAGACAAAAAGACTTGTTAGTAGGACAGTGTTCCATGTTTGTTTTCACTGCGCCGGAATTATGAAGCCGGAGTTTCTATAAACTATTAGGAACAGTTGCGTTAGGAAATATACTAGTATTTTCCACGGATTATATTTACATGAGATTCAGATCTCATGGTCATCAGAGTTCCTGGAGGAGGACATGTCTGGAGAGAAGGATACGACTTCGGTGAGGTTTTTCATACTGACTCGAATGATGTCGTGTGATCCTTGCCATGATGTGTACACTATGATCCTGAACTTTGAAGGCTGACATACACATTTATGTTATAATACACGACACACATTTTCTTCGCATACACATCTCATATACGTTACACTTTTCTTTTAATAAATTAATCTTTATTAATTTTTAGAAGCAGAGTTGTTGAGTATGTGGCGTTGGGGAAGTATGAGAGGGGGCATAGTACGACAGTGAGAGAGAGGGATAGGAAAAGGTGTCCATAGGCTGAGGGAGTGTGTTGGACGGAAGCTTGTGGATTCTCCAGGATATTAATAAGGGAGAATATTATAATGTGGGTGTCGACTCTCGTCACTCCAGGGACGACACTTTAAAGGAGGACACGACAACCATCACCATCATCAGCATCATGTGCCATGAGAACTGGCGTAAACGTTCATGCATCTCAACCAATCTTGGTCCTTGGTATTCGCGATGATTATATGGATGATACTCCTTCATGCCACTGTCACAGTTCATCCAGCATCGCTATGGGACAGAAAGACAGGCCAGCTATTTCTCTGTGCCCTGAGACCTACAACATATGATAATCCTAACACTTCACATACCCAAAGCCAGGTCCTGCTACATGGCTAGTTTTGTTTGTGTTTGATTGCTCTACTTTTAATTAGCCTCTTTCGAGTCACTGGTTGTTAATTACTCTGGCCGTCCAAACTATTGACAAGTCTCAAAAATCACGTTTGATCTGGTTAACATCGTAATGTTGCCTCTGAGCACTCGCGATAAATACCGGTCTAGCATACCCCACTGGGTTGTAAGTTTGGAGAGGGGAAGGAGAAACGTGCATTATTGTCACCGTACAGATGGTGCATAGTCCCGGGTCAGTAGAACAGTCGCTACCCCAACTTAACTCCGTTAGATGCCAGCGCTTTTCTGGGTTTAGAAGAGCTGAACGCCAATGCATCGGGCTTAAAGAATCACAACTATGTCATTCAAAGGATTCACAACTCACCATCCAACCAATCATCCAACCAACTAAGCAACCAACTAACTAACCGACCAACTAAACGATCTACCCATCACCAACCAACCAACCAACTAACCAACCAATCAATCCAGTACCAACCAACCAACTAACCAATCATCCATCCATCAAACCAACCAACCAATCAATCCATCACCAACCAACCAACCAACCAACTAACCAACGAACCAACTAACCAATCAACCATCCACCAAACCAACTAACCAATCAACCAACCAACTAACTAATCAACCAACCAACTAACTAATCAACCAACTAGCCAGCCAACCAACTCATTCTATATCAAACGACACCCTGTACGTCCATTCACTGTTTCATGCATCACTTACGATTGCTAATACGTCCTGTTGCATTGTTACATTACTTCAATTGTCCTCAGTTACTATATCGAGTACTGACTTCTTATACATTATTGTTTGTTTTAACTCCTGTGTCGCTGGCTACTTTAACTACTACCCATTCTGACAGATTTTTAAATGTTATTTCAAGCAACAAGTGTCTAGGACGGAAAGAGCGTTCAAATACCCAGCCTGCACACTTCCTGTAGCTTATGCACCAGCGGCACAGCGCCCTGGGTAGACACGACTGGCGGTCAGGGGCGTCGTGGGTGGGCCTGGGTTCTTTTCGTGTGTATGTGTAAACCTTCGTTAGGTTGGGTTCTAGTTAAGGATCACTTTCACAGCACACGAATATCACCATAAGCGCTCCAGTCTCACATAGATCACACAGGTAAATCCCAGCACAGCATACTGCCATACTAACTCCGTATGATCGGCGAGGATCCAAATGTGAGTGTATCAGCTGCACACAAGATATATTAAACTCAAGAGAAATAATTGTACCAGTTATACCACATGGAACCCACATAAAGAAGTTTGATAAGGTTGTTAAGGGAGGCATGGACTCAAACAGGTTGAAAATCTCTGGCCTTAACAATGGATCTTAATCGTTCAACACCCACCAAAATGTTTCCCATCAAACACCAACAATGACACACAACTTCCGGTCCGGTAAAGATAGTCTCTTTTTAAAACCTTCTGTTTTCCTTACAATATATGCATTGACTGGCAACATTATCACTGTGAAAGATTATACACCTAATACAAATAATAACAGAGGTGAATCAACTATGATAACAGGTGGATTTACAAGGTGGATTTGTATTATAAACCCAATAGCAAGATTTATATCACACATAAAGGTTCCTTGTTCTGAAAGTTCGTAAATTCTACATTCTACTTCTTCGCGAACACTAGACGCATTGTTCCGCTGGCTGTTTGAAGTGACGTGTTCATTTAGTTAGAAACAATGGCAATATATTGCAGGCGTTATCGGATACTTTTCCTGCGTGTTGCACAAATAAAAACAACAGTTTTTTTTCCCCTGAATATTTACGAACACAGCGCATTAGACGGTTTAACTGTATGCGCGCGTATGTTATGCGCTCCCACACAGACTTACACACACACACACACACGCGCGCGTGTGTGTGTGTGTGTGTTGGGTCAGGATAAGTCGCCACTCCTGGCTATTTTTGCCAGGTTTCTATCAACAGTAAATATACGCCGTCAATATGTGTATCTAAATATATATATATATAGAGAGAGAGAGTGCTGAAATGTTATGTAGAACCTGTTTTGCTGTATGGCAGTGAATCAGGTTCATGTGAATGAATAAATTTGGAAGAGCTTAGAAACAACGGAGATTTGGTTCCAGTGACGAATATAACATATATCTCGGACTGTCAGAGTAACTAAAAAAAAAATTGCCTGGAGAGGCTAATGAAAGTAAAACATTATATATAAAACTATAAGGAAGATATAAACAGCTTTCTTTGGTTATGTGATGATAATAAAGGCATTGATAAATATCGTGACAACTGGAAAGATCAGTGGGAAAAAGAGGCAGAGGCAGACCAAGAGAGACGATGCCATTGAGGAATATTAGCAGATGTGTGTGTGTGTGTGTGTATGTGTGTATATAGATGTGTGTGTGTGTGTGTGTGTGTGTGTGTGTGTGTGCGTGCGTGCGTGTGTGTGTGTGTGAAAGTACTATAAGCCAGCAAATTAAAGTACTTATACTTTACCACATATAGTAATTGGATATGTCAGTCGTCACGTGATCTCTGATCCCGCTGGCTGGTACATGTTCCTGGTTTATAGACTCGGACGCCGGTACTAAGGTTCGGTACTGACAGAAGCAGCAGTTGCAGCAGTAGCAGCAGCAGTGGCAGCGTTAGTAGTTGTATAAGTAGTAGGAGTAGTTGTGCATGATACTGTCATTGCTGTTGTTTCTTTTGGTGTTGTTATTGTTGTTGCTCTTGCAGTAATAGTTGTTATTGTCGTCGTAGTAGTTGTTGTTATAGTAGTAAAAAAAGTAGTAATAGTAGCTATAGTTCTTCTTGTAGTTGTAGTCTGCTTGTAATTGCAGTAGTAGTTTTCGTTGTAATATACGTAACAGTTATAGTAGAGGTAATGCTTGGTGTCGTTGTTATGGTTGTTGTATTTGTTGGTGTTGTAATTGCTGTTGGTCTTATAGCAATAGTAGTAGTTATTGTTGTTATTATTATGGGATGACGGGATAGTGGTATCCCCTACCAAATAGAGAAGTAATGTGCCTCCTTCCCTCCGCTAGCCTACGGGACGCGCATTGGGCAAGGCGAGTACCCGTTTAGCCTCCCCCTATCTGGATAACGTGAAACCGTGTATGCAGGTGGTGGATGGAGTTGAGGAGCAGCCGACAGATAGCTATAGGTTATGGTCTCCAATATCACGACGGTAGGCAGAGGATCTCTTTTTGTAACACAGGCTACTTTCATCGACATGTATGCCACTGCTAAGAGGGAAATTAATGGCAGACTACCTTCTTTACAGATGCCTAGAAAATCATGGTTTGTCAATTCATAGAGAATCAGAGAAATGGCGTAAATGCGTGCTCTGTCGGAGCAGCCACGCCCGGTAGGGATCGTCATTTGCACCAGGTGACTCCAGACCGCCAGCAAGCGACTGAGTGCAAAAGATTAACATCACTTAAAATGGGAACGCGGAACGTTCGAACTATGGGTGGGGATGGCAAATTGTATAATATCAAGCAAGAAATAAGAGGAATGAAGTTTAACATTGTAGGTATATGTGAGACCAGATGGAAAGGAACGGGCCATCCGAGGAATATAACATAACGCATTGTGTACCACTTATTATGTTGTGGAGAGAAACAACAGTGGGGTGTAACACTTATTATGTATCTGCAGAGATCAAATTCCATCAAAGGATATTAGACTGTGTCAGACTAGAATATTACAGGTGATGTTAAGTGACAGAATTGTCATGTCAACAGCGTTCAAGTTTATGCACCAGCAACAGACAGCAATGACGACAGTATCGGGAAATTTTATGGTGATTTTTATAATGCCTTCAAGAAGAGCAAATGTCAGATTTAAGTATCACAATGGCTAACTTTAATTCTAAAGTTGAAAGTCAACCAGATGGATGCACAGTAGCCAGGTATGGACTAGGGGAGCGTAGTGAAAGAGGTTGCTGACTTGTTCTGTGAGAGATATGATTATTGGAAACACCTAGTATCATTATCCAAGAAGACTATGGACATGAACGAGTTCTAACAATAAAATCAGAAACCAAATTGATAACATCCTCATCAGCAGAAGATTTCGAAATGCCTTAAAAGTCGCAAAATCTATATTAAATGCAGATTGCTACAGCGAGCACAGATTAGTTATAAACAATATACATATAAAATTAAAGAAGGTACATATACATCACCGGTCTCCCTGGCGACGGTGTTAAGGTGGTTGTTCATAATCCCGTATACCCAAGTACGAAACAGATGCACGAGATTCGGCAGCAGTTCACGTCGTCGCGCTGGTTTCTGACGGGGGTATGTGAGCCGGTCGTTCAGAAAGCAATGGCAAACTACTGAACGTAAAACCTGCCACGACATCAGCAGCAGCTGAAAAATACTGGTGCTCACTACAATGTCCTGTAAAGGATATGAGGGGGATATATATATATATATATACACTAAGAAATACAATATGTGATCTTTGTGCGCTGAAGAGTGGGGCAATACAAAATAAATTCAACGTCAAAGTAGAGAACAGATTTGATGCATTGTCTGATCTAGAAATTCTATTTTAAAATGTCAGTGACCAATGGGAAATATTGAAGAACTCAGTCAGTCAGGCTGCAGAAAAACCTATCCCAAAAATGATGGAATATAAAGAATGGGTGACGGAAGGCATCTGGAAACTAATGGAAATAAGAAGATAAAACATCAGTAACAATGAAAAATATGAAGCTATTCAGAGGCAAATTAGGAAATCGTGCAAAGAGGCAAAAGAAGTTTGGCTTGAGGAAAATTGCAGAGCAACTGAAAATCAACATAACACCCGGAATTAATGCACAAAGAGAGTAATGATATCACTACGAAAAAAACAAACAAACAAAAAAAGCTACGCGTCAACGGGTTGCCCTACAACCAGAGATGACAAAATCATAATAGGAAAAGATCAGATTTTAAATGTATGGTCAGATTGTGTGAAAGACCTTTATAACGATTACATGAGATAAACAAAATGATAATTCATATAATAATGAAAGACCACCAATTTTGAAGACGTAAATTCAGAATGTTCTTATCCATATGAAAACTGACAACACCCCGAGTCCAGACAACATCACAACAGAAACGGTCAATACCTTAGAAGAATATGGAATAGACCAAGTCACCAGACTATTGAACGCAATATACGATACTGGAGATATACCTCCTTGAATTATGTACATCTATATTTATTGCAATCCGGAAGAAATCAGGAGCCTTGGAATGTTATCAACATCCAACAATTAGCATACGTCACGAAGATTTTGCTAAGAATCATCATGCAAAGAGTCAGAATGAAAATATAACCTGATAAAGGGGAAGAACATTGTGGGTTGTACGAAGGGTCTTCGTGTGAACACCTTAAACATGTGATAGAAATTACAATAACCATGCCATTGTCTTGTAATTTGTCAGTAATGTTTTCAAGAATGTCAAAAGTGTTGAGCACGTCAAATGACGGTGCAGCAGCAACAGCAGTGGGCATTAGTAGCAATAGTCGTAGTGATAACAGCAATAGTATTGTTGTGGTGCCTGTAAAATTGTTGTAGTATGAATTTATACGATAGAAGTAGTTGCTATAATGTCATCAATACGGCTTGATCTACGTTATATACCACTTTAATATAAACTAGAAAACAAATTCGTGGTGTTGATGTTATATAAGATATGATACCAGAGGAACTAGCCACACAAGCCAGAAACATCCTATTCTTGTCAATGTAAAAGATGATTAGTAAAAATGATACAAGACGCCGAAGTATTTTATAGAGGAAGCAGGCTAATAAAAGAGGGAAAAAAAAGAAATTTAAAGCAAATCTGAATATAAAAAAATAGTCTTTAAAAAGCGAAAAGAGAAAATTTAGAAGGTGTCATCAGAGAAAACAGGAAATAATTTGTACTAAATACTTATAATAAGTTCCAAAGAAAAGAGCCAATGGCAGAACGCCAGCAAATAAATTATACAATTCCAAAGAAAACACGGAGGGAGACATGTTCAGGAAATCAGAACATTAACAAGTTAATTCATACACACATTGCATGTAATAAACGATAAAAATGGTAATTATTTATTAGAAAGTCGAGATATATTAGAAAGACGGATGGAGTAAATAGAGAAATGTATGTAAACATGAGAAATGATCCAGATATCTTACAACGGAGAAAAAAATAACCAGAACCATTATGACTATAGATACAATTAGCAATACGTCTGAAGAAAGGGAGGCCACCAGGATGTGACGATATACCAACGGATCTAATCAAGATACATAGGAAGAGCTGACGTCCTTATCTGTCACGTACTCGGTGTGAAGGTCTGAAGCAGCCCTGTCCGGCCCAAAGCTTGGAAGAGAACAAAATACACCCTTTTCTCAAAGAAAGGAAATGTACAACTATGAACCTACGTAGCAACATCCTCATGTGAATCAACTTGAAGAGGACTGACAACAATCACAATATGCATTACAAGAAGTACAGAAGGTTTTGTACTGTTAGTTGCATATCCCTTACAGGACGTGGCAGTCAACACCACCGTTGTGTGTGTGTGTGTGTGTGTGTGTGTGTGTGTGTGTGTGTGTGTGTGTGTGTGTGTGTGTGTGTGTGTGTGATTTCTTGACAAGTTTACGTTCAGTAATTTGCCATTGCTTTTTGGAAGACCAGCACGCATACCTTTGTATGGAAACCAACGCAAGGCGGTCTGCTTCCAGATCGCCACAGAGCATAAGAACCAGGGACCAAACATTCCTCATGAGAACCACCTTCGAGAAATGCAGAGAGTACAGTGTAGATCTCCTATACTCATTTCATAGTCTACAGTAAGGCCTTATGCTGCTCAACATTGGACTTGAAATTGTGGATCATCGTGAGATGTATGTTTCCACAAAATTCGATACGCTTAATTGAAACTATATAAACAAGTACTCTCAAGGACAGTGAAGGAGGGAGAGAGAGGGGGGAATGGTAAAATATCAAACCGGCTTGGGACACGTGACAGTTTTCATCCATCCATTGTTGGTGGAACTCTAGGAATCGCAGGGGGATACTGTCCTTCACGCAAACCTTGTTAAGAGATTAATTATAATAGGTAAATCCTGTCTGTAAAAAAACACAGTTTACAAAGCTAGGCAATCGACTTCATTGCTCCGTGTTTTATCCCACATTGCTCGGTCTCTTTCCACAGGGCGGCCTGTTAAAAACGCACAAAGCACGAACTCCGCAGTTCCAGCGACGACTCCGGGAAGTCTCAGAGAAAATTGCACGCATGAATGACGTAGCCCGTAATGGAACCCACCTTCGGTGGGCGAGGCAGCCGATGTAACCACTTCACTAGGAAGACTGTCAAGAGACACGGTGAAGATTGCAATCTGTTTATTCTTCTGAACTTATGTCCACAAACAAAGTTACAAGTTAACCAACATGTACAGTCAACCGTGAAGAAATTAATCATGTCACAAGCTTTGAGTATCCAGACTCCACAATTAACAACAATTATAACGAAATAAGGAGACTGGATGCAGCAGTGCAAAGGTTAAACAGTGATAAGAACCAACGGCACAACACCAGTAGACAAATTAAAGTATACAGTTTCTGAACAGGTACCTTTCCCGTGGCACATGCGGATACTAATCACGGACCATCTGGCGATCACTACAGAAGAAACCCGAGGCTTGCGAACTTACATGTTAGAGAACAATCATTAGAATACCATGGATTAAAAAGAATACGAATTCTGACATTCGGCAAGATTCGGACATCGAAGAAAACTGGCTAATTAACAGTTTCATGTTTTGGAACCTTAAATACGTTGGCCATTTAACAGCTGGAGTGGATTGGAAAGAACAGAATGGAAGATATAGTTCGAGTATTCGAGTTAAAAATCTACCCAAAGTATTTTCAGGATCCTCGCCGATGCTACGGAGTTCGTGCATTGAGCTGAGTTTCTCCAGACTCAGGTTTGAGTTAGGAGGAAAGTGGAGCAATTATGGGTTAAACCGTGTGCCGTGATGTTGATCCAACGACTAAAGTAAACTAAATAAAACTAAAGCTCTGATCCATTCTGTCATGCTGCCCTTCATATTGTGGTATATGACACCAGTCCCAGGCTTGTATATTCTAATGGCCACTCAGTTGGGGATGTGGTCAATATCACGACAGCCACCATTACTCGCCGGGACATTTTCTGATATTTATTTTAGGCTGGACCGACTGGAAGCCCTGGTCATTTTGTAAAAATCCACATTTATGGAGATTCGAACTCATGATATCAACCCCTCTGTTGTATGTCCTCTTTAAAGTGGTAGAGGGGGTTACGTGTTGCAATTACTCCAAAAGCCACCCCGATGGTAGCGCAGCTACTGGTAGTGTCTCCTATGTCGGACAGGTCAAGGCAGGGGAACGTGACGAAAACAGACAAAAAGGTGCTACTTTGTAGCTAGACTGTAGACAGTCAAAAGATGGGCAAAGCAAACCCGAAAAATGCTTGCCAAAGTGGGATGTACTGAGCCATAAGCTTGGTGAAACAGTGGACGCAATTCACTTGCTGATGATGAACATTTGACCACACGACTGGTAGGTAGGCGTGCTAGCCGCTGCTCTGCCCAGCTCTCGTTTAGTCCGGGAAATATGGGGCCTAGTGCCATATTATCAATAAGCCATGATCAAAGGGTTCTTTTATCTTTAATTTTTTACTGCAGTCTACTTCATGATAGCAAACAATGCAGGTGTTGACTGCAAGCGTCCTGTAAAGGATATGCAACTAACTAATTACTACAGAATCACTGGCTGTGACCACTCACGGCATCAGGCTGATTGTTTGACATCTCTAGCGGTCCCTCTTACGTATATATGTTGTCTTCACTGGCTCTTTCTGAGCGTATGTCTTTGTAAGTGTCCTTCTGCCTGTCTGCCTGCCTGCCGGCCTGTCTGTCTGCCTGCCTGCGGGCCTGCCGGTCGGCCTGTCTGTCTGTCTGTCTGTCTGTCTTGTTCTCTTTTAATTTCCTTCTTAATAGATTTTTTTCCCGTTTTAAGCATACTAACTTAACAGCCGAGTGCTAGCTCAGGAGAAAAAAATGTCGCTCTATAAAGAATGTGAGTTTTACTGACTGCGCAGCTGTTTGCAAAAGTCTCGTCTTTTGATTTGCAACATAAAAGTTGCATTTATATCGAAGGCATTCCACGCACAGTCTTGAAAAGAAAAGTATTTTATTTATTGACCATAAAAAGTTTATTGCTTTTTTGTCATTTGCTTTGGTGTTAGTCCTATTTGTATTGTTATCTTTGTATTGTGTGTGTATAGCAGTGAATCTTAGAAGGTGAACAAATGAACTAGGAATTGTAGTCGAAATGTAGTTTCCTAGGCACATGTTTGAATAACTAACATCGATTGCTTGGAAGAAGGATAATGATAGTAGAATATTATATGCAACATAACGAAGCAACAAACCGTGAGTGTGGTCATATAGTGGGGTGTGGACAGACATTAACGCCTATATCACTTGATGATCTATGGCGATGGCATTGGGGCAGGTCAACAATAGAACTGATGCACTACGCCGAGGAGTGAGGTCTGGATAGACCTTAACGCCTATACCAATTGATGATCTATGGCGATGGCATTAGGGCAGATCATCAATAAAACTGATGCACTACGACGAGGAGTGAAGTCTGGACAGAAATGAACACCTTTGCCACTTTGCATGGCACATGATGGTGGTGATGATAATGATATCAGTCTATCTATCCATCCATCTATCCATCTATCCATCTAACCATCCATACTCCCATCCATCGAACCATTCGGTTAAACCTACCAAGAACGAACTCCAGTGTGGTGCTTACTATGGCCAAAGTATTTCAATTTCCGAGACACTGTGCTGTTTTTGAGCTTGTTTTCTTCGATGTTCGGATCATGTAGAAATCTTGATGTTATTCTTCTTCTTGGTCCACGATGTTCCAAGAATGTGCATGTGATATTTCAGTGAACTAACTCCAATTCTTCCGTGATTGCGACGTGGTCCGTGGATCGCATCAATATGCTATGACAGGAAAGATTCATGTTCTCAAAAATGTTCCTTTTATTTTGTTGTCAATGCTGTGCCATTGGCTCTTAATACTCTTTAACATTTGCAATGCTTGTATCAGTGTACGTCTGACTTAAAAAAAAAATCCCCATTGTTGTGGAGTATGAAGCAAAGAAATATTCAACATGTGCAGCATTATATTATTCAATTGTTGAAAATTTACTCCAGTATTATTTTTAAAAATGCTATGGAGTTCGTGCTTTGTGTGGCGCTTTCGGCGGGTCGCCCCGCGGAAAGAGACCTAGGCATATGGGATAAAACCCGGGTCAATGACGTCTTTGTGGTGACTGCCGCTTCCATCGACCATGAACTGTATTTTTCTTGAAGGACTTGTGTTGGCACTCTGACCGCGGCATTATGCACAGTGTATCTGTGCGGGCTGTTGGCATGCCGAGACTCCTGTCTTTCCCACTTTTCACATTGGGCAGTGGGGAGCATTTTGTGTGATATTCACTGGCACAGGAACGAAGCATAAAGGGGACGACCCGTTGCCGTGAAGTTGGAACTGCGACTAACTAATTAAAAAATATTTTCACTTCTCCTCTTTTCGCTACAACTCATGTTTTGCTTCCTGCCATCAGTAACACAAGATGCTTAAGTACTTTTCGGCATTTTTAGTCAACGTATCAGAGCCGTATATGGATACACACCAGATATACAAAGTGATTGTCGTTTCCCACAGTTCAGAGTTGATGCTACTTGATATTTCAAATGTTTATTTCACCGATAATATCTGTGTTGGGTACTGTGATCTGATTTCGTCTTTCAGCTTCAAAATAAAAGTTTGCATATCATTTTCAGGACTTCGCAGTCAACACCGGCATTTTTGACTGTTTGTGATTTCTAGGCAAGTTAACGTTCAGTAGTTTGCCGTTGTTTCTGAACAACCAGCACTAATACCATTGTATGAAAATTAACCCAAGACGGTCTGCTGCCAAATTGTTTGCAGATGTGTTTCGAACGCAATATGCGGGATTACGAATTGCGTCCGTAATTCCTCCGCCACAGAGCCCTACAATAAGCATTTATTTCTGTCATTATTCGACCAAAACAAGGAAACTAACACTCGTTCAATGGTCTTTCCCTCTTTGTTAATAAATATTACTATTATATACCAAAGTGTAACATCCAAAATGTAAAATTTGAATATTCTTCAACAGGTGAATCCGTACAACTAACTTGAAACATTCATAACATGTGACGAAAATGCCTTTTAGAGATTAGAACAAGAATCGTCATTTTACAAATAGCCTTAAGAAGATAGAAACTCATAATCACCCATAAGAAGCCGTTAATTTCAATGAAAAATGTGTGAAAGTGCTATATAAAACATGCATCTGTGTATGCATGTGCCACGTGGGCAATATGCAGATAATATGAGAAACATCCAATAGGGAGTGGACATACGGTTGCTATTTTAAAACTTAGTGACAGTTGGCAACCTCGATGTGAAAATAATTAGGACATCACAAAGAGATAATTACCTAGATGGCCTAACCGCATGACATAATGGGAGCACAAACTCGCAGATCTGATCCAGGGCTCTGGTGATCGTGTGAAATGACGACCCATCATCGAGCACGCCTATGAGCATAACACATGCTCATGGCTAGTTATGATTTGGATTTATTCAGTAATTATCATCAGCTAGGTTCGTGCACTCTAATTAGAACTGTGCGCTTTAGGCACGCGGGAAAGTCAATACATAAGTCACAAATGGCTGTAGAAAAATAACTAAACATGATAACAACTTAAAACCTGTTTATTTTATAAATACATTGTCCCTTTATTTCTCAACATAATTTTCACCATCATTGAATTGTCCCTTTATTTCTCAACATAATTTTCACCAACATTGATGCACTTATCCCATCGTTTTATCAGTCCTCCCAAACCGGCTGCGTAGAACGCCGTACTCTGTTTTCTAAACCACGTTTTCACGTCACATTCAACTTCGGCGTCATTCGCGAAATGTCTCCCGCCAAGGTGGGTTTTCAGTGGACCAAAAAGGTGGAAATCGCTCGGGCTAAGTCGGGGCTGTAAGGTGGATGTTCCAAAACTTCCCACCTTAGTTGGTTAATTTTCTCCTGAATTAATCGAGCCGTATGTGGTCTGGCATTGTCATGAAGAAGCAACACTCCTCTAGTCAGCAGTCCTGGACGTTTTCTTCGAATTGCATCATGAAGCATCGATAGAACTTCACAGTAAGATTCAGAATTCACATTGTCACCTTTCTTCTTGAAATTGGTTAAAAACACTCCTTGACAATCATAGAACACTGTCAGCATAACCTTCCCTGCTGATGACATAACCTTGAATTGTTGGGAACAAGGCGAAGAAGGATGTTTCCATTGCATTGAAGCACGCTTTGATTCGGGCTGGTAGTGATGCACCCATGATTCGTCCCCAGTAAACGTTCTGTTCAGCATGTCTTCTCCTTCATCTTCGTATCGACAGATATAATGCAAGGACAGGCTAAATCGATTAATTTTGTGTTCCTCCTTCAATTGTCTGGGTACCCACCTTGAGCACACTTTTTTAAATTTCAATCGATCATGCATTATGCTGTATGCTGAACCATGTGAGCACCCTATTGCAGATGCTACAGAGTCTATCGTTACTCGCCTGTCACCTCTAATCATCTCCTCCACCCGCTGCACGGATGCTTCTGTTGCAATCTCAACAGGACGACCAGATCGGATTTCATCAACAATTTTAGAGCATCCTTGAGAAAACTTTTCTACCCAGCTATGCACCGCTTTACGGGACAAACATTTATCAGCATAAACAGGAAGCATTTCCTTATGAATGTCCTTTGAAGGCAGTCCTTTTGCCCACAAAAACTGCACAACAGCACGTTGCTCTTTGGTTGTACACTCCGTAAGTACAGTCGCCATTTTGTTTATGCGCTGCGCATGCGCATGAGACACCTAGCGCCACCTGACGAACGGGAATATAAAGTTCGATGTTGCTGTCACCTAATGACACCTATAGAAAACACCAACTACATTTACCTGCCATCCCACAGAACTGTGTAACTTACTTATTGACTCGCCCTCGTAAAAAAAAATACTACAGCTCTTAATGGAGGCATCCCGTGTGCAATGAAGAAGATGCGTTGAAAACAAGCAAACAAGAAATGTATACATACTATCCCAGTGTTCCTATACTGGTTAAAGCAATCATCTTCGCTTGTCTTAAATACGCTTTCCCCTGTGCACGGAAGACAGGCTATGACATTGGATGCTGAAAGTGTCTGTTCCGAGATGCGTGGTTTTACGCTAATTACCTTTGACTTCTCCATTATCACTGATATGCTTGGCAGTCTGACTAGGGGAGACAAACTGCCACAGACACCATCACCGCAGACACTTTAAGTGCATAGACGGGAACAGGGGATCCCGCAGGCGCTTCTGCTATAAGGGTTGAAATGCATAGGTTTTCACATATACTAGGTTAGTGTTTTATGAGGTGGGATAATCAGTTATTTTCCCCATCTCCAAACAGTCCTGGCGCTAGTAAGCTTAACCCAGCAGAAAGAAGTAACAGGGACCCGCTTCTACCCCTGAAGGAGTGTTAGGTATATGGTGCTAGCCCCATATTCTATAGACCAGCTGGCGCTCCATGGGTGATGTCAATATCACGTGGGCTGCCTTTACTTCCCAATGAATGTATCTTACCCACTTCATGCTGCGTCGACCTGGCAGGTCATAATAACCAAATAATAAACAAAACAAACAATAAAGGTATCTTTTACACGCCTAAGGTGTAGGTCAGCATGGCCGAATGGATAAGAACACGTGTTTTAAACATCCGGTGTGCTGATGCCGAGGTACGGGGTTTAGCCCCTACACCGAACAGTTGGAGTAAAATGTTGACCTATCGTTCTTGACTTGGGGACGCACATTGCAAGTCCCTCTGAAGCTGGAGTGGGATTGCCTGATGGTGAGGGACACTGTGAATAGTGAAACTAATCCACACGCAAAATTCAGTCCAGCACTCCTAGAAGAATTGTGTGTGTGTGGATGGACTACGCTTGAGTTCAAAGCGAGCCAGCGCCAAAAACAAACAAACCGCCAACGGACAGACAGAACAACCAATTACCAAATTCTACAAGAAACAAATGAAAATCGTAAACTGATTAGAGAAATTAGACATTGACAGTCAAAATTCTTTGGACATGTTATGAGAAGAAATAAATTAGAGAACTTCGTGACAACTGGGAAGATCGAGGGGAAGAGAACAATGGGAAGACAGAGAAGTAAATATCTGGATGGCTTGACCACGTGGTATTGTCGAGACAAGAACATGGAGCTGATCCACGACTCTGGTGATCGAGTGAAATGGCGAATCATGACCGCCCACCCGTTCCGGCATGTCACATGACGGATGGAAGGCATGTGTGGATAGACCCTTACGCGTATGGACCAGACGGCAGCAACTGAGTGATGTGGTCGGTGTCACACCGCCCGCCTTGACTTCCCAGTACATTTTAGGCTAAGTTGACCTGGGAGTTAGTTAGTTGCATATCATTTACAGGACATCGCAGTCAACACCAGCATTTGTTGCTGTTGCGATCTCTTGGCAAGTTTACGTTCAGTTGTTTGCAATTGCTTTCTGAACGACCGGCAAACATACCATTTTCTAAAACACCAACGCAAGGCGGTCTGCTGCCAAATCGCCCGCAGCTGTGTTTCGAACGCGGGTACCCGGGATTACGAACTGTGTCCTTACGACCTTCGCGACGGAGCGAACTAGGAGACCGGATCAACTGTACACACTTGAAAACGGCACAGATGCGGATCGAACTCAAGAGCCGCTGTAGCGACTAGTCGCTACGGTACCACGGCAACTGGTGCATTGTTTGTGTTTACAACATTCATTTGACAATGTTTTTTTATTTCCTATGTGACTGTAACATGAACAATAGATAATTGATGTATGAAAGATGAGTGATTGGAAGGGCCGAATGTTAAACGGGCCTGCGTGCCCAATTTATGAGCCTTTGACAATAAACGTCGTTCGTTCGCTCGGCTCCCCAACTTGGTCATAACACTGATAAATATATCTCGCATCCATTGTTAAGTTTTTTTTTATTTATTTTCAGCGGGAGCGTTGGTGTGATGGTTATGGCGTGCGCTGACAATGGCTTGAGCGCGGTCGGACGAGGGTTAGATGTCAGCTTTCGACTATCGCTAAGGGGGTGGGGGGGGGGGGGGGAGAGAGAGAGAGAGAGAAGAGGTCTGGCTACCTATCATGAAGTGATAGTTCTAACACTTCACATACCCAAACCAGGAGGCATATGAGTTGTTTTTACTGATGTTCTCATCACTCCCACTGATCTAGTCTGAGATTTATACACATAATTTTTTCCGCATATCCTTTACAGTACATCGCTGTCAACATCAGCATCTTTCAGCTGATTGTTGATTTCTTGGCAAGATTACTCTCAGTAGTTTGCCATTGCGAACACATTATTGAATTACTGCAATTGCTGCTTAACTCCCAGTTTTCCTCAATCGGATAAGTTGACAGACATATTATTGTCCCTTCGCTTAACCTGATGTAACTCTATACAACATAGTTGGAGGTCAGTGTGGCAGAATGGATACGAACTCTCACTTTTAGACTTCCGGTGTGTTCCGGCGGTTCAACGCCTATACACCGGTCAAATGGAGTAAAATGTTAACTTCTCGGCCTTGACCTGGAGACGTAAATTACAAGTACCTCAGAAGTCGAAGTGGGTTCGCCTGATGGCGAGGGACACTGGTAATAGGGAAAGCTAATCCATAAGCATTGGTAGTGTGGTAGTCGACTGTTGATACATACTGTCTACTAGTTTGTATGATAGTCCACTGTTGATGCACACTATTTTCTAGTCTGTGTGGTAGTCTACTGTTGAAACACACTATCTTTTAGTCTGTGTGGTAGTCTACTGTTGAAACACACTATCTTTTAGTCTGTGTGGTAGTCTACTGTTGAAACACACTATCTTCTAGTCTGTGTGGTGTTCCAGTGTTGAAACACACTATCTACTAGTCTGTGTGGTGTTCCAGTGTTGAAACACACTATCTACTAGTCTGTGTGGTGTTCCAATGTTGAAACACACTATCTTCTAGTCTGTGTGGTTGTCCAGTGTTGAAACACACTATCTTCTAGTCTGTGTGGTTGTCCAGTGTTGAAACACACTATCTTCTAGTCTGTGTGGTGTTCCAGTGTTGAAACACACTATCTTCTAGTCTGTGTGGTAGTCCACTGTTGAAACACACTATCTTCTAGTCTGTGTGGTTGTCCAGTGTTGAAACACACTATCTTCTAGTCTGTGTGGTGTTCCAGTGTTGAAACATACTATCTTCTAGTCTATGTGGTGTTCCAGTGTTGAAACATACTATCTTCTAGTCTGTGTGGTTGTCCACTGTTGAAACACACTATCTTCTAGTCTGTGTGGTGTTCCAGTGTTGAAACACACTATCTTCTAGTCTGTGTGGTTGTCCACTGTTGAAACACACTATCTTCTAGTCTGTGTGGTGTTCCAGTGTTGAAACACACTATCTTCTAGTCTGTGTGGTTGTCCACTGTTGAAACACACTATCTTCTAGTCTGTGTGGTTGTCCAGTGTTGAAACACACTATCTTCTAGTCTGTGTGGTTGTCCAGTGTTGAAACACACTATCTTCTAGTCTGTGTGGTGTTCCAGTGTTGAAACCCACTATCTTCTAGTCTGTGTGGTAGTCCACTGTTGAAACACACTATCTTCTAGTCTGTGTGGTGTTCCAGTGTTGAAACACACTATCTTCTAGTCTGTGTGGTGTTCCACTGTTGAAACACACTATCTTCTAGTCTGTGTGGTGTTCCAGTGTTGAAACCCACTATCTTCTAGTCTGTGTGGTAGTCCACTGTTGAAACACACTATCTTCTAGTCTGTGCGGTTGTCCAGTGTTGAAACACACTATCTTCTAGTCTGTGTGGTAGTCCACTGTTGAAACACACTATCTTCTAGTCTGTGTGGTGTTCCAGTGTTGAAACACACTATCTTCTAGTCTGTGTGGTAGTCCACTGTTGAAACACATTATCTTCTAGTCTGTGTGGTGTTCCAGTGTTGAAACACTATCTTCTAGTCTGTGTGGTAGTCCACTGTTGAAACACACTATCTTCTAGTCTGTGTGGTTGTCCAGTGTTGAAACACACTATCTTCTAGTCTGTGTGGTGTTCCAGTGATGAAACACACTATCTTCTAGTCTGTGTGGTAGTCCACTGTTGAAACACACTATCTTCTAGTCTGTGTGGTTGTCCAGTGTTGAAACACACTATCTTCTAGTCTGTGTGGTGTTCCAGTGTTGAAACACACTATCTTCTAGTCTGTGTGGTAGTCCACTGTTGAAACACACTATCTTCTAGTCTGTGTGGTGTTCCAGTGTTGAAACACACTATCTACTAGTATGTATGGTTTCGATATATCAGACAGTAAACAATAAATACTCCTTGACTGACCTACTTCCAGGCAAGTTGCTCATACAAATAAATAACAAATAAATATAAATAAAATCACTATGACACCATGAAATAAGAAGGCTTAAAATAAGTAAATCAACAGAGAAGAAGCCTGGAAGAATTGAAAGATATAAGAGAATATGCTAGAAAGAAATTAAGCAAAATACAAAGAATAAAAGGGGCCGGCTAGAAGAAAAGAAGGTAGACATGAAAATGAACAAAGAAATACCGACTAAATATGATAAGACAGAACAAATAAAAAAAAAGTAGAGAGAATGTAGGATTGAACGGCAGAAAAGGAGGAAGGGCTGCATACATAGAGGGGTGAGGGGAAAAAAAGGGGGGGGGGGGGGGGGGTGAAAACATCCTCGAAACAAAAGTAAGGATAAAGGGCAAGAACTAATGAAAGACAAAGGAACACACACACACACACACACACACACACACACACACACACACACGCGCGCGCACACACACACACGCACACACACACACACACACACACACACACACACGCAAATCAGAAAAAAAGTAAGAAAGATTGAGTACACAGTCGGAACAAATAAGAATGAATAAACGAAACAAATTCGTTTTTCAAAGCTTGAAAGTTTAGGCTGACAGAACAAACAAATAAAAAAGACATACAGATAGATAGGAATGAAGAAAACAAGGAAATAACAAAGATGTGGGGGGGGGGGGGGAATAAAGAAATAATACTGTTTTAAAAAAAAGTAAAAATCCTAGTAAAGACTGAAAGAAACGTATAAACAGAATTAGGGAAAGGAAGTATACAACTATACTTTCTTAGAAAATATGAAAGAAAGAAAGAAAGAAAGAAAGAAAGAAAGAAAGAAAGAAAGAAAGAAAGAAAGAAAGAAAGAAAGAAAGAAAGAAAGAAAGAGATTTGTTGGTCAGATGGTAAAAATTACAGTGGAAACCTTTCAATAATAACCCTCTGTTTTCTGAAATTGTTTTTTTTTTTAATACACTGACTTATGTTGTTTTATTGTACAGGTGGGACTGCTTATGACTGCAGTCATTGTTTAACACTGCATCCATATACTGTATGTTTTGTTTTCTTTTTCTTCTTTTTCTTTCTCCACCTCCTCCCTCCTCCTTTCTTCTTATTCTTCCTTTCCGTTCTCTGCCTCTTCTCCCCCGCCACTTATTCTTCTTCCTTCTTTTTTTTCTTCTCCATCCGATCCTTTTTTTCTACTCGAAAATCTTCATCAGCCTACTCCTCCTTCTTTTCCTCCTCCTCCCCTTCTTCTTCTTCTTCTTCTTCTTCTTCTTCTTCTTCTTCTTCTTCTTCTTCTTCTTCTTCTTCTTCTTCTATCCCACAAACTCGTGGCTCGTGGAAGTATCAAGACGAATGCGTTATTACTCGACGTCTCCAGGTCCGCCTTATTTCGATTTCGATTCTACCATTACCCCTACTACGTTTAACCTCAGGGAGAAGTTATATTAGGGTCCATCACCGGCTCAGATTGACAGTCCTGTGATTAAATCAGCCGCAATAGCAGCTGCCCGAACCGTTTAAATATGCCTCTACCGAAGCCTGTCCATTCTTGAATGTCACCAGCCTTTGCTTTTCTTTTCCCATTTCGCTCCTGGCTACTCGGCTTTTTTGGGCTAAGATCTAACTGAAACTCTAATCACCAAACCACTGTCCACTAACACTAGCAGACTCGGTGGACCAGACTGTGCCGAAAGGCACATAGTGAGACTAAGAGGCTTTAAAAAAAAATATATCGGCTCCTATTGACTCCTTCTACCTCTTGTAATTGTTGTTAAAATTGTTACAGTAAAAACTACGATAAGGTCGAGTAAAGTAACACTTGTGTGCAATACGAAACATATTATATTCTTCTTTTTCTTTTTCTGTTGCAGTTGCTTATTATTATTATTATTATTATTATTATTATTATTATTATTATTATTATTACCTTTTTATTTTATTCATTCGCCTCTTCTGCTTCCCCTTACCTTCCACGCCCTTCTGACCTTCCTCCCATCTCTTCTTCTTTTCATTTTGCGTTTGCTGTCTTAGATAATTGCACCGTCAGGTGTGCTCTCATGATGAACTCTTTATTTTGGAGTTCCTCTTTAGTTTCTGACAGGTATCTAAAAAAGGGGATGCCTACTTCCGAGCTGATACATGGCAACCGAATGAAAACAAAATATAAGTAGGAAGCCCGCAGAACGGAAAAACATGCAGATGCAAATAAACGTGACCACCAAAATCTTTAACAACGGAAAACAAACAAACAAAATTACGAAATCTTAGCTGGATAACTGAAGAATCATGTCAAATTACCGTCATATCCGGGGTTGCAAGATTGGCTTTTTAACGCCAAATCCGATAAATCTGGCTTTTTAAAAACAGGTTTGGCGTCAAAATATCAGTTTGGTATTTTGGCTGTTTTCTTGGCATTAAAAATAATTGTAATGGCATAATAATTAGCTATAAATGCCTCTTTTTTGAATTGGTCCAAGTTAGTTTTTATCTTGTTTTAACACTGTTTAACTAAAACAAATGCAAAACAATAAACTTAGCTTATACTGCTTTTGGTTCATTCTCGAGAACGAACGTAACAACTAATAAGTATTAAACTCGTATGGTTTTCGTACAGTTTATACTGTTTTATGCGCACTCACGCACTACACAGCCACCTTACTGTTCAGTTAAGTTTTCAAATTCATTATACCTTCATGGCAAGTATTTCTTATTGTTGAGCCCATTTTCATGCCAAAGTGGAAACCATCTTATGATACTAATCGGAAATATAATGATCAATGGGAAAAGACATTTGTGTGGCTCAAGAAATCCACCGATGGTCCTGAATCGGCATATTGCAAATTGTGCCAGTGTAATATTGTTCCAAGACTTTCAAATCTCGCAATTCATGAAACAACAGAAAAACACAAGCGGAGGGCGCCATCTTCTTCACAAAAAACACTTTCAGTGATGAAAATAAGTAAGAAAATTGATGATAAAGTCAAATTAGCAGAGTTATAAATTTCTGGTAGCATGGTCTACCATAGTTCCATACGCACCATCGATCACTGAGATGCAATAATGGTACCACATGGATATGGCAGCACTCTTGGTCAGATAAAATTGCACCGAACGAAGTGCATATCACCAATAAGAAATGTTATTTCACCATTTTATTTCTTTACAATCTTATCTAATTCCAGATCTGCAAAACAAGAAGTATACACTTATCATTGATGAGTCCACTGATGTCTCGACCCAAATGTGTTTGTGCATTTTAGTTAGAAACCTCAGCGATAAAAGAAATGAAATTACTACTAGTTTTCTAGGTTTGATTCCAGTTCAGGAGGCTAAAAAAGAGAATATATTTAATTTGATTAACAATGAAATTGAAAAATGTAATCAAACATTAAAAAATTGCATTGATAATGCATCAGATGGTGCTCTCAATATGGTTGGATGCAACAATTCAGTTTGGTCTTCCTTGTGAGAACATTTCTTCTACTCTCTGGCTTGTCCGGGGAAAAGTAATGTTCAACATTCTAATGAATTGGGCTCAAGGCTTATTTTATTTCTGCTGAATTAGCAAATTATGACACTACATTTAAGTCACGACTTATAAAGTAAATGCTTCTAGATCAAAGAAACTACTTTTATTTTCATTTTGCAACCCTTATCGTGCAGGATTTCGAAAGGTGAAACAGTTTTTTTTCTCCAGAAAAGTAAGGCAGATCCTCACGAATTACATGAAGAACTATTTTTGCATTACAAGAGTCTTAATAGTAGAAATTATTATACCAATAATAAGAAAAAAGATATTTATAATGTTGATTTTGGCATCAAATTCCTGTCAGAGTGTGATAACTACATTCAGAAAAGTTCTTATACAAAAATTAATTGCCATAAAGAGGTCTTAGGTCTCAGAGAAAGATGCTTATCCATGCTAGGTAAAGCACTTGATCACGTTAGAGAGCGGCTTCCTTTAGCAAGAAATATATTTAAAGATCTAACCAATTTTAGCCCTTGAATAATCTTAAACCAGGCTTCTAGACCACTATTTTCGAAATTGCCGTTTTTGCATTAGGCTGAAGAAAATCACACTATTATTGAAGAGTGTCACAGGATAAATTAACTTGTCAGTCGATCGATGACAACCAGGCCCGACATTATTTTGCTAACACAATTGACTCTGTTATGGTGAACTAACTGAGGAAAATACGTCGGTACAGATTCTCTGCACCTGGTCGACAGTGTGTATGAGATCAAAGGGAGTCACGTCGAGTTGTCTACACACAGTCGACAGTTTGATGACAGGATGCTGTTCGAGAGGTGTGTACTGGCGACATTTGTCTACAAAACGGAAGTTGGCCGTTGCAAGTGATAGGCAGAATGCCTGCTAGAGGTCAGAAGGATTCTGTAATGGGAGAAAGGTCTCCGGCTTACAGACAACCCGGATATTTGTTGGATGAGACAAAGAACTCCCAAGATGAAAAGGAAAATTGACAGCTAATTGACTCTGGTTAGTGGGGAAACAGGAGGACAAAGCCAAATTCTGGACTGATTGGCGTCTGGACTTTCTGGTGACTCACTCAAGCACCCATATAAAACCCAGTGCAGTAAACAGGTAGAGGGAGTCGAGAATAACATTCTGAAGTGTTAGGATTGGGGATTATTCCGAGTTGTGTCATATTAGAGGGACTAGCCTATCTTAGTAGTGATAGCTATCCGCGGACATAGATCCAATCGGATTGCCTAGTTTCTCGAGTAACAACAGGAATAGACATATGGTAGGCAATTAATTATATCTAACTTAAGAGTATGATTAGGAATAGAGTACAGTACTGTGCGGTGATATAATGTATTATAGGTGCAGTGATATAATGTATTATGATTAGTGATAGAATGTTCTATAAGTGCAGTGCTAGAAAGTAGCATAGGAGCGTCGGCACTAGCATTCTATTGTGTGGCTTCAAGTAGCTTGTGTATATATCATTTTACTCAGGAAGTTGAGGACAATGTAGTGGAATATTAATTAGAGAGATTAAGGATGGTTGAGAGGGAGGAGGGGAATGTGTAATGGTAGGATCTTCCAGTAGGGCATCTGCTGGTTTCTACCCGTTCCTTAGTCTTTCCTGGTGTTGCCATGTCTCAGATCATCATGATTGAGTTATTTGGCCGTATGACAGAGATCGGATCTCTGTTATAGATCTGAGTGCTGTTATTGGCCTACACTTGCCTAATTCTGGCCAGGACTGAGTTGCCCTCACCATGATGTTATCTGCTCTACATGTTCCATGTACAGTTCCCCTTGAGTGTTCCACTTGAGTGTGAGATGATTTACTACGAAGAAGCCGGTTCAAAGTTTTATACAAGGATGGCTCAGCATCTGAAGACAGAGGTTGCTGAGAGGCCGCTATATAGGGCTTATACCCAAGTTGGTTTGCGGGAACTTCTGCTGAGCAGGACATGTTGACGAGATTGAGGTTTAGCCAAGTGATAGATGTATCAATAAACAGTCAGAACATTGCATAATTTATACTGATACCCAGAACAGTTAGATTGTGGTGTTAATATGAGGAATCTTTAGAACCAGTGACTCTAGATCCATTTAGATTTCTCCACTAACAGTGACCAATAGGATTAGAATTTCCTGATTAACAATCCGTTAAATAACCGACGAAGTTCATAGTGTGAATCAGACTCTAATTAGACAGTGTTTGTCAGGGGTGTCCAGGCATCCTAGTGGTTCCAGAGACAACGGAGGAAGTCTTCACGTGACCGGAGGAGCATCACCTGGGTGAGGCTACTTGTATGGGATACATGGTGCTGGTGTGTCTTCAGCACAGGGATGAGAATGACTACTCTTGAACACTGATCTGAGTCTATAGACGATTTAGAATACCCGTCACACATTCTACACCTTATACACACATACACTTCTCCTACATATACTCTTTGCTTTAATAAATTTCTTGTTTTTATTTGTTGAAGCGAGAGTTGTCAAGTATGTTATGTTGGGGAAGAATGAGAGGGGGCATGATCCAGGGGTGAGTAAGAGTGAGAGGAAGGTGTCTTCAGATTGAGAGAGTGTGTGGACGGAGTCTGCTGGATATCTCCAGAATAGAGATATTGAATTAAAACAAATGTGGGTGTTGATTCTCTTCACTCCAGGGACGACACTAAAGTGGTAAAGAAGAACAAGTAACTAATACGACATTCATTCTTTACACACACGACAAAGAGCAATACAGAAAATTGCCTTTTATAGATTGGAAGGAAGAAGAACAATTTAAAGAAAATGGACTGCCCAAAGATACAGAGCAGTTTTGGCAAGGAGTCATGAAACATCCTCAATTTAAAGAGCTTGCTTGTTTTGCTCTTTCTTGCTTAATAACACCTATTAGCAATGCTGTAGTGGAGAGGATGTTCTCTCTTTTAACATGCATAAAAACCAAAGCAAGGAATAGACTTCAGCTGTCTCTCTTAGACGCAATTATTAGAATTAGAGCAGAACTAGTATCTTAAATTTTTAGGGTGCAGGTTATGAGAAGAAATTAATTGGAGAACTTGGTGACAACTGGCAAGATCGAAGGGAAGAGACCAAGGGGAAGACCAAGAAGTAAATACCTGGAAGGATTGGCCACGTGGCATGGTCGAGACAAAAACATGGACCTGATCCACGACTCTGGTGATCGAGTGAGATGGCAAAACATGACTCCCCACGCTTATCGGCATGGCTCATGATGGATGGATGGATTATCTTCAGACAAGTGCTGTAAGGAATTTGTTCCTTCACCCAAAATGTTGAATGTTTCAAAGCTGAAACTTTATATTCTAAGGCAGAAGTCACCAAACTTTTGTCACGGCGGGCCGGATTTGCTGAGAAAATGACGAGCGCGGGCCGGATAGTCATTCTGTACAATACTTGCCCCGTTCTCCGTGGCAAAGGTCTTACGGACGCGGTTCGTAATCCCGTAAACCCGCGTTCGAAACACAGCTGCGCGAGATTTGACAGTAGACAACGTTGCGCTGGTTTTTACGCTATGTTATGGGTGCCGGTCGTTCAGAAAGCAATGGGAAACTACTGAACGTAAACTTGCCAAGACATCAACAACAGCAAACAATGCTGGTGTTGACTGCAAACGTCCTGTAAAGGATATGCAACTAACTTTAACAATAATTGCAAGCTAGAACGAAAGCTCTGGGAAAAAAGACGAAAAACTAAGTTAATCATGGGAAGGGCGTGCAATGCACAAAAAACAAAGACAACCAACATATTTATTTACTAAACAAAGTTATCAAAGAAGGCGACGTTAGCAAAAAGATAGTTACATTAGACCTAATGTGCACATATCCGAATCTCACAAACTAAGCAGCAAAAGAGGTTAGGGAGATTTGTGAAACTAACGTTGGCTTTCAAAATACCATCAATGTTTGGTTTGGAATTGCTGCATCCAATCAAGACCTCACATCCAATGTAACCTCACAGAGATGATAGAGATAATAGCACAATGCCGATTGCTCATGGGCCGTAGAAGAAGAGAGGAATAAGAAGACAAAGAAAATCTTGTTCTATCTCTACAGCTAACAAGAAAAGAAAAGATTTAGAAATATCAGAAGAAATTCAGGTCCGTGTACAGGGAATCAGAATAATGTAACTTAAAAGATACAACAACATCTGATTAATAATGCCAATGCACTAAGAAATAAAATTCATGATTAGATGCAATGACAAAATAGGTAACCTATGAATATCACACACATGATCATTCTTCACAGTACCAGTGATCTTCCATCACAGCACTGTAACTGTAGTCTGATACACAACACCAGCAAATATCAGACAACAAGATGGAACAAAGGTCATTCATTCAGTTGCATGTCCTTTGCAGAACCTCGCTCCCATAACAACCTTCCGGAAAACCTCTCGATCATAATCAAGATGTCCCGCTTCAGATACACCCATCTGGAGATCATCCGCCACATCATGCACCCATCTTCTCTTTGGCCTTCCTCTTCCTCTCTTCCCAGGCATATACCCCTCCATTATTGTTCTCGGGCACAGACATAGCTATTCTATTCCTATGTTCCTATTTAAACTATGAAGGTTCATTCAAAACTCACCCCACAGCAGATAATCGTCAATCCACAATCAAGATCCTCTTGGATCTTTTGGATCTTCACAGGGCCTGTCTGCCCTCTCAACTGCTGTCTGGAAAAACAGTGACCCCGCTCGGCCGTGCCTGGGGCACGTTAACCCATCTGCTTGGTAGTGGCTCAGAGGGGTGAGTTCAAACCCTTTGCTGAAAATTAGACATCAGCATCTCTTCGGCCTCAGTTGTTCTCAAGGCCAAAGAGGCGGGAACATGGCGTGACTAGGCTCTTATAGGTACGCCAACACAACATCCCAGCATCCTATGCATTTTTTACCAGGGTATCATGGGATATGCTACTCCATACTCTTGTAGAGCCGCGGCAGGCGGCTTCATTTGGTAATAGAATATATCTCATAATAAGGTTTGTAAAATATATAAATAGGGCCGCATGAATAAACAGCCTAGAGCTGCCAGGTCTCCGCACGTGTGAAGAGCTCCTATTATTCTTAACATAATATTACATTTAAATTGTATCACAACGTCTCGTGTTTCATACGTTATATCAAGCAAGTTCGAGTACCGTCGGCGGGCCGGATGAAATGACGTCGCGGGCCGGATCCGGCCCGCGGGCCGTAGTTTGGTGACCCCTATTCTAAGGAATCCTGTACTTAATTTCTCAACAATGAAGAGGAATACTTATTTGAAGAAAAGGTATTAATGTGATGTAAATATATTTTTAATAGACTTTTCATGACTTGGCTTTATTTGATCACAGTGATCTGGCAACCCTGGCTATAGCCACAAATTGCTGCTTCAACGGTGTTTTTATTCTTTGCAGATGGTGTTGTGTTGATTATTTATCTGAGTTTGTGACGTGGCACTTCCTTCAGTTTTCTGTTTAAATTGGTTTTTTTTTTCTTCTGTTCGTTGAGAAAGAGTGTAGTCGAAACGTTTGCTTCTATCTGTGTGTGAGTGAGTGTGTGTGTGAGTGTATGTGTGTGAGTGTAAATGTGTGTGCGTGAATGTGAATGTGTGTGTGTATGTTTTTTTTTTTTCTTTGGTCAAGCTTGCTAATTATACTTTATTCATTCGGTTATATGTTCGTAAACTGATTAGAGAAATTAGGCGGAGACAGTCAACATGTTTTGGTCAATTTATGAGAAGAAATAAATTGGGGAACTTGGTGACAACTGGCAAGATTGAGGGGAAAAGAACAAGAGGAAGGAAGAGTGTTAATACCTGGATAGCTTGACTACGTGGCATGGTCTAGACAAGAACACCGAGTTGATCTACGACTTTGGTGATCAAGTGAGATGACGAGACATGACCGTCCACGCTTACCAGCATGGCACATGATGTCTGTCTGTCTGTCTGTCTGTCTGTCTGTCTGTCTGTCTGTCTGTAGGTAGGTAGGTAGGTAGGTAGGTAGGTAGGTAGGTAGGTAGGTAGGTAGGTAGGTAGGTAGGTAGGTAGGTATGTATGTATGTATGTATGTATGTATGTATGTATGTATGTATGTATGTATGTATGTATGTATGTATGTATGTATGTATGTATGTATGTATGTATGTATGTATGTATGTATGTATGTATGTATGTATGTATGTATGTATGTATGTATGTATGTATGTATGTATGTATGTATGTATGTATGTATGTATGTATGTATGTATGTATGTATGTATGTATGTATGTATGTATGTATGTATGGTGTATGTATGTATGTATGTATGTATGTAGTGTATGTATGTATGTATGTATGTATGTATGTATGTATGTATGTATGTATGTATGTATGTATGTATGTATGTATGTATGTATGTATGTATGTATGTATGTATGTATGTATGTATGTATGTATGTATGTATGTATGTATGTATGTATGTATGTATGTATGTATGTATGTATGTATGTATGTATGTATGTATGTATGTATGTATGTATGTATGTTCCTTATTTCTTTGAGTTCGGCCTTGATTCAGCGTGCCAGTATATCTCTCTTAGCTGGTCGCACAGAGGACACTCTACAGGACATGTTCATCAGCGTGCTAGTCCCATCATGCATGCTGGGAGATGAAGACTAAGCGTGAGTTTACACAGTCTGTTGAGCATGGAAGATCTTGAGCCATTCCGCGTGGAGTTGAAGCATTAATGCGCACAAACTCTCCACAGTAAATCAAATTGCCGCATGTCTATTGCAGGACAATTTTCAGGGCAATTTTACTTTCAATAGTTGGCCCCAAAAAAATGCAATATATACATTACGGACACTAATAGAAAGGTCAATAGAGAAACAGAAAGACATATATTTGTGCTTTATAGATAATACTAAGGCTTTTGATAAAGTAAAACATGATAAACTGATTAAAATGTTGGAAGATATCAACATTGATGGGAAAGATTTAAGAATAATAAAGAATATTTACTGGAACCAATTAGTAGCAATTAAAATGGGAAATACAGAGGATAGTTACGAACAGATAAAGCTAGAAGTACGACAGGGGTGTGTTTTGTCACCAGATCTCTTCTCCCTATATAGCGAAGTAATAATGAGAGAGACCAAAGTGATGCCAGGCATACTAATTGGGGGTTATAATATAAATAATATACGATATGCAGATGACACAGTATTGGTGGCGGATAAAAAATTCTTAACCAAGTGGATAATTTTAGATACCAAGGGGCATTTATAACATCAGATGGAAGATGTACAACAGAGATTAAGAGCAGAATAGGGCAAGCAAAAGCTGCATTTCAGAAAGTGAAGAGTATCATATGCAATAAGTCACTATCACTGAATGTAAGAAAGAGAGTGCTGAAATGCTATGTAGAACCAGTTTTGCTGTATGGCAGTGAATCTTGGAATGTAAATGAAAAAAATTAAGAAGAAATTAGAAGCAACAGAGATGTGGTTCCTGAGACGAATGTTGCGAATTCCTTGGACTGCCATAGTAACTAACAACGACTGCCTGAAACAGGCTAATGAAACTAGGACATTATATACAACAATAAGAAACAGACAAACATCTTTCTTCGGTCATGTAATGAGAAGAGAGGCATTGGAGAATATCGTGACAACTGGAAAGATCGAGGGGAAAAGAGGCAGAGGCAGACCAAGAGAAATGATGCTGGATTGCTTGAGACGGTGGCATAGAGGAATATCAGCAACGGAGTTGATCCAGAAAACCAAAGACCGAGATCTGTGGAAAGCCATGAACGCCTACGCCAGCTGGCAGGGCACTTGATGATGATGAAGTCAACTTTGGTGTCAATTCTTTAAAATGTTATTACCATATGGGAGTGAAGTCTTAAGTCTTCACATGTACTAAGTCCACTGTCGAATATGGAGTGAAGCATTTAACTTCATCATCGTCTGTCCCGCAATGGAAATTCCCATAAACTTCTGAAATTAAGGATAAATATAAATGTGTACTGTTCCTATAACTGCTAGGAATTGTACCCGGGACACTATGTTGGCAAATACACATTATATCACCGCTGATACATTACAAAACCACACAACCATTGCTAAAACGGTCTATGTAAGTTAACGTGCTGCGTGTTTCTAGCCGAAGATTCGTACGACTTAAATAAACACTAACAAATGAACTGTAAATTTTCTGGTAAAATAGTGTACAATATGTAATTTTCTGGTAAAATACTGTACAGTATTTACGCCAATTAATGTACACATGCAACATTCTTACTTCGTGAACTAAACACAAGACACCAATATTTAAAACAATCACACATGCTTGTTTCGTTTTCCAATCCCCGGAGTAATGAGTTTTAATTTTTTTAATGTTCTCAGCTACTTGCGATGAAACTTAAACATTTGCTCAAAGACGAGTTATTGTAAAATTGTCCGGTTCTTGGGGCCTGGTTTCTCTGTACTGTTGTATGCGAGCGTGAGTGTGCGTTCTTGTATATGTAGATGTGTGTTTGTGCGTTTGCGCGCACCAAGCCAATACTTGGGAAACGTCTAATCCAGAACGGATTACTTGCCCAGCCATTTAATGGCGGGTATCATCTGACCCATGATACGGGAGTGGGCTGATGAGTGCCAGATCATGCACTCTGACCGAGTGTTCTACGTAGTGCACATCTGGGTCCCCGCCTGCTCCATTATTCTCTGTTAAAAATAGCGTCTTGAGTATCTTAGTGGCAGGCGTGATTGGAGATAGTGTCCAAGATCCTTTGTTGGAAACATGGCCATGACAGATTTAGTGTAGCTGGTAGTTTCCTGCTACGGTCTTGTTCCTTCCCTCACTGTGACAAACTACGAGCCCAGGCGCCGAACTCGTGTATATGACATTACCAGTGGAGTTCGCTATCAAGTTCGCTAGCGCGGCCTTCGGTGTAGCTAAATGTAAAAAATGATTCGAACCAAGTTAGTCGTTAAGGACTTTATGGACAACAACAAACACGTGCTCTATTATTCGCAATATAAATAATGCCTAATTTCGGACGTAGAGTTTCTGATAACTAATTTGAAAACATAAGTAATTTGTGGATAGGCGGCGATTGTGGCTAAGAGGTGGCGAACGCGTTACGCAATTCCGAATAGTGGATTCGAAGTTAGCTGATGGCGATTTGAGAAGTATACCGTGTTGTGTTGATTTTTAACAACGACATGAGCGACGGTCGTTCAGAAAGCAATGGTAAGCTACTGGGCCTAAAATTGCCCAGAAAACACAGCCAAAAAATGTTACGAGTGGAGACAGAGATTGTATAGATTCTATGAATGGAGATTGGGGGCCGTGTGGATTCTATGAGTGGAGACTGGAATCGTGTAGATTATATGAGTGGAGACAGATTGTGTAGATTCTATGAGTGGAGACTGGGGTCGTGTAGATTCTGTGAGTGGAGATTGGAATCGTGTAGATTATATGAGTGGATACTTTAGCCGTGTGGATTATATGATGTAGGCAGAGTAGTTTAGATTCTAAGAGAGAAGTCTGAAGCCATGTGAAATGAATGAGCCCCATTACAATCATCCAGTCTCTTAGTTAAGACCCCCGACTCATCTCAGTGGCAATTCTGGTTAGAGTTGGCTGTATGACTGGCTACCATTGGCCGCTTTGTTTAATTCGTCACTCCACTTCGAATTCAAACGAAACCAATGAAGCTGAGATAAACGTAATAAAGCTGAGGAAATGATAATGAACGACATAAAAACAGAAGAGGGAAAGGTCAGATTCACATAGACACTATCATATATAACAGGGTGGACGTTACGCCGGCAGTCTTCGCAGTAAACAAACACAAATTCAAAGGCAAACACACGCACACACGCGCGCACATACGCACAACACACACATGTACACACACACACACACACATGTGTTAAAGTAACAAACGTCTGTGATAGACAGGGTTAAAGTAACCACTGTTTGAGAGAAATAGTTAAATTAACAGCCGACTTTAGGTAGAAAGAGTTAAAGTAACGACATTCTTTGAGAAAAAGAGTTAAAGTACAACTGTCTTTGATAGAAAGGGTTAAAGTAACAAGTGTATTTATTACATAGAATGAGTTAAAGAAACAACTGTCTGTGATTGGTTTTTTTTTTTAGATGGTGAAAGTAACAATTGCCTGTGACAGAAAGAGTTAAAGTAACAACTGTCTGAGACGAAAAGCGACTTGAAACCGAGACATTGCTATTATATCTTCTAACTGGCTTGTGATAGGCTGAAAGTTAATGGAAAAGTGGAGTGAGCATCGAAGGAAACCGCCTCACAAACAGTATCGTGTTTCAGAAACGAAAATACTCTGGCTGCATCAAACATCCATAGGGATTTGGAATGCACAGCAATAGAAGCCATGCCTTGTGCAGGAGGAAGTAGCGACCGACCAACACAAGAGTGAGGACACCGACTTTACCGACTTGAACATGTTTTTTTTTTGGCGCTCGCTCCCTTTGAACTCAAGCGTATTCCATACATGCTACTTATAGTAGCACTGAACTGAATTTTGCGTGTGGATTAGCTTTCCCTATTACCAGTTTCCCTCGCCATCAAGCGAATCCACTCCGACTTTAGAGGTACTTGTAATTTACGTCCCATCGTCAAGGGCGTGAAGTCAATAGTTTAGTCCAACTGAGCGGTGTAGGGGTTGAACCCGCTACCTCCGCATCGGCACACCAGATGTTTACGAACGAGCGATTTTACCCATTCGGCCATGCTGGCCTCCATGAACATGTTTGAGAGAATGGAACTGGTGAAAGACCAAGAGGGGAGCTGTGAGTAGACCTGTGAGGGGAGCTGTGAGGAGAGCTGTGAGTAGAGCTGTGAGTAGAGCTGTGAGTAGAGCTGTGAAGAGAGCTGTGAGTAGAGCTGTGAGTAAACCTGTGAGGAGAGCTGTGAGGAAAGCTGGAGGGGAGCTGTGAGGAGAGTTGTGAGGGAAGCTGTGAATAGACCTGTTAGGAGAGCTGTGAGTAGACCTGTGAGGAGAGCTGTGAGGAGAGCTGTGAGTAGAGCTGTGAGGAGAGCTGTGAGTAGAGCTGTGAGTAGACCTGTGAGGAGAGCTGTGAGGAGAGCTGTGAGGAGAGCTGTAAGGAGAGCGATGTTCTGCTAAGGACGTGTACCTGGTGATGGCAATGAGGTAAAGATTAGGTGAAAGTTGGGGAGTACAGACAGGTAGAAAGGCAGACGATCAGACAGAAAGACAAACAGACACAGATAGACGGACAGATACACATATGTACGCAAAGTGACCCACTAACAGACAGACCGGCATGCAAGCAGGCAGACATTTTTGCAGACCCATCGACTGTCAGACAAACAGAGAAAGATAATCAGACAGACATGGATGCAAACCGATGGACTGACAGACAAACAGAAACATACAAACAGACATTATGCAGACAGATCGACTGACAGACACACAGAGACAGACAAACAAAGACAGACAAACAGAGACAGACAAACATACAGACATGTATACAGACAGATAAACACACACAGGCGGGCAGTAATTTCGGGAAACTAGCAATTCGAATAGAAAAGTATTAGGATGCAAACGTTTCAAGTAACAGTTGCTAAGTAAACGTTTAACGCAATAGTTAGAATAGAGACATTTAAAGTAAAACCTGCGACAGGCAAGGTACGTGAAAGAACTGCATGAGAATGAATGAGTAAAGAAGTGGTATGTTTGTACACAGAGTAACTGATCAACATTGAATGCCTTATTTGGTACAAAATATTGAAAGCAGCTTGATGACTGTATCATGGTATAATATGTATGTTTGCAACAGAAACCTCAATAGTGCAGAGGTTGGCACGCTTGCCTGCCCGCCGAGTGGACATGCATTCGAATATCAAAAGCTGACCTCGGCTATCAGGTCGATTAAGCGTGAAACTGGTACCAGAAAATATCTTGGAGAGTAAAGGCGACAGGTAAAGATACTGACCACATCATTAGTCCCAAACACTAATCTGGGGTAAATGGAAGAAAAGAAGAAGCGGAAGACCTTCTAGTGCAGATTGGTCGGTGCACATATGTTCATTACAATTACAGATTGGTCTGTGCACATATGTTCATTACAATTACAGATTGGTCGGTGCAAATATGTTCATATCAATTCAAGTGGTGTATAAAGAGTCTCTGTGGCGAAGGGGTTACGGGTGCAATTCATAATCTCGCACACCGAAACACATATTCGAAACACAGCTGCGGCCGATTTAGCCTTGCGTTGGTTCCATTCTATGGTATGAGTGCCGGTCTTTCAGAAAGCAATAGCAAACTACTGAACGTAAACTTGCCAAAGAATCCCAAGAAATGCTGAGTTTGGCTACGACGTCCTGTAAAGGATATACAACTAACTTTAAAAAAGAGTCCTGTGCTTACTTTCAGCGCACCGCGTGACCCCAGCTACGTGCCAATAGAAGGGAATATGCGTAGACGACCCCTGGACGTGTCCGAGACCTAGTGCAAGCAATGTTACGGAACATAATTAATGTTCACGAAAGAAACGGCGATAAGACCGTGGAGAATTATGACCGTTATTCCTTAAACAGCGGATATTAGACACGTGAACGAGGCAATATCGTCCCACCGTGTTTACCCTATACCGCCTGAGATCAAGCCCAGACGGTGGTCGACGTGCCCTACAGAAAATCAAGTGCCTGTCAGCACCTCACCGGTGGTTAGGGATTAGGCAAGTGGCTATCTGTGCCACAGTCTAGTGTTGCCTGCGACCGGAAACGGACCACACAGTGTGTCA
The DNA here is from genome assembly GCA_014155875.1 of Cepaea nemoralis. Taxonomy (NCBI): domain Eukaryota; kingdom Metazoa; phylum Mollusca; class Gastropoda; order Stylommatophora; family Helicidae; genus Cepaea; species Cepaea nemoralis. Next base: position 457,229 of record JACEFZ010028151.1, on the reverse strand, counting down.
TGAGAGCGCCGTGGAGCGAAGATGAAAAGCCAATTAGGCTTCTTTTTGGTATGAAACAATGCTGACGGGGGCTGTATGGTTTATTGCCTACATCCCATAATAAACAGTCTAACTGTTAAAAGTTAGTTGTGTGTCCTTTACAGGACGTCATAATCAACCTTAGCAGTTTATGGCTGTGATATACTAGGCACATTTTAAGTTCAGTATTTTGCCATTACTTTCTGAACGACCGATGCTCATGCCACCGAAGTCAACGGTCTGCTTCCACATCGCCTTCGATTCGACCACCCGACTTGATGCAACGGGGGATTATGAAACACTTGCCCTGTCCCTAAGGGCCAGTGGTCTAGCTGTTATATAAAGTAAATAACTGGCAATGTACCCCGTTTTCCCTCCATTATTGTAGACTGGGAATGAGGTACCTAGGTTCCAAAGTCGACCCAGCTTAAAATGGGTACCAGGAAATGTATTGGGAAGTAAAGACGATCGTCGTGGTACTGACCACATCACCCACCGAGTGCTCAATGCGCCTTAAGGCGTGGAAAACGCTCCGTTATTTATTTAAAGGGTCCTTGCACGGGTTGAGGGTAATTGGGTATACAGTGGATGGCGCCAGCTCCCTGGCCCAGGAGTTAACGACATTGTTCGTAATCCCGTATATCCACGTGGGGAAAACAGCAGCTGCGAGAATCGACAGCGGTTCGCGTCGCACTGGTAACTTACGAGCGTATATGAGCCGGTCGTTCAGAAAGCAATGGCAAACTACTGAACGTACAACTTGCCTAGTACATCAACAGCAGCTGAAAAATGCTGGTGTTGACTGCGACGTCCTGTAAGGGATATGCAACGTAAAAAAGTGGATGGTTCATGCGATTAATATCTCGCCCGCGGTCTTTATTCCTCCGGACATTTCCTGATATTCACCCTAGTCTGGGTAGACCTGGAAGCTCAGGTCAATTTTACAAATCTGCTTTGATGGGAATTTGAACATATAACTATCGGGCCGCAGGTAAACGAGCTAGCCATCGCTGTAGCGGGCTCTCCTTGTTTATTAAGTGGTAGACCCATATCTTTTGATCCAAACGACATTCGAGTAAATGTGGTCAGTATCGTCCAGCTGCTTTACCTGACAGACAATTTTCTGAACCCCATGTTATCCCAAAGCCATTTAGTGATGTAAAATTTTTTTTTCAAAAACCATCACAAGAGAGGTTTGAACCCTGGACAATCGAACCGATAGGCTTGTCACTACTCAACATCAGTGGCTGGTCGAGTGGCTACAACGCCTGACTCTCCTTCGGGCGACCCGGGTTCGATCCATCGGTAAGGTGTGGGATTTTTTTCTGTCGGGGGCAAAAAGAAAATTCTAACCTGTACAGTTCGCGGCGACTGCACAATCCAGGCGGCCTTAATTCCTCAGGCTCAAAGACCCCTCCGCCATACACCGCAAGGTACTATATTGGCAGTAAATGACAGTTAAGACAGCGTGTGATAGATTAAAATAATAGAGTCTAAGATTAAATATCATGTGTGAAGCAAACAGAACTAAAAGAACTGTGGCGAATAAAACGGCTGTGGGGAAAAAAAACACCGCTGCAGGAGATCCACCTCCTAGAACGTCAAGCATTCTTTGCCCACATTGTCAAAGAACATTTCGAGCCAAATATCGGCCTTATCAACCATCTTAGAACCCACGGCTCCATACTTTCAACCCCACTGGATGATATGAATGGTCATCATCATTCTTGATGGACAAACACCAACAAAAGAGAAATATTCCACAACGAAAAGAATCAATCCTTGGCCTCATATTATCATCATGTGCCGTCCAAATGGCATGGCATGGGCGATCATGCTTCTCCAAATCTCGCCGTCTCCTACAAAGTATTTTAATTCATGTGCTGATATTTATACACATCATGGACAATAGCTTTCTATACTCTTTAATCGCTGTCCTTCCCTATATCTTTCTTCGTGATTCTGACACATTACGGCAATACGTTCCACTTTTCCCTCTTCTAATAACCGATCTTAGAATATTGATTGCCTCTTTCTAATGTTTGTGATAAGCTGTCTTTGTTTTTTAACCTCTTTGAAAACATTCAGATTTACCCATTGTGACTGTAAAAGGTATTTTCAAAATTCTTATGTCAAATCATATTACTATATCTGGAAGGGGTTATTTCACCTGGTAACGAGATAAATAAATTCATATATAGTGATTGCTACTTATAGAAGATAAGAGGAAATATCATCACCTTGAACAGGCCTACGATAGGCGTAGATCTCTACGCATGGCTCGCCATCTCACGTGGTCACCGGGGTCTTGTATCATTTCTGTGTTCTTGTTCCGACAATATTCAGTGTGTCTTGATGCCCTGTGTATACACCGTCTTGTTCCGAATATGTTCAATGTGTCTTGATGCCCTGTGTATACACCGTCTTGTTCCGAATATGTTCAATGTGTCTTGATGCCCTGTGTATACACCGTCTTGTTCCGAATATGTTCAATGTGTCTTGATGCCCTGTGTATACACCGTCTTGTTCCGAATATGTTCAATGTGTCTTGATGCCCTGTGTATACACCGTCTTGTTCCGAATATGTTCAATGTGTCTTGATGCCCTGTGTATACACCGTCTTGTTCCGAATATGTTCAATGTGTCTTGATGCCCTGTGTATACACCGTCTTGTTCCGAATATGTTCAATGTGTCTTGATGCCCTGTGTATACACCGTCTTGTTCCGAATATGTTCAATGTGTCTTGATGCCCTGTGTATACACCGTCTTGTTCCGACTATGTTCAATGTGTCTTGATGCCCTGTGTATACACCGTCTTGTTCCGACTATGTTCAATGTGTCTTGATGCCCTGTGTATACACCGTCTTGTTCCGACTATGTTCAGTGTGTCTTGATGCCCTGTGTATACACCGTCTTGATCCGACTATGTTCAGTGTTTGGTGGCCTGTGTATAAGTTCCGACTATGTTCAGTGTGTCTTGATGGCCTGTGTATACAGCGTCTTGTTCCGAATATGTTCAATGTGTCTTGATGCCCTGTGTATACAGCGTCTTGATCCGACTATGTTCAGTGTTTGATGGCCTGTGTATAAGTTCCGATTATGTTCAGTGTGTCTTGATGCCCTGTGTATAAGTTCCGACTATGTTCAGTGTGTCTAATTCCCTGTGTATACACCGTCGTGCTAGTCCACCCATGCTTCCTCTTCCAGTAGCAATGTCTTCAGTCACTGTTCTTGCTAAACAACTGCGGCGGTTTATGTAGCCAAAGTATGTCGGTTTCCGTGCCATATACTGTATATGAGCCAGGTTACCTCGATTGTCAGATCCTATAGAATGTCGGCATTTTTCTTCTTCTTGATCCACGGCGTTCTAAGAATGTTTCTGTCACATTTCAGTTCACAAGCCAACATTTTCTTCTTTAGTGAATGCCAAACGGTCCGTGACTCACATCCGAGTGTTGGCACAGGAAAGACGTCTGCTCTCGGAAACTGTAACTTGTCTACTGGTATTGTGCCATTAGTTCTTAACAGTGCTGAACCTCTTCATTGCTATGGCCAATCTACGTCAGACTCCCTTTAAACAGTCTCCCCATTTCCCAGTAACAAAAACAGTGGACCCATTTACACGCCTTACGTGCTTTGAACATACAGTGTTAGACCTATATTTTTATAAGCCAATCGGTACTCGATGAGTAATATGATCATTATTACACAGGCTGCCTTAACTTCCCAAGCCATTTTCTGGAACCGAAAATAGGCTTGGTCGAGCTGGGAGCGCAGGTTAATTTAAAAACCATTAGCCAGTAAGAGAATGGAAATTCCCCAACCAAAGCATCCGCGTCAAAACCTCAGGGGGTACACTCCTCGTCATGGCGCATGAAGACATGACCGCGTGTCCAACGCTGATCTGCCCGTGTGTTGCTGTGGTCCTCATCGGAAGCTTAGAGGAGGAACAGACCTACCATGCATATCGTAAGAGGCGATTATGGATGGTTAGCGAGGACAGGCCTTCATTGGCAAACAACAACGAGATACAAAACCACAACAACACGCACAAAAAAGGATATGAGACTAAAGTCTTAAGGTAGCTACTTTAGTCTCATTTCCTATTTGTTGTTATTGATATTGTTGCTGTGTTGGTTTTGCTAATTTTCGTTGTTAGCTGATGAAGGTTTGTCACCGCAACATCCTCTGTTTTTTTTAAATTGTAATTTTGTAAAGCTAACTTGCACTTTGTGTTCTCCAATTGTTTGCATATTTTACTAATTATAATAGTTTTAATTATTTGTACAAACGAAGCATCACTGTATTTGTGGGTGCCAAATAAATCCTACTTGTTAAATTGGAGCCCAAAATCATGTTTACAAAGCCTAAGAACTCTTGGCCATAACATAACTTTTTCAGTTCCTAGAAGATTTCACACAAGATGCTCACGAGGGATAATAACCACAAAGAAAAAATTAAGCGCATTACTTTCAAACAGGCAACATATATATATATATATATATATATATATATATATATATATATATATATATATATATATATATATATATATATATATATTACCGTATATAAAACATACAATTTTCCTCATGTCAACATATGCAGCCATCTGGTTTAGTATGCTCAGACCAAAGGTAGAAAAAAATAATAACACATGAGTTGTTGCATTCTTCTTCTTCTTCTTCTTCTTCTTCTTCTTCTTCTTCTTCTTCTTCTTCTTCTTCATCTTCTTCTGCGTTCATCCGGGGTCTTTTTTCGGATATGATTGCGCTGTGTGTGTTTACAGCGAGCTGCGAAACTGCTCCTTTAGGTCGACAAATCCGACTTCTGCCGGCGTTTGTTGACCGGGTTAATCTTTCCGGGGATTTGGGTTTGAACCGTCAACTATGTCAACTATCTCACTCACAGACGTCCTATATTTTGCTATATCTTGCAGCCCCTTCCATTTTCTCCTCGTCTTATTCATTTCTTTCTTTAATTCTCTTCTCCGTGTGTTTTTTTAGATTTCCCACTTTTTCGTTTGCTGTTTGGCTTCAAGACAAATGAGTGTCTAGTTAACCTAGCCTCAGATTTTCACAATCCGTGTCCTATACATCGCCATTGTCTTTTCCTTGCCTCTTGATTCACTGGAATATGTTCAGTTTTCTCCCTGAGCTCTACCTTGGTGATTCTATTATATCATCGTAATCCCATATGTTGCTTCTAACGCACAGACAATAGCTAACTGCTCACATAAGGTGCGTTGCTTGCGGCAGAAGGAGTTAATTATGTAGTGAATGGGTTAGGCTGGAAAAGAAAAAGTGTTGCAGCTATTCACAGTTTCATTGTAAACAGAGCTTCCGACCAGGCCACACTTTAACGGCTGGATGTCCCTGGCTGTGCACATTTAGAACTGGAGGTTTTCAAACAAGGTCGCGGGCTATAAAACTGATGGTTGTAAAATACGTGTCAGACACGCATAGGGAAGGGAGGAGCAAGAGAAGGGACATGATTACCGCTACATGTTAACATGTGAACTCCTCAGCATTTCACAATCTACTCAGTTATATCTAAAATACTGGATAGTCGGGAAAATGTCATTATTGTGTTAGTCGGATGAAGGGAGATTCTTGACTGCACCTCCAAGTGGTAGAGGATCGGCAACGTACAAGCGTGTGGCAAACGCAGTTCGGAATACCGAGTTTCAACCGGAATAAGTGGGTAACTCTTAGCCTGACCAGAGCTAGGCACTCACTTTTCTTGACGTAGTTTCTAAACAGGGGGTTGGCAGCTGCCGAACTGATACTTGAATCCGAATAAAACACGAAATATGATAGGAAGCTCGAAAAAAAAGGTAAAAACACACACACATACAAACCAATGTTTCTACAAAAGTCTTTATCAGATATCAAGACAAACAAAACAACTAACAACAGGCAAGGCAAAGATCAAGAATACTTAATTTGGGATCTGAAAAGTAATTCGATGAACACAAAAACTAGACTCTCACTTTTCCTGACAATGCTGTCAATGGTGAAGGTCATTAAACACCAATATAGATGTGGTGAAGGTCAAGGGGAAAACCACAACATTCTATTCCCGTGAATAAATTTATTAGCAGCTCATATATTTGATTTTAGGGGTAGCATGTTTCGAATCCTCGGACTGAATAATCAAACATGGCGTGACTGTTATCTACGATCCTGGACTGCTGCATAATGCCCATACTAAAATGAAAACGTATACTGTAACCTACTGTGTATGATGTAAGGGGCGACTTAGGAAGAATGCTACAGTTACCAGGCCCCATGAAAGAAGCACAGAATAGTAACACACTCTAACCTGCCACATTTTTTGTCAGAGGTTACTAAGGAGGGTTTGGCTCGGGGCTGGCGTCCCCATCCCATAGAGAGAGAAAAGCTTTAGCAGCAGAATCCAAGCAACAATGACCAAGTCTAATGCTAAAACAAAAGGATAACCAAGCAAACAAAGAGGAAAGGAAGGCTTTTCTAGAAGAGGTATGGCATGATGCGAGAAAGACGCGAGAAAGTCCCGATTCATTTCCTTTCGTCTAGGGAAATTTCTATAATTAGAATCTAGAAGGTTAGAATTATCTATGAAATTGAAAAGACGGCAAGGGTGGAGGGGGATGTGAAATACTATGAGACGCATTTTTAGAATTGCAAACGAAATAGATGTGTACCTAAAAACATATGTAGAAGAGAATTAGAGACATAAGTTACTACTATGGGAAGGACATTGATGGGGCAATATGAGACAGCGATAGGTAACACAGCTATGAGTCAGTTGATGGAGGGTTTTTACCTCACAGGGCAATACAGTGCAAAAGAAGACACCAAGATTAGGTGGAAATCTTAGAATCTTCAGGATTTCGCAGACGGGTAAGAAAACCAAATAAAAATGTCTATAGCAGGTTCTGCCGCTGGAGTGTGAAGTCTTAGAGTTTCGCATATTCTAGGCCACGCACAGGCAAGGGCGGCATCAAAACAATGTTCTGGAAATAGGGTCTATTAGCTTGAGGCTTAGTCAGCCGTCCCCAAATATATTTTCTCCTAGCTAGACTGTAAGAACGAAATGTTGCTTGTGCTGCAGCAAATACAGGGTGTTTGAAAAGTCTCACTACACTTTGTATGTAGAACAAATTTGAATTCTTTCATTGCTAAATCCGTTCTGTTTTGAGTGTAAAGAATTACTCCAGCAGACGACAGCCTTTCGCTGCATATTGTTTCATTATAGACAGCGGTGCACATTTTTTAATGACATCATGTACTGCATTTTTCAAATTTGTTCTATATACAAAGTATAGTGAGACTTTACAAACTCCCGGTATTGTATTACTAAGAATTATTTAAAATAATCAACCTCCAACCGCTAATGGCGTAACTTAGAATACCACAACAAGGAATCTACCCGCCCCTGCAGGCGCGCCGTGTAGACACCACTGGACTAGTACGGCTACTGACTTAGTACGGCTATATAAAGAAGAAACAACGTCAGCGTAATCTGCTGCCATCGTTACCACTAACACGGCAAGCGTAGCTCGTGAGTATATTACATACTACATCTCTTCCTGTCACTGTTGAACCTTCTCTAGACGCACCGTTGGGGAATCACTTGTCTAGGCAAATATAAAGTGACGATAAATAAACCACAATCAACGGCTGCGTGGTGGGGCAGAGCTTGTTAAGATGATAAAATAACAGAGAAAATCAGATACTGTCTCGGGCCGTAACATTTGGGAACCACTGAACTACGCGAAAACTAGCCTTATAGTAAAGCTGTATACACCACAATCAGTGATTACGTGATCGTTAGCATGACACATCAGAGATTCTCTCATGTCCCACCTTTTGGGAACCACTAGAACTGATCTTATAGTAATGCTATATAAACCACAAACAGAGCTTGCGACCCGTGGTGAGCTTGTTAACATGGCACAACATTAGATATAGTCTCGGTCCGCACCATCTGGGAACCACCGAATTAGACCAACATTGTTATTATAGTAAAACGCTAAGCAAACCACAAATAGAACTTACGTGGTTGTGATAAGCTTGTTAACATGACACAACAACTGTAGAACATCAGATACCCCTCGGGCCGCATATTTTGGGAACCACTGAATTAGTCCAACATTCGCGTCATAGTAAAGCTGTATAAACCACAAATTGAGCTTACGTGGTCGTGATGAGCACATTAACGTGACGCGGCATTAACGTGACACAACAAACAGTATGTAAGTATACAACCTACTGTAAATATGGATTTGTGCTTAGGCATGCGCAGTCGACAGACAGGATAAGCAGGTAACTAACTTCCGCCTAAAATTTTTACATTACCTTCAGTTATTGACCTTGAGCAAAAGTCATCCCTTTTGACCCCTCTATTCGGAATTACAGCAACCCTATACTATTGATCATGCCACTAATATCCACAAAACCTTCAAACATCTTTGTATTATATATAACAGTTTTTGTTTTCCGTTCTGCCATGTGAATACTTTTTAGTCTTCCACGTTCATCCTCATTATTTGCGATTGTGTTCTTCGTTTCAAGCCATCCCAGCTGCTCGTTAATGTTTTTTGTGTGCCTTGACAAAGGATTTCCGGTCGAAATTTAGGGAGTGTTTGTGTTTACTGATTTCACAAGGGCGACAATATTTATCTGAGTGTGTACTTGAGAAACAGATCGCTTTCCTGGCTAAACTTCAAACCTAAAAGACAAAAAACCATCCATATAGGTCTCCCACCTCTCTCTCTCTCTCTCTCTCTCTCTCTCTCTCTCTCTCTCTCTCTCTCTCTCATACACACACACAAACAAACACACACACACACACACACACACACACACACACACACACACACACACTGGGATCCTTGCAAAGAGAAGTTGGGTTCTTGCATTGTATTAAGTAAGTTCTTGCCCTGTGTGGTTTATGGGATGATAGAGGATACTTGCCAGCGCTGTAGTTTAGGAGCAGTGGACGCGTTTCACAATTCCCACATATACCGCAGTCGATTTGGAAGCAGGTCGCCTTGCGTTGATTTCGTAAATAATTGTCTAGCAAATCAAAAGCAGGCAAAATCTGCTGAGGTTGCTTGCGACGCCCTATATAAGACACTCAAGTAGCTTAAAGAGGATAGTGATGCACACAAGGAGGTATGTTACTGCAATGAAGGTGATCCTTCTGAAAACTCAACGTTTTGTTTATGTGTCATTACATACATACTGTATGCACCGTCATCCTTCTTCTTCTTCTTCTTCTTCTTCTTCTTCTTCTTCTTCTTTGCTAACGCGTTCACTAAGTATGAACAGAAAACGTATTTTTAAATCATCTTTAATACCTTTATCCCGTTGTATTTTCCTCAACAGAGTGGGTTCGTACAATTCAAGTGGAGATGACAACTGAGAACCTTGTTCTGTTATAACAGTGTTTCCCAACGTGGGGCCCACGCCCCACAGGGTGGCAGTTCGATTGTTAAGGGGGGCAATTCGAAAATGGAAGAAATCGGTTGGATATAACAAAACGGGGAGACTTGAGACTGAAGTTAACTAAATTGGAACCTGACATACAATTTCTTTGCAGCTAGCATCAAGCGCAAGGCTCTCCTTAAATTTAAATAATTACTAATAATTAAAATAATATAGAAACATCTTTCATTAAAATTATTTTGTACTTGAATTTCAGTTCTCCATTATATGTTTTGAAAATTTACTTACTGTGTTTGCTCAATAATTTCTTAGTGATTTCTTCCTAACACCTATCGGTCCTTTGGCTAGGATCGGGTGCATTTGCTGCTCTCCCCTCAGTAGTGCGCCTGGTCTGGTCGAGGGCCGGGATGATCAAATAAAAACCCATCACATATCTTCACCTTAGATGTGGGCCTGGTGGACCACTGTGGACAATAGCTCACAGTGAGACTAAGGGTCCACACACAAAAAGGGGGGGGGGGGAGGGGGGAGCCAGCTTGTTTGGGGTAACCGCCAAACAAAAAAAAACAAAAAAATTCACCCAACACAACCGGCACACAGTGACGCGGATCCTGGGGCCGGGGGGGGGGGGGGCCTCTGGCCCCTCTGGGAACCGTGAGCCCTTCTTAAAAACAAAATTCAAGTTTCTTTAGTGAAAATTTCAATTTTTGAATATTAAAAATGATGCATATGTTGGGGGGGGGGGGGGGGGGCAAAAGAATTTTAGAAAGGCTTAAGTGGGGCATAGCACAAAAAAGGTTTGGAAACACTGTGTTATAATGTTACTCTAATCAGTCTAATCTTAGCGGTCTAGTTGGTATAATAGTTACAACGTTAAGCTGTCAATGCATGAGCGCGACTGAACGAGAGTCCGATGCCTGTACTCGTCGGTTTCTACGCGAGAGTAAGTTAACATGGCCATATGTTCTTCCGTGCTCTGAGGCCTACAGATATGTGGTGATCCTAGCACTTCACTTACCTTCATAGGGTTTTTGCTACTGGACTTGTTAATATTATCATTGTGATCTAAATTGCTTGAAGACACACTCCCGACTGCATGTCCTCGTTGTAAAGGACGGACAGCTCGCAAGACGGGACATCCCTGGCTGCGTCTTATTGTTGTAAAGGATTCCCAAGACTTCGAAAAAGTATTTAAAGGGGCCAAGAATCCACCGGAATAAAGGAGCAAAGCTGCACCGAAGAGAATACGGCACACTGTTGTCCTGACAACGTGAGCTTGCTTTCAGAAAGTGAGATTACAAACCAGCCATGCAATTGTGGAATCAAAGGGTAACTACCACATTAGCTTCCAAGAAATATGTTTATGAGCCGGCCACAAAATCTAAAATGGATTAGTGACTTGTTCAGACATTTCATTCCTGTGTCCAGTGCTAAGAACATGATATGACAAGTTGTATGTTTCATTCCTAATTGCATGAAGGGGAACTACAACAGACATCAGAACAAATAAATTATAGACAATATGTTTACATTCATTAAGAAAGGTAAAGGAAGTTCCGTGCAAGTGACAAAATACGTGCCGAAATTAAAAATGTTTAATCGTTGTGCGTGGCGAGGCCTGTCTTAATGAAAGATGCAAAGATGCTTGTTTCTGACTTAAATAGGGTTTCTGCTTTCTTAGTCAAGTTTTCTTTAAGTAATGTGTCTTCCAGTTTGAGATTCTAAGGCAATTGCCAACTGGCATGGTCGTCGTCCCGATGGGATAAAGTTCCATTCAGAAAAATAAAAACCCATGTTCTTTAAAGCCGTTTAAAACTATCCCACGCTAATACGGTTTTAAAACCTGCTAGGGAACATTTTTCATGAAAAATAAGAACATGAAATACAGAGTTCTTGGGTGCGTTTGAAATAGGAACAGTAGTGCAGGAGGGGCGCCTTTTATCATCATTATTGTTACTGATCATAGACTGGGTTATAAAGACACAATAACTACCACTAAAAATAGATTATAAAGTACTCTTACAGAGCAGCATGATGATCTGTACTTTGATGACGACACTGCTCTCATGTCTCACACGCAAAATCATACAATTCAAGAGAGGACACAATTATTAAGTATACAAATGCACAAGGGAAATACAAAGCTAATGAGAACAAATCATGCAAATGAATTGTCAATTTCAGAAACATCATTTCAAAGGGTGGAATCATACACTTATTTAGAAAGCAACGTTGACAAAGTTTTTGAAACAAACAGACATATTTTAAAAAAAATAAAACAAAAAGAATACGAAAAGCAAGAGAAGCACTAGAAAATGTGTGGAAGTCAGCTGATATTAGATCTAGTACCAAACAAAATGTTTAACTCCAGCATCAAATGGGTACTGTTGTGTGGATCAGAAACACGGAGAACAACTAAACTAATTACAAACAGATTTCAAACATTCATTAATAGGTTAGTTGCATAACCTTCACAGGACATAGCAGTCAACTCCAACTTTTTTTGTTGTTGTTTGTGATTTCTGGGCAAGTTCACGTTCAGAAGTTTGCCATTGCTTTCCGAAGGACCGGCACTCATACCGCTCATACCTTTGTATAGAAACCAAATGGCCCGCAGCTGTGTTTCAAACGTGGTATGTGGGATTAGGACTGCATTCGTAACCTCTTCACCACAGAGTAGGCTCAGCCCCCAACGCAGAACAGAGGGGCCTGAAATGATATGACAGAATCACCAACGTAGCGCTCACGGAGACCACTAAACGAATGCCAGTGAATTAAATCGTGAGGGAAAGACGCTAGCGCTGGATAAGTCACGCAATGGGAAAACCTGTTCATATTATAATTAGAAAATCCTTCCTCTGGAACCCCCCCCCCCCCCCCCCAACCCCGGCCCGGGGGGGGGGGAGAGAGAGAGAAATAGAGGGCGACCTAAAAACACATTGAGTAGAGAATTAGAGACATGGATGGATAGATGGATGGGAGGGGAGAGCTGCATGAGGGAGGAAAGGATAGGAGGGCTTGTCCTAAATTGGTCGAGAGACTGTGGTACATTTTTACCGGGTGATGAAACGGTCGTATAGATAAGAGTAAGTGAAACGATGCGGCCAAACAAAGAAACTGATGTTACTGAAACTGGTCGCCAGGCACAGTGTTCAGGAAACAATCAACAAACTGGTAAACCTGACTCCATAAACTACTCATGAACATGAATATTTGTCCAATGCTGTTTGCAGTTATAGAAATATGTGTTGCATCTTATTTATATAAAGTTCTTATAATGAACTTCTTGGAAGTTCTAATATCATGCACTAAACTGACGCTCTAACATACCGATTGTCTCTCGTGATTTCCTTCTGTACAAGACCATTACTCGTTCTTTCCTATAAAAAAATGTAAAGTAAAGGACTCTTTTTCACAGGCATATGGTGCTGGACCCATATTGGTATAGACCGACAGTCGCTCGGTTGATGAAATGGTCAATATCGCCGGCCGCCTTGATTTCCCCAAAACCGTCTTGGTACCATTATTTGGCCGGCTCGACCTGGAAGCCCATATCAATTTTTTTTACAAATCCGAACCCGGAGAATTCGCTGTGCGTATTTGAATTGTAAGGACTATCACATGTCCTAGGCCTGAGTGCACGGACGAATAGGTGGTTAGTCTTTCTCTTCCTCGGCATCGAGCCCTCGTCCGACCGCGCTGATGCCCCTGTCAGGTAACCCCCCAACCGTTACAACAACGCGCCCGCTCATTATGTCCTAAATTAAGCATATAGTGCTAGCCTGATATTTCTATAGACGAATTGGCACTCGCTGGCACACATATTAGGTTGGGTCGAATTGTTTCCATTAGTAATCTATAATTCTATACCAGTTCCTTTATTCTAAGTCCGCGGCGTTAATACATTGATTTACATATGTGTGTAATTTAGATGTGCATATGTGTTGTTTAGATATATATGTGTATATGTTAGATTTATATATGTGTGTACGTTAGATGTGCATATGTGTTTTTAAAGGTTTATATGTGCATATGTCAGATTTACATATGTCTGTATTTTAGATTTACGTATGTGTATTTAAGACTTACATATGTGTGTATTTTAAATGTACATGTGTATGTATTTTAGACTTACATACGTGTGTGTTTTCGATGTATACCTGTGTGTATTTTAGATTTACATGTGTGCTATTTTAGATATAAATATGTCTTTTATATGTAAATGTGTGTATTTTAGATATAAGTATGTGGGAATGTTAGATTTATATATGTGTGTATATTAGATAAGAGTATGTGTGTATTTTAATGTCAGTAAAAGCCCCGCTTGCCAACGCAGTAGATTGTTCTTAGGATACACAATACTTGTGGCAGTATTGTTTTCCAACATGTACTGTCCTGTCGTCGACGCAACATCATAAATTGGCATCTGAGATTTTTCTGAATCAATCTTCAGTGTTACTATATTATAAGTATCTTCCATGCATAGTCTAGTCATGTTGATTAACTTCCTTGGTATTCCAAATTCCTGCATAGCATTCCATAGACTATTCCTATGGACACTATCATAAGCCTTTTTAAAATCCACAAAAATGTTATGGAGATCTCTTTTATATTCCCAATGTTTCTCGGCTATTTGTCGTAAGATAAATATCTGATCTATTGTTGATCTGTTTTGTCTAAAACCCGCCTGGTAGTCGCCTAATATAACATATAAAGGCAGGAAATCAGACCCCTTCCAAATAACATCTGGCTTGAAACAGGGTGATGCACTATCGCCGCTACTCTTCAATATGGCTCTAGAGAAAGTTGTAAGGAAGATAAAGGAGGAATGTGATATTGGAGGAACATCCAAGCTGCTTGGTTATGCAGATGATATAGATATTATAGGGCAAAGGGAACAAAAGACATTGGAAATATTGACTCACTTAAAGGAAAAAGCCCAACAGATGGGGCTGGTTATCAACCAAGATAAGACAGAATACATGGTAATTTCAAGAGACGGAATGGCTAACAACTCTGGCCACATACAAATAGATAATATGACCATTAAAAGAACGGAAACATACAAATACCTGGGTACAATCTTCAACTGCTCCAACATCATAAGGGAAGAAATACAAACTAGAATCAACTCTGGAAATAAGATATACTATGCACAACAACATCTACTAAAATCAAAGGCGCTATCTCGTAACACCAAAATCACAATATACAAAACACTGATCAGACCAGTTGTGCTGTATGGCTCTGAAACCTGGAGTACAACGAAAGGAGACGAAGCCTTGTTACAAACCTTTGAGAACAAAATTTTAAGACGCATCTTTGGACCCATTAGGGATACACAAAGTGGAGAGTGGAAAAGAAGAGGTAACAAAGACATTTATGATCCCCGCTAATCACTGGTATCATGAAGGCTAATAGACTACAATGGCTGTGACATATAGAAAGAATGGAAGATAATAGGGAAACAAAACTCGCTTACACTCAGGAAATAAATGACCGTAGACCCCGAGGTAGACCAAGAAGACGGTGGAGAGATAATACATGTACAGACCTACAAGCACTTGGAATCAACGACTGGCAAGAGAAGGTCCACCAGAGAGACGAATGGAGACGGATTGTATTTGCAGCAAAGAACCTCAATGGCTCGGAAAGCTGAAGAAGAAGAAGAAGAAGAATCTTCAGTGTGTAATGTTGACGACATTTCACGCGAGAAACTTAAGGGCACATAATACATTATACGAAAACAATACCACTCTCCTGAGGTGCGGTATATAAAGACAAGAACTATTTTGCACATCGTGAGGAGTATTGGGTTTATGATGCTAGCAATTTTTTGTTATAGACCAATCGGTACTAGAAGTATGCTATCAATTATACGTTGACCGTTTTACTGGTCGCATTTCCTTGTACCCATTTTAGGGTGGTTCGACCTCGATGTCGGTGATTAAAAATCCACCAACTTGAATCCATCAGGATTCAAATACATTACCACCGGACCGGCAGGCAAGCGTGTAACAACTAGAATAATAATTTATTGTAACAACTAGGACAACCATTTAAAGTATCAACTAGGACAACAATTTAAAGTAACAACTAGGACAACAATTTAAAGTAACAACTAGGACAACAATTTAAAGTAACAACTATAACAAATTAAACTAACAACTAGGACAATAATTTAAAGTAACAACTAGGACAACCATTTAAAGTAACAACTAGGACAAACATTTACAGTAACAACTAGGACAACAATTTAAAGTATCAATTAGGACAACCATTTAAAGTAACAATTAGGACAACCATTTAAAGTAACAACCAGTACAACCATTTTAAGTAACAACTAGGACAACAATTAAAAGTAACAAGTAAAACAAATTAAAGTAACAACTAGAACAAATTAAAGTATCAACTAGGACAACCGTTTAAAGCAACAACTAAAATAACAATTTAAAGTAACAACTGGGACAATAATTTAAAGAAATAACTAAGACAATCATTTAAAGCAATAACTAGACAACCATTTAAAGTAACAACTAGGACAACAATTTAGAGTAAAAACCAGAACAAATTAAAGTAACAACTAAAACAAATTAAAGTAACAGCTAGAACAAATTAAAATGACAGCTAGAACAAATTAACGTAACAACTAGAACAAATTAAAGTAGCAACTAGGACAACAATTTAAAGTAACAAGTAGGACAACAATTTAAAGTAACAACTAAGACAACAATTTAAAACAACAACTAGAGCAACCATTTAGAAGCAACAACTAAGACAACAATTTAAAGTAACAACTAAGACAAACATTTAAAACAACAACTGCAACCATTTAGAAGCAACATCTAAGACAACCATTTAAAGTAGCATCGAATTTATTAGATAATGTACGTGACCGAATCAGTTCAGGAAATGTTGTTGTTGTCATCTATGGTGTGCCAGATCCTCGTGTGTGTTACAGAACCTTGCATGTTCTTTACAGGACGTTACGATCAACAATGTTGATTTTCTAGGCAAGTTTACAGTCAGTATTTGCTACAGAATGAGGTAAACTAAGAATAATAATCATGCACTACTAACGAGCTCAAACGAGAGCGAAACTCCAGTCTAGTGCTTCCAATCCGACGTGGACAAGGACCAAGGTTCGTACCGGAGTACGATCAATGTTGCCACTAGAGGGTTTTGTTGCAATTACTTAGAAATATTTTCACATATATTGATAAACATTGATTGAAGTAGAGAAATTATGTACAGAGGTAAAGTTTAATAAGTCCGTTGCGTATCCTTTATAGGACGTAACAGTCAACCTCAAAATCTTTTGGCTATTTGTAATTTCTTGGCAAATTTACGTTCAGTATAAGCCAATGCATTCTTAACGACCAGCACTCATACCATTTATGAAAAGCAACACAAGGCGGTCTGCTGCAAATCGCCCACAGCTGTATTTCGAACGCGGCATGCGGGATTACGAATTGCGTCCGTAACCCCCTCGCCACTAAGACGGTTATAAATTTAAGGACACACTAATAAAAACGCGTATGTCCTTTGCAGGACGTTACAAACAAACCTATTCCCTATTGGCCGTAGCAGAAAAATGCTTCGGGACAATTTGTTGGTAAAATAATTTAAAATAAAATACGAATGGTTGATAATTTCAGCATACATTATTCCGAGATATATGTAACTATATCGCTAAAATAGCGGTAATGAAAAGAAAAATGTTAAAGTTTGATGTAAAAAAAAAAAATAAATAAATAAATAAATATAAACACGTCAGCCAATGTGATGTCATAATGAATAATTGCGAGGTGACAAACATATTGATTGAATACAAATGTAGTTTAAGAGGTAAAATTATGAATGCCCTGTGTAGTTCATGATCTTTCCAGCTGTTAATAGTTTAGTTCCTATGTGAGTATGCATCCATGCTCGTTTATGTCACGATCATTAAGCAAGTTATTATTATAGAAAACAAATGTTTTTGCAAACAATTGCATGTACTAGTTTGATCAATTTACAAAAATGTGTACATAAAGGAAAGAAAGAAAGAAAAAAGAAAGAAAGAAAGAAAGAAAGAAAGAAAGAAATACGCATAAATAATAGTTGCTAAAAACCTCAGGAATAATCACATGTATAGGTCACACTGACGTCAGAAGAGAAGACGAGATATATACACAATGATGATTTCATTCTTTTAAATATTATCCAAAATGGCGCCATTACCCTGCCGAAATAAAACAAACTTTTAACATTTATTTATTGGAGAGTCGCTGTGGCGCAGTAGTTAGCATGCATACCCACGGCCCCGTGGTTAATGTATTTGAATGCCATTCGAGACTTGGATCTCAGATCGACCCACGATAAAATAAACTCAGGGAAATTTCCTGAGAAGTTAAGACGGCCGGTGTTGTATTGGCCACATCAGCCATCTGGTGCTGGTTGGTCTAAAACTGGAGCAAGCCCCATAAACCAATACGGCTCTCGACGACAAATGGGCTCCTTTAATGTATTTATTTATTACTTTATTACGTCGGTGAGTTTGTAGTTTACAAGATATGTCCGTGTAACTGATGGCGAAAATATAACGGAATATAACAGAGAACTTTACAGCTGAACATTTAACCCAGTGTTACAGAGAACTTTACTGCTAAACATTTAACCCAGTATTATAGACAACTTTACTGCTAAACATTTAACCCAGTATTATAGACAACTTTACTGCTAAACATTTAACCCAGTATTATAGACAACTTTACTGCTAAACATTTAACCCAGTATTATAGACAACTTTACTGCTAAACATTTAACCCAGTATTATAGACAACTTTACTGCTAAACATTTAACCCAGTATTATAGACAACTTTACTGCTAAACATTTAACCCAGTATTATAGACAACTTTACTGCTAAACATTTAACCCAGTATTATAGACAACTTTACTGCTAAATATTTAACCCAGTATTATAGACAACTTTACTGCTAAACATTTAACCCAGTATTATAGACAACTTTACTGCTAAACATTTAACCCAGTATTATAGACAACTTTACTGCTAAACATTTAACCCAGTATTATAGACAACTTTACTGCTAAACATTTAACCCAGTATTATAGACAACTTTACTGCTAAACATTTAACCCAGTATTATAGACAACTTTACTGCTAAACATTTAACCCAGTATTATAGACAACTTTACTGCTAAACATTTAACCCAGTATTATAGACAACTTTACTGCTAAACATTTAACCCAGTATTATAGACAACTTTACTGCTAAACATTTAACCCAGTATTATAGACAACTTTACTGCTAAACATTTAACCCAGTATTATAGACAACTTTACTGCTAAACATTTAACCCAGTATTATAGACAACTTTACTGCTAAATATTTAACCCAGTATTATAGACAACTTTACTGCTAAACATTTAACCCAGTATTATAGACAACTTTACTGCTAAATATTTAACCCAGTATAATAGAGAACCTGACTGCTAATTACATAACCTAATATTACAAACAACTTTATTGCTAAAATTATAACCCAATATTACAGAGAAATTTACTGCTAAACATATAACCCAATATTACATAAAATGTTACTGTTAAAAATATAACTCAATATTACAGAGAAGTTTAAAGTTAAATATATAACCCAATATAACAGAGAACTTTACTGCTAAACGTATAACCCCATTTTACAGAGAAATGTATTGCTAAACATATAACCCAATATTGCAGCGAGCTTTACAGCTAAACATATAACCCAATATTACAGAAGACGTTACTGCTATACGTATAGCTGAATATTTACAGATAAACTTATTGCTAAACATATAATTAAAGATTTACAGAAAACTTGACAGCTAAAAATACAGCAGAATATCACAGAAAACGTTACTGCTAGACATACAGCGGGATATTACAGATAACTTGACGGGCCAACATGAGAACCAGTAGTAGCTAAAGAAGGATAAACTACCCGGTAGTAGCTAAAGAAAGATAAACTACCCGGTAGTAGCTAAAGAAGGATAAACTACCCGGTAGTAGCTAAAGAAAGATAAACTACCCGGTAGTAGCTAAAGAAGGATAAACTACCCGGTAGTAGCTAAAGAAGGATAAACTACCCGGTAGTAGCTAAAGAAAGATAAACTACCCGGTAGTAGCTAAAGAAGGATAAACTGCCCGGTAGTAGCTAAAGAAGGATAAACTACCCGGTAGTAGCTAAAGAAGGATAAACTACCCGGTAAATCATCACTGCTAATATTTTGGTTCAGAGCCTATGCGCCAATAGGGCCAGTGGTGGGGAAAAGGGGGGGGGGGGGGGGGGGGGGGGAGAGAAACGAAAAAATAAGAAAAGGAAAATTATATTTCTCCACACTAATCCATGTCTGAGTGTGTGCTAGTCCACCTGAATTCATAGCTGCTCCTACACACGCACACACACACACACACACGCAAGCGCGCGCGCACACACACACACACACACTTACATACACATAATTCGTTTATAAAATTATTCTGTACATAGTCACCTACAACGCAGTTAACAAAGACAGGTCCAAACACTTTAATTTTTAGACTCACGCTGCAACAAGAAAAGTATCATATCTGGTTACCCCCAACAGCATATATTTCTGTTAAGAAAGACTGAAGCTATTCTGTAGCTCTAAGAATTAAATAGAGTTAAGAACCATTCTCCACCTTTTGGGGCTATTGGGTTTAGTTTAGTTTAGTCGATGGATCAACATCACGGCACACGGGTGTAACCCATAAGTCCTCTGTTTTCCTCCTAACTCAGACCTGAGTTTTGGAGAAACTCAGCTCAGTGCACGAACTCCGTAGCACCAGCGAAGATCCTGAAATACTTTGGGTAGATTTTTAACTCCAAATTGTGCCCGGACAGCTACTCTTTTTCGATTTCCAACTCCAAGGAATTTTTTACGTGCACAACAATTCACACGGGCGTCCGATCTCACTACCCAGAGACCAGGGAAAATTTTATTATTAGAAGTCCACGAGAAAAAAAAAATCCCGGTCCTCACCGGGGCATGAACCCGGGACCTCCAGCACTCGAGGCGGACACCATACCTCGATACCACGTAGCCCCCCCCCCCCCTCACCCCACCCCACCCCTAATTGGGTTTATGTCGGAGAACCACATTATATGTCTAGAGCAGTCGGTACTCGATTCAATATCAGAGGTCAGTATCAATGTGAAGGCCTTTACTTCCAATAACATTTCCAGGTACTCACTCTAGGCTGGGTTAGCCCAGGGCCAGTTCTAAAAATAAAGTCCCCTACCGAAAGGGGATTCAAACACAAGCACCTGGTCGGCAGGCAAGCGTGCTATCACTGCGCTGCCGTGGCTTCCATTCCACGACGAATGTTTATTAACTCCTTATGCCTTGACCAGTTATTAATTAACCCATAATATCTTTTTTATTATTTTAACTCTTTCCATACCAGTTGTATAATTTAATACTTTGTAGCCTTGTTGTTACATTAACCCCTGTTTCAGGTAGTTACTATTTTAATTTCAAGCCCGACTAGTTGTTTTCAGAAACTCTTTGTTCCTTGTTCCCCACTGGTTATAGATTTTACATGTTTCTTGTATGACTATCCATTAGATAAATATAGTTTTGAAAACAAAATACTGGGAATAAGAAACGTTCAGCCTCAACAATATATGAAAACTAAAAAATACAGAGGGATCCGGCCCCACACATGGAAAAATGCCACGTCCTATAAGAACTAGCACATAAAGAGTTAACCAGCTAACAATCACAATCTCCTAATAGCACCCAACAGCGTGCAGTGGAAATAATAATAATGATAATGATAATATATGTATATATAACACATCCAACATATTCAGACATAACAATAACAACGATCCCACAATTTGACAAACTACGGTTAATATTGTAATCTCCTGACGGTACCATACTTCATACAGTCGGACTAACAATTATATATATAACAGTCGGACTAACAATTATATATAGCAAACATAACAAGAGATATTTGCTCTTTATTCTACATACTACAGCTAATATTATAATCCCCGCATATCGCCATACTTCATGACATCGGAACAGTAATTATATATATATTAATTAACTCATTCAATGGGTACAGCTGAAAGATGCTGATGTTGACAGCGATGTCCTGTAAAGGATATGCAAAACATTTACAAACATGCAATGGGCACTCTTCCGACAGACGGGTCTAAATAGTTCCGCAGTGAATAAGTTAGGGTTTAGGGTTAGGGTTAGTGTTAGTTATATAAAATTATTCACTGCGGAACTATTTTGACCCGTCTGTCGGAAGAGTGCCCATTCAATGTGTTGCAAATATTTTAAAAAAAAATAACTATCAGGTCACAATTTGACAAACTGCAGCTAATATTACAGAAACATCTCTCTAATCGTTGAATGGAAAAATTAGGTTTTATAGCCAATTATTTAATTAGTTAAGTCGGTATGCCTTATTTATTAGTTGATTGACAATTATTCATTGCATAATCAGTAAATCATTCCTGTGCCGTCCCCGCAATAAAGGTTGTCTGCAATGAATGACCAAGATTGTCTCTCGCCTGGATTGTACATTTCGTCAGACTGCTGTTTGTCCATCTCTTGATTCTATCTTCCCGCTTGTACCTTTGTCTACCTTTTGCTTGCTTGCCTTCAGCTTTACCCTCCAGTATGGTTTTTATAAGAGTATTGTCTTTTAAGGTGGCCGAAATTTTTCACTTGCCTTTTTCTAAACTCTTATTTCATTCTCAGTTTTTCTAGAACCTATGTTATGTATTTGGTTGTTTTTGTTTCCATGAATTGCGGCATAGTCTTCTGTATATCCACACCTCCAGGACCTCTATTAGATTTTCTAATTGCTTGTTCATTGTCCGGGGTTCCGCGCCATACAGTAGTGTTGAATATACATAACATTTGACAACTCTCATTTTTAATGCGTTGTTAACCTCTTTAGATGTTAATACTGATTTCATGTTGTTGAAAACATTTTGACCATTTCTATTCTTGTATTTATTTCTGTTTCACTTCTGACATCTTCTGTTATGTCATGTTCAAGGTAGGAGAAACTTGTCGAAAGCTAGATGTTTTTAAAATACATTCAACGAAGTCGAGTTACTAAAGTTATGTCTATTTGGTATTATATTATTATTGTTATTATTGTGTGTGTATATGTGTGTGTATGAGTATACGTGCGTGTATACAATACAAAGAAATCTAAAACAACTGAATACTGGCATAATAACAAAACATTTCTACACACCAAACAAGAAACAAAAATTCATAGCATTAAAACATCTAAAGAAAGAGTAGCTTCTGACCTTGGGCGCATACATAAATCCTACGTTTTCAACTCAGACGCTTTAAAAATAAATATTTATGTTGTTCGTCTTTCTTTACATATATAATCCACTGGGCAGGTGAACACAATTTCCCACTTATTCTCTGCCGAGACAATACATCAGTATCTTAAATCTCTCAGCAGCAGCGCTATTCCGTTACTTCCAAATAAGAATTTTTTTTTTTTTTAAACCCGGAATTCTGTTGTATCGTTTGAGAGACTGGCCCTGCGCGAGTAAGCGAACTTTCGTTGGAGGTGGTCTCCCCCTTGTGCCTGTCACACCAACTAGCCGGGAATCCAAACTGGAGAACAAATTCAGGTAACTCTGACGGGCTTCGCAGCCTCTTCCTGCTTTCCTCTCCTACACTTAGTGTATCTTTTAAACCTCCACCTGGCCCGCTGATCTCTCGTGCACTCACAAACGCGCGGTTGTTGTGGGTGGTAGTCGAGGTGGTCTCCCGGCAGCGGGTTGGATGTTTTCCCGACTTCTACGCGATAAAATTGGTTAACCGAGCACATTCCAGCATCAGACTAGAACTCGGCGTTCGCTCGGGGAACTGGATGCCGAGGCAGGAACGCATCTTGAGTGACTGGCACAATATCTGATGACGTAATTCGATATTCATTTTCTGGTGGTTGCTTGCAAAGTTCGTGAATAAACTAAACAGGGGTAAACTGCTTTAAATGCTACACATAAACTGGAAATTGGCCTTAAAGAATACATGTATAAACAGAAACAAAATGTAAACATACAAAGATTTCAAGAAGGCGAGTGACCTTAAGACAGAAACGGAAACGGAAAAACCTGAATAGGTGAGATGAAGGGTGAAAAGATGGTTTCCTGATAAGATGTGTTTCCAATTACTTGTTCTCTCCGCGGTTACAATGAAAAGCTGTAGGTCCATATGAAGAAACGAACTAAGGAGCACATTATATTTTCACCGTGTGGAGACTTTGGGTACACAGATCTGTTTAAAATTCTTAGTTTAAGATTTTAAGATAGACTGTTCCATTGTTTCGGGAAAAGAAATTCCCCCAGAACACATGTCTGTCAAAAGTTCTTATTGTGTTGTAATTGCTCCGTTGGTGTCTGGGAATGAAAACCTCAATGATAGAACTCGATGATACAAGTACTTAACATATCACTTCATATCCGGTCGGTCGGTCGGTCGGTCGATTGGTCTGTCGGTGGGTTGGTCGGTCCGTTCGTCCGACCGTCCGTCCGTTCGTCCACCCGTCCATCTCTCTCTCTCTCTTTCTCTCTCTGTCCGTCCATTCGTCTGTCTATCTGTCCGTCCATCCCTCCATCCGTCCCTCCATCCGTCCCTCTGTCTGTCTGTCTGTCTGTCTGTCTGTCTGTCTCGCTCTGTTTTCCTCTGCCTTCCATACTGTTGTTCTCTCCAGTCGTCACGGTGATATCCAATGCCTCGCTTTTCATTATATGACCAAAGAACACTGTTTGTCTCTTTCTCATAGTTGTATACACTTCTGCTTTTCTTAGCCTTTTCAAGGCAGTCGTTTTTAAAAAAAAATTATTACTCTGGCAGTCCACAATGTTGACAATATTCGCCTCGGAAACTATATATATACATAATATGATGGTGACGATAATGATGATGATGGCTCATTTTGGGAGATGCCTTGAAGAGATTAGAACAAGAATCGTTATGGCTAAATTAGCCTTAAGCTAGATGGAAAACATACTAATCAATAAACATATATCATTTACAACGATAAAAAGAGTATTGAAGTGCTGCATAGAACATCTGTGTTGTGTTGTGTGTTGTTTGTCCATCAAGAATGATGATGACCATTCATTTCATCCATTGGGGTTAAAAATATGGAGCCGTGAGTTCTAAGATGGCTGATAAGGCCTATTTTGGCTCGAAATGTTCTTTGACAATGTGGACAAAGAATGCTTGACGTTTCTGGAGGAGGATTTACTGCAGTGGTTTTTCTGTCCTGCCTTTTCTTCACAGCTCTTGCAGTCCTGGTTGCCTCACAAGTGACTGCACCCTTGCGTAATGATGCACGCCACGAATTTCGGTCTCTGGCTGCAGTCTCCCAGGTGTCATGATGAATTCCAAAAGCATTCAGTGAGATTTTCAGAGTGTCTTTAAAGCGTTTCCTCTGGCCGCCTTGGGAGCGTTTACCACAACGCAACTCGCCGTAAAAAATTCGTTTAGGGAGCCTGTGATCTGGCATGCGAGTCAAGTGACCAGCCCAGCGAATCTGATTCTTCATTAGTAGAGTGTGGATACTGGGCATGGACGCTCTTTCTAGGACTTCAGTGTCTGGGATCTTGTCTTGCCATTTAATCTTCAGTAACTTCCTAAGGCAGACTGTGTGGAAGTGGTTTAATTTCCTAGCGTGTCGCTGATAAACAGTCCATGTTTCACAAGCATATAGCAGTGTGGATAATACAACTGCTTTGTAGACTTTCAGCTTTGTTTGCAGGCTTATTCCATTTCTGTCCTATACATTCTTGTACAGTTTGCCAAAGGCCACGCTGGCCTTGGAGATTCTTGCATTCACTTCATCATCAATTGTGGCAGCTTGTGACACAGTGCTGCCAAGATAGGTGAATTTGTCCACAACACTTAGACTATGACCATTCACTTTGATATTCGGCACAGTGTGATTAATCCCTGGAGCTGGCTGGTACATAACTACAGTCTTCTCCAAATTGATATTGAGCTCAAAGTTGGCACAGGCATGTGAGAAAGCTGAAACATTTTGTTTGCTTGTCCGCCTCTGAGTTGGCGTATAGAGCGCACTCATCAGCAAACAGGAGCCCTCTGAACATATACTTTTGCATGAATGTGAAGCGTGGACAATGAGCAGAAAAGGTGGGGGGGGGGGGGGGGAACATCTGATGGCTGTGGAAATGTGGTTTGTGAAAATGCAAAGAATACCATGGACAGATAGAAAAACCAATGAGCAAGTCCTACAAGAAACAAATGAAAACCGTAAACTGATTAGAGACATTAGACGTAGACAGTCACAGTTTTTGGCCACAATATGGCGAGACTGACATACAATCAGATTGCTACTGGAACTATTAGTGTTGGAACTCTTCGCTGGCGGCTGAGAATGGGGACGGAGCGCTTATGGGAATGCCCCGAACGCTGTGATGTCGGTTCCTAAATCAATCAATCAATCAATCATGGCCACAATATGAGAAGAACTAAATTGGAGAACTTTGTGACAACTGTCAAGATCAAGGGTAAGTGAACAATGGGAAGACAGAGAATTAAATACCTGGTAAGACTTGGCCACGTGGTATGATCGAAACACTAACTCTGAGCTGATCCACGACTCTGCTGATCGAGTGAGATGGCGAAACTTTATATATATATATATATATATATATATTATATACGTGTGTGTGTGTGTGTGTGTGTGTGTGTGTGTGTGTGTGTGTGGTGTCTGTGTGTGTAAGATAAAGGTAGTTCCTCGGCCAGTACTGTAACTGGGGTGCACTTAACCTTGAAAGTATAATAAATGTCAGCATCTCCACAAGTCGCTGACAATAAACAAACAAAATTAGTGATTTAAATATTTGGAAAGAGGCTAAGAACAAATACAAATTATAACAAACACTAGAGCGAGATGTTTTACAGTTTTAGTCTCAATATGAGGAGAAAAATACCGAAACATTGTGTAACAACTTGTAAGATTAGTGAACATTAAGTTAGCGGAAGACGGCTAAAGTAGATTCTTGATAGTGGTTAATCATGGCACGGAAAGAAATCAGTACACTTGATACAATCTGCTTGAGGACTGCAGATGGGAGGAAGCATGATCGCCCACGTCACTTGACAAACACGTTATGAATTTCAAGAAGACGAAACAGTCCCGCTACGACACCATCGTGCATGCATATTTCGCTACTTCTGCTTGCTATGTTTCGCTACTTCTGTGATGTTTCGCTACTTTTGCAAAGTACGTAAGCCCGGATTCATCCTTCCGCCTGCCTCACAACAGTGCCTGCTCTGTATTCGCTGGCTGCAAACGGGTCGGATACGTGACTCCGATTCTCTTGTTTGCTTTCTTACTAGGTGGCCGAATAGTTTTATTTTCAGTATCATTAAGTATTCGGCGCAGTTGCCGGCTGTGTGCTGTCTTCTCCTGCTGGTATATTTCTAACTTTGCTGATGTATGTTTATCCCTTTAGGTCTCAAATGCGCATCTTGCAGCTGACATTTTTACATCTGCGTTTTAGTTTTAAAACTCACAGCCTAGGAGCGTCAGATTAGCTGAACATTTAACTCTTCACATGCCGGAAGTCACTTGGAGTGGCTCAGAAATACTGTATGTTTATTGACAAACCAAAATTCCTATTCTGCGCAGGCACCAGTCTGGAATCTCTGCTAATTTTTTTTTTTTTTTTTTTCGCATATCCTTTACAGGACATCGCTGTCAACAGCAGCATCTTTCAGCTGTCTGTTGATTTCTTGGCAAGATTACGCTCAGTAGTTTGCCATTGCTTTCTGAGCGGCCGGCTCAGTGTCCCGCAAGTCACCAGCGGGGGACGAACCGCTCCTAGCTCGCTCCCGCTACGAGACTCTGCGTGACAAACGGGATTACGGAGAAAGTGTTGTAACCCCTCAGCCAGAGAGACCGGCATCTCTGCTAATAATTAATATAATTCTGCTTATTCTTCTTATCGTTATTGTTATTTTCGTTCGCTCGCTTTGAACTCAAGCGTAGTCCAGACATGAGTTAATACAGGGTGTTTGTAACATCTCACTACACTTTGTATGTAGGACAAATTTGGAAAATAAATCATTCTGTTTGGAGTGTCAAGAAATACTCCAGCAGACGACAGCCATTCGCTGCATATTGCTTCACGATAGACTGTGGTGCACATTTTTTATGACATTATGTACTTCATTTTTCAAATTTGTTCTACATACAAAGTGTAGTGAGACTTTACAAACATCATGCTCTTCTCGTGCATTGAACTGATGATTTGTGCGGGTTGATTAGTTTCTTCCCTATATCCCACTCCAAAGGTACTTGTAATTTTAATCCCCAAACCAAGGATGAGAAAACAACATTTTAGTCCAACTGACTGATGTAGGGGTTGAACCCGCTATCTCGGCATTAGCACACCGGATGTTTTAGAACGGGCGTTCTTATACAAGAAGGACATTTTGATTATTATTATTATTATTATTATTATTATTATTATTATTATTATTATTATTATTATTATTATTATTATTATTATTATTGTTGTTGTTGTTGTTGTTGTTGTTGTTGTTGTTGTTGTTACTTTCAGAAACACGGTAAAGCAGTTGCTTGATGATCGCCTACCACCCCGTTGTTCATATGGCGGATTACAATTTTTTTTTTAATAGACTAGGATCCGAGGCCTACCCAGCCTAAAATTTGTACCAGGAAATGCTTTAAAATATTTTTCTCCCGCAGGTAGCCCAATGCACCTTGACACGTGTAAAGCGATCCTTTACTTTTAAGAATAAAATTAGTTATAGTGTCATCTTGTTAAATATGCTCAAACTTTTCCGATAAAAGCTAGAGTCCAGTCTAAAAGACAGAACAAGGCGAAAATGTATTCCGGATACTGGCAGAATATACTACAAAGATGCATTACACCCCCCCCCCCCCCCCTCTTCCCCCCCCCCCCCCCCCCCATAGTCATAACTGTAGAATGGGCATTGCAGGGTAATGGTAGTTTATGAATTCATGATTGTTACAGTTAGTTGCATATTCATTACAGGACGTTGCAGACAACCCCAACATTTTTTGGCTGTTTGTGATCTCCTGGTAAGTTTACGTTCAGTAGTTTTCCCAGGTACTTCATTTTAAAATTCACAGCTAACAGAGGAATCCCGGGGGTTCCCAGGAAATCATGTGACATCTGGGTGATTCCATAGTAGGTGTGGAAGTGTGTTGATATACACTGTGCAATCGAGGAATGCTAACTGGGATATTGTGGGGGTCCTGAAAAGGGACACTGTATTTATTAATTACAGATACAGAAATATAATTCCTTTCGCAAGTAGAAGGCAAGCAAGACCAAGTGTGTAACGTATTTATTGAAATAAAGAGTCATATAATTGTATGTGTTGTCGATCACTTCCGGTTGAATGTGTGGTGGATTGCCAGACGATCGATGGATGTAATAGATGATTCTAGGTCCAGGGTCGTCGGAGTGTATCCGTATTGTAACCCGTGTGATTACGTCCAAATTACGGCGGATGTCGGGGTTAAGAATCTTAAAGTAGCAATGCATATTCATCATGTATATTCACCAATAATAAAGGTTGTATATGTATGCAAAACCGGAGTTATCAAGTGCCTAATAGTTGTTGATCAAAGTAATGGTCTGTGATGTGATACCTGTGGCTGATCCACCCTGCACTACTCAGTGACATCGGCATAATATAGAGATGTTAGACAACAGCCAATGTCTGCCTGTTGCAGGAGATTGTGACATATCTTGTTCTACTCGTCTTATCTTGTGTATGCCCCATCTGGCTGCGCTTATCTTTGAAGTAAGTGAATCCTGATATCCTTATTCTGAAAATCGACGATCTCATCAGATCTAGGTCAGATTGTTTGTGGTGAATTAAAAATGAAGTACCATTTTCCATTGCTTTCTGAACGACAGGCACAACTACACTTGTATGAAAACCAACACAAGGTGGTGTGCTGCCAAATCGCCCTCAGTTGTGTGTCGAAAGCGGTATGCGGGATTACGAACTGCGTCTGTAACCTCTTCGCCACAGATCCGGCTTCATGGTTGACCGTAAATAAATGGTATGAGCTGTAAGTGTCCCAGACGGCGTCCTGAAGTCTGGCACCGCACCGCTGACCTACCAGACATCCAATGCCCATGACTGCTATCCCAGCAACCATTCAGCTTCTGGGCACATTGGTTCACCGTGGGGTCATGTAACCCATGACTGATTATGTTGCGTACACCACATTTTTGTTGGCCTGAGTGCATGAAGGAATGGGTGATCTGTGTTTCCATTTCGTAGCGAACGACGAGAGCTTATCCGACCGTGGTTATCGGTGTCAGAGTAGATAAGTTCTACACACCGCATCTCTGCGAGTAGGAAGCAAGTTTAGCAGCCAAACTTCGAAACATGAATGTAGAAAAGACGCACCATAATGGTTGAAAATACAAAAAAAAAAGTTAGTTGCATATCCTTTACAGGACATCGCAATCAACCCCATTATTTTTTTTTGGAATTATTTTTGTGATTTCTTGGCAAGTTTACGTCCAGTAGCTCGCCATTGCTTTTTTTTAATTTCAGTTCATAAGAGAGACCATATGTCCACGGTACACTACAGGCAAGTGTAGCAGAAGTCATGCACGTGGTTCTGTATACCCAGCAGACATTGTCTGACAACAAATGTCACCTTTTCACATTAAGATTACATTAAGGTCACATTAAGGGGTTCACTGTGATAAGTGCAGGCTGGTCTTCAGTCTTGTATTCTTTTTTTCATTTGCTCTCTTTCAACATGAGCGTTGTCTACTACTAGTAGTAATCGCACTGGAATGATATTTGAGGGAGGGATCATTTTATTCTAAGTGCAAGTTGTTCCTCTGTGATAGGTGCAACTTGGTCCTCAGTAATAAGTGCAAGTTGGTCCTTAGTGATTATGCAAGTTGGTCCTCAGTGATAATGCAACTTGGTCCTCAGTGATAATGCAACTTAGTCCTCAGTGATAATGCAAGCTGTTCCTCAGTGATAATGCAACTTGGTCCTCAGTGATAATGTAAGTTGGTCCTCAGTGATAGGTGCAACTTGGTCCTCAGTGGTAATGCACGTTGGTCCTCAGTGATCGTGTGAGATGGCAAAACATGACCGCACTCGCTTATCGGCATGACAGATAATGATGACATTAGTCTCAAATCTTTACCATCAATGTTTAAAACTTCCAACTTTCTAATCATGACTTCGTGCTCAACCGTATCAAACGTCTTGGTGTAGCCAATAAAGACTAATCGCTTTTCATTCTTTCTGTTAATGCTCTCAAGAAGTTTATGGCAATGAATGAATCGCCAGAAAACGAGAAATAGAACTATATGGCATAGTTTTGCCTTTCTAGACTGTACAGCCTGCAACTAGATGGCAGAACGGTGACAGACGTTTATATCAACGGCAAATAACAGAAAGACAAGTATAGAGTATTCAGTCACTCAGATTTTAAATGGAACTGTTCACTCACTCACTCACTTACTCACTCACTCACTCACTCACTCACTCACTCACTCACTCACTCACTCACTCACTCACTCACTCACTCACCCACCCACCCACCCACCCACCCACTCACTCACTCACTCACCCACTCACCCACTCATTCACTCACTCACTCACTCACTCACCCACCCACCCACTCACTCACTCACTCACTCACTCACTCACTCAAATTTTAAGGAAAAATGTGTTCAGGTCCCATTCAACTGTCTATTTATCGGTTGTTTATAATTGGGGCCCTTAAAAATGTTTCTTTTCTTCATGTGGAAATAGAGCTGCGATTTTCGCTTCTTGAGTTCTTGGAGTTTCTGGCTTTTATGAATTCCATCTTTGCTGCTGTACTCATGTCTGGTCGGATTCGCGCATTTGTATGGTCTGGTATGTAAGCCTTCGCCTCTACCCGCCCTCTAACCCTCCCTCACCCCCCCCCCCCCCCCCCACATTCTCATGGTGTTCTTTTTACAGTTAGTCTTTCATCAGTAGTCAAGTCGTTGATGACTCTATCTAACTATCCTGAGGCTTGCTCTGTTGTTTTATCTTCTTGGTCTATCATTCCTTTTAAATCGTGTCTTGGACTCTCAATCTTGTGACTTGGACTCTCTATCCTGTGTCTTGGACTCTCGATCCTGTGTCTTGGACTCTCGATCTTGTGTCTTGGACTCTCTATCTTCTTCTTCTTCTTCTTCGTTCATCCGGAGTTTTTTTTCGGATGTGATTGCGTTGTGCCTGTTTACAGCAGAGCTGCGTTCTTGCGCCGTTAGGCCGACACATCCGACTTCTGCGGGCATTTGTTGACCGGGTTAACCTTCCCGGGGGTTTCTTAGGACGTTTGACTCTCACTGTTGTGGTGTTATCCCCCATCCCAGCTGGTCCATATAGAACAGCCAAAGATCCTGGTCAGCCCTCAAGGGAAGGCAGGGGCAGACCATGGGCATTCCCCGCCATCCAAGGAGGCTTCCATAATTGCAGAGCCGATACATAGCGCTCTGGTACTGGGCTCACCCAAGGAATCGTCACGTCCTGCACATGGCTGCTTAGCCTCACTTCCGTATATTGGGCCTTCCGTTCACCATAGGCTGTTCTTCCGGAAACCAGAAGTATGCAGTCTGCAGATGACATCCACACAGTGAGCTTTCGATTCGGACTTTCCATGTAATGGATTTGCTATCCAAGCAATATTCCATTTCGTGCCACTAGGACACTTTTCCACCTTTTATGAAGTCCACACAGTGGGCTTTAGATACGGACTTTCCACGTAATGGATTTGCTATCCAAGCAATATTCCATTTCATGCCACTAGGACACTTTTCCACCTTTTATGAAGCCCACACAATGGGCTTTTGATTCGGACTTTCCACGTAACGGATTTGCTATCCAAGCAATATTCCATTTCGTGCCACTAGGACACTTTTCCACCTTTTATGAAATCCACACAGTGGGCTTTAGATACGGACTTTCCACGTAATGGATTTGCTATCCAAGCAATGGACTCTCTATCTTGTATCTTGGACTCTCTATCTTGTGTCTTGGACTCTCTATCTTGTGTCTTGGACTCTCGAT
The DNA here is from genome assembly GCA_014155875.1 of Cepaea nemoralis. NCBI lineage: Eukaryota > Metazoa > Mollusca > Gastropoda > Stylommatophora > Helicidae > Cepaea > Cepaea nemoralis. The sequence goes on along the minus strand of JACEFZ010028151.1, from coordinate 424,592 downwards.
CTTGTGTCTTTGACTCTCAATCCTGTGTCTTGGACTATCTGTCATGTGTCTTGGACTCTCTATCCTGTGTCTTGGACTCCCGATCTTGTGTCTTGGACCCTCGATCTTGTGTCTTGGACTCTCTATCTTGAATCTTGGACTCTCGATCTTGTGTCTTGAACTCTATATCTTGTATCTTGTACTCTCGATTGTGTGTCTTTGACTCTCAATCCTGTGTCTTGGTCTCTCTATCATGTGTCTTTGACTCTCAATCCTGTGTCTTGGACTCTCCATCTTGTGTCTTTGACTCTCAATCCTGTGTCTTGGACTCTCCATCTTGTGTCTTTGACTCTCAATCCTGTGTCTTGGACTATCTGTCCTGTGTCTTGGACTCCCGATCTTGTGTCTTGAACCCTCGATCTTGTGTCTTGGACTCTCTATCTTGTATCTTGGACTCTCGATTTTGTGTCTTGGACTCTCTATCCTGTGTCTTGGACTCCCGATCTTATGTCTTGAACCCTCGATCTTGTGTCTTGGACTCTCTATCTTGTATCTTGGACTCTCGATTTTGTGTCTTGGACTCTCTATCCTGTGTCTTGGACTCTCTATCATGTGTCTTTGACTCTCTATCCTGTGTCTTGGACTCTCGATCTTGTGTCTTGGACTCTCTATCATGTGTCTTTGACTCTCTATCCTGTGTCTTTGACCCTCGATCTTGTGTCTTGGACTCTCTATCTTGTGTCTTGGACTCTCGATCTTGTGTCTTTGACTCTCAATCCTGTGTCTTGGACTCTCCATCTTGTGTCTTGGACTCTCTATCATGTGTCTTTGACTCTCTATCCTGTGTCTTGGACCCTCGATCTTGTGTCTTGGACTCTCTATCTTGTGTCTTGGACTCTCGATCTTGTGTCTTTGACTCTCAATCCTGTGTCTTGGACTCTCCATCTTGTGTCTTGGACTCTCGGTCTTGATGGAGTGTAGTCCCTTCTCCTGGTCACCGTGTGTTCTTGGTCGCTTTCGTTTTCACTTTGTTGCTATCTCCTTTTCTGTCACTTTCCATTCTGCCCGGGCCTTGCTGTTGATGTCGTCTGTTTTGACTGTTTCATTCTTGATCTCTTTCTTGAGGTTTTTTTTTTCTTGAGAGGTGAATCTTCTTTTAGTCTGTATCTAGTATGGTGACCTAGGACCTCAGCCAACTAGCCCCAAGCCGTCCTGTCTGTTGCTATCTCACGCAGCTGTGCTGTCAACGAATTATTAATCTCTGTCTTTGATTCTCCTCTCCTTGTGGTCTAGGTCTCCCACTACTTCTTTCGCCCTATGGGGTCCAAACAATGGACTTGTTAATTATACCATTCTCAGGTTTTCTTTTGGAAGTTAAATAGTGATCTGGACTCCGTGTGGCTTTCTTCGCATTACGTCATCGTGCTGCTAGAACAGCTTTCTTCCTTCTCAGTTGGCTGGTTGTTTATTTTCTTTATATGAGATGTTCATTGTTAGTTGGATTTTATGGCTGAAATTTTCTACCTGATGGAGTAAACACCCACACACAAAAAGGAAACGACACGCCTTATGCGAATTGGGTATATGGTGCTAGTTAGTTAATTGCATATCATTTACAGGACGTCGAAATCAACCTCATCATTTTGTTATTGTTTATGATTGCTTGGCAAGTTTACGTTCAGTAGTTTGCCATTGCTTTCTGAATGACCGACACTCATACCTTTTTATGGAAACCAGCACATGGCGGTCTGCTTCCAAAAATCCCGCAGCTGTGTTTCGAACGAGGTATACGGGATTACGAATTGCATTCGTAAAACCCTTGGCCACATAGCCGGTACTAGACATATTTGTATAGTCCAGTCGGTACTCGGTGGGTGGCAGTGTCAGTATCACTTGTACTTATTTTTAGGCTGGGTCAACCTGGGAACCCAGATGAATTTTCTAAACTCCGCCCCTTTGCGGGTTCGAACCCATGACCATCGGGCCGGCACGCGAGCGTCTAAAGCGTTAATTAACATACTAGATTTAATATCCCTCTTATTGTTTCTTGTTTGCTAATTAGACAAGTATTGTCTTTTATATGAAGTAAAGTCTATAAACATCTTTCCACATAGTTGTTTATAGCCCGATGTAAGTTTTCTGTCGTGCTTGTTAAGACCTTATCAAATATAAACTTATTAAGAACCAAATGATGTTGTGTTAATTTGTGAAATTGTTTTTCTAGTGATTTTGATAGCTACAAGGGTACGAAGTTTATAGTAGCTCGGGAGACCATTGTCCGATGAGTCGGATGTAAGATGAGAACACACCTTAATAAATAATAAACTCATAAACTCATTAGCCCACGTCAACACGCAGGCAGTGTCAGCGCGGGTTCTTTATACCTCACGGTCACGCAGACCGCTATAAGAAGGTTATCTACTCAGAAAAAACTGGCGCAACACAGCGATCGCTGATTCCATCGTTCAATAGAGTAAATCATGTTGATACGATAAAGATGCTTACAGATCTACAGATTGACGGGGGATAAGTTAGACTTATTGGAAAAGGGGGGGGGGGGGGGGGACATAGACTGAAAACAACAAACTACCATAAAAATGGATAATGAGGTTGGTCAATACCAAGATATTAAATTAAATTAAATAAGAAGAGAGGTGTACGACAGGAGTACGTATTGTCTACGGTTTGTTTTCCCTTTCAGTGAAAATATGAGAAATTTAAAATGATATGACAGGAATCGTAGTCGAATGATATAACATCAACAAATATAAGATATGCAAGCGATAGTATACCCTGCGTAGAACCATCATTAGAGAAGGCTCATTCAATGGCCAAGTAAATATCCAAGATCTACAACAGGTAGCAGCGAACCGCCAGGCATGGAGAGACAGGACTTCTGCCCTATGCGCCGCCTTAGGCTCAAGAGGAAAGACTAACTAACTAAGCGATAGTATTGGTTGCAGTATAGTGAAGGGGGTCGCTTAGAGGTTAGCGACTTTTCTCCGTAATCTCGTATACTCTCGTAAGTAACGTGACGACGGTGAGAATCAGCAGTGGTTCCAATAGGGTAGGTAACTTACGGGGTATGTGAGCCGGCCGCTCAGAAAGCAATGGCAAACTAATGAGCATAATCTTGCCAAGAAATCAACATACAGCTTTAGATGCTGATGTTGACAGCGATGTCCTGTAAAGGATATGCAAAAAAAAAAAAAAAAATTTAATATGTAGAACATATATTGCTATATATGCTTATAAAACACTGGCAATAAGCAGACACGCTCAGAAACATCTAATGGCAGTGGACATGTTGTTTCTGAGGAAAATGCAAAAAATACCGCGGGCAGACATTAAAAACTAATAAGAGAAAGTTTTACAAGAAGTAAATGAAAACCATAAATTAATTAGAGTAGGTGTTATGGTCAGTATCAAGTCCGCCGATTTTTCGTCTCCGGACATTTGCTGATACCAATTTTAGGTTGATTCAACTACACAGCCCAGGTCACTTGAGACTAAAGCCCGTCTCGATGGGGATTCGAACATATAAACTGCCCAACTCATGATTTACGAGTCCAGAAGGCAAGCCTTCTAGCCACTGACTTACCGCGGCCCCCAAATTCCGGCTATGCCCATTATAAAATTTAATGTGTTTGCGACCATAAACATGGCGACGTCTCTTCCAGCAGATGATATGTGCTTCATTCACGGTTTCGTCTGAGCAAATTTTCCTTGACACCGGAGAGCAAGCGCTTTGAGAATACACGTCGGGACCTATAGACGGTCGGCCGTTGTGTTTTCAGTGAGTATCCCCAAACGCAGCACAGAGACTTTCAATTTACTAATGGTCCGGATGTGAGACTTTGAGATGCGAATATCCAGTATTTGGAGAAGTGGAAATGTCAACAAACTGGTCGTGTTGGCGTCACGTTCTGACAATATTGCCTCGACTAACTAGACCTCATTAAGAGAAATGCTCTTTCTATTTCTCCAGGGTATGAACACTAGTCGCCGGGGGTGGGATTACACTGCTGTCCCCATTTCGCTGCTAATTTTAGCGCCTTAACCTTTATTAATCTCATAGCACACAAGATTGGGAATCTTATTATAGAACAAGAGCGTGTGCTGTTAGTGACGAGAATGCGATCAAATGTGGCAAAATCTAATATGTAGTTTGTCTTACTTTGATATGTAACTAATTGAAACCCTAAGCGTGTTTCGTTGTGCCAATTATAAAAAGAATGTGTTTGCGATCATAAATGTGGTTGCCCATCTACTTACATATGGTATGTGCTTGGTTAATTGTTTTTTCCCTGTGTAGCAAGTCGACATTTGTGGCTTAGGGGTCGTGACCGCACTTTCTCCATCCCACCATACCCGGTTTGAAGTCAGTCGTCGGCCACTTGAAAGGAAATCGCTTTGCGTCGCTTTTCACATAAGTATGATTGTTCAGAAAGCATTGCAAACTACTGGACATAAAATGGTCTGGGAAATCACAAACAGCTAAAAACTGCCGGGGATGAATGCGACCGACGTATTGAAGAGGGCTTGAAAGTTACTCGACTTTATAGCCTCAAATACCAGAAACCATTTCACCTGGCTCATAACGAGACGCTTATTTTTGCCCTGAAGATATTGACAACAAGCGATAAGGGATGTAGCGCTGAATACTACAACTTCCTATACTGTCATTTGCCATAGCATCATCATCCAGTGTCATCTCCGCGGTAAAGGTCGGCAATAATGAGTCCAACGCCCTCTATCTCCCACGTCTTGGCGTGCTAAGACAGTCTTTTCCCAGTCGCACTGCCGATATGTTGTCTGTCCATACTTGGAAATATCCAAGCTGCCCCTCCACATGGTAGAGGCTGGGAAACACAACAGATTGTGCCATCATCCACCTGCATAAGTGGACTACTCGGTAGCTGAGCTGAGCAGGGCATTCACGTTCCTGAGTCGGAAATCGCTGTCAAAAGTTTAATCATGAAAACCAAAAACGTTGTTGTTCCTTAGTTCAGTCATGAAAACCTCGAAACACAAACGTGGGACATGATTGCTGTTCATTAGTTCAGTAATGAAAACCTCGAACCACAAACGTGGGACATGATTTTTGTTCCTTAGTTCAGTCATGAAAACCTTGAATCACAAACGTGGGACATGATTGTTTATCCAGTGCCTTGCTGGCTGGCGTGGGCGATCATGCCTCTCCACAAATTACATGAAACAAGACTGTCAAGAATCCATGTACCTAGATATCTAAATTTCTGCACTTGCCCTAAAGTAACGCCCTGTACTTTAATTGCAAATTTAGGCACAATATGTTTGTTTGATATCGCCGTGATTTCTTTCTGTCTTTCTATTATTCAAACTAAGGCTCATTTTTGTTTCACTTTCTACAATCACTGTATTAATCATTTCCTGTAAATCATTTTAACTTGTTGCTATCAAAACTGTGTCACTGGCTTAGCGTAAGTTATTTCTGTTATGTCCACCAATCAGGATCTCTGGCATATTATCTGTAGATCTCATTATATATTCACTGTACAATGAGAACGAATCAGGAGACAATATAGAACCTTGTCAGATGCCCTTCTTTATACATTGAAATGTTCCTACAAGGTTGTTGATTCTTATGGCTGCTGTTTGCTACAAATATATGTTCTTTATTATTTGCAGAACTTTGCAGTCAAAGTTAAGTTGCTTTAGTAATTTTATTATTTCGTCATGTTTCACATTGTCAAATGCTTTTGTGTAGTCTATGAAGCGTAAGTACAGATATGTTGTTACTTCTATTGCTCTTTTTAATAGTGTCCTGAGAATTAAAAATATATATATATATATATATATATATATATATATATATATATATATATATATATATATATATATATATATATATATATATATATATATATATATATATATATGGAGAAAATGCAGACTACGTTGTTTATGCCTTTTCCCTCCACAAATCCACAGTGTTCATCACTAATTTCTGGTTTAATCTTGTTTCTTATTCTTTTCATAATTATTCTGAGTAACAGCTTTGTCATGTGAGTAATAAGACTTATTGTGTGATGCTCTTCACTTTCTGGTTTCTTTGGCTAAAAAGATGGATTCTAATAGGTCGCTAGACATGTACCCACTAGTGTAGATCTTCTTCTTCTTCTTCTTCTTCAGCATTCCGAGCCATTGAGGTTCTTTGCTGCAAATACAATCTGTCTCCATTCGTCTCTCTGGTGGACCTTCTCTTGCCAGTCGTTGATTCCAAGTGCTTGTAGGTACTAGTGTAGATGTCATTTAGAAATTGTGTCAATATTTCGATTTCAAAATCACCTCAATTTCCTCAAATGCAATGTTGCCTGGACTGGGTGCCTTTTCTTTCTTCATGTGATTTGATGCATCTTTAACTTCCGCTGCAAGTATCACCATTGTTTTGAATATTTACATGCGGTCTCCTATCATCATACAGCTGTTCTAGATATTCCGTCCATCTATTGACTATATCATTGTGTTCCATCAATATTGCATGGTTCTTAGATTTAAAACATCCAGTGGTATTTCGTGTTTTCCTATCGGTTATTGTACTTATTCGTTGATACATCGTCTTTTACATAGTTTGTCCCAATTTCCATACACCGTTGATTCAGCCATACTTCTCTAGCCACTTTGCATTTATTTACTATTTCTTTATGTATTCTGTTATATTTTTCTTTATCTTGCTTTCTTCTTGTTTCTTTCGTTCATAATCTGCAAAATTTCATATGTCATCCATTTCTTTTTTGCAGTTTTATGTTTAGGTGGAATGATTTCAATTGATGTCTGTTGGATTGATTCCCGCAACAGGTCCCATTGATCATAAATAGTCTGCATTTTCTCCATGACATCATATCTGTTCTTTACAGTAACATTGTACTTTTCTCTAATTTCTTTGTCTTCGATTCTTATTGTGTGTTTTTTTTTTGTTTTTTTTTATTATCATGAAAACCTCAAAATACAAACATGGAAACCGCCTGTTATTGCCAAGTTCAGTAAAGACACACTCAAGCCACGAACATGGAAAATGATCGTTAATGCTGTGTTCAAACATGGAAAGCATATGTGACTTCAGTTTTTGTTAAAACTCCAGATATATTTTTTATGGACCCCGACGATATGTGCACCCTAGCTCTTAGTACACTACTTGAAATGGCTCCAAAAATCAGCCCAAATTTACCAAACTTCACGTAAAGTCACTCCAGTAGTTGAAACTTCACTAGCCCCGATTAAATAAAATATATGGCTCGTGTTCCATTCCAGTATTTCTTCAAGTCACTTCTTGTTATCTGTTTGTTGACACGAGGTAGAGTTTTGTATTGTAAGTTGATCTGAAGTAACGGTCTTGAACTTATTGCAACCAATTATGACCGGAAATTTACTACCAGGAATGAATTTGTGTTTTTTAAAAAGGCGGTGTTTGAATGTGTACACTTAAGAGTGTCCTCAAAAAGTACTAGAGAGTTTTGGCCATCATAGACCATAACTTTAGGAAGGGAAACCCCAGTTGCACCCCCCAGTGGTAGATGATGCGAAACACACCACGGTGTGGTAAATGCAGCCCTGGGGACCGAGTATCCACCGGGATAAGTGGACAACTCTGCAGCTGAGCAAAGCAGGACACTTACTTGTCATGGCAGCTGGAAATGGCTGTCAAAGACAGAGGTAAAAGATCCCCATGAGGACGTGGAAGGCAAGGAGAAACCAACACTTTATCTTCCCAAGATTTCATGAATAGTCACATATCAGACTCAGTAAACGACGTTAGTGGCTGTCTTAGGACATCCTCGTCCGGTAGGGACAGTCATGATCTACAGGTGACAGCAGACCGTCATCAAGCTCAATCAATCGTGTGCCATGCCGGAAAGCGTGGGCGGTCATGACTCGCCATTTCACTCCATGACCAGCGTCGTGGATCAGCTCAGTGTTCCTGTCTCGTCCATGCCATGTGGCCAGCCATCCAGGTATTTTCCTCTCGGTCTTCCTCTTGGTCTGTTCCCTTCGATCTTGCCAATTGTCACTAAGTTCTCCAATCCATTTCTTCTCATAACATGTCCAAAAATTTTTGACTATCTACGTCTAATTTATCTAATCAATTTACGATTTTAATTTGACTCCTGTAGTACGTGGTCAAGCTACTGATGGCAAAATCATAACGAATAAATTTAAAATGGGAAACAACAATAAGAAAGAGACAAACAGCTTTCGTTGGTCATATGATGAGAAGAGAGACATCGGAGAACACCGTGACGACTGGAAAGTTCGAGGGGAAGAAAGACAGAGGCCGACCAAGAGAAATGATGCTGGATGGATTGATACGGTGGCGTGGAGGAATATCTGCAGCAGAGTTGATTCAGAACACCAAACACCGAGATATGTAAAGAGACATGAACGCCCACGCCAGCTGACATGGCACTTGATGATGATGACACTAAGAGTTAGGAAGATGCGGTGGCGCAGTGGCTATCATGCTTGCTTACCACCCTGTGGTGGTGTATTTCATTCGCCATCAAGGCGGTTTCGATACATCAAGCGGAGCCCCAGGTCATCTTAGTCCAATATGTTTTTGTTTTTGTTGGTTCGCATATCCTTTACAGGACATCGCTGTCAACATCAGCATCTTTCAGCTGATTGCTGATTTCTGGACAAGATTATGCTCAGTAGTTTGCCTTTGCTTTCTGAGCGGCCGGCTCACATACTCCGTAAGTTATCGACGCGGAGAGAACAGCTACCAATTCTCACGCACATCACGTTACCTACGAGAGTATACGGGATTACGAAGAAAGTCGTGTAACCCCTGTACCAGCGAGACCGGCAGTCCAATATGAGTATCAGGAAATATTGAAAGTACAGGCGACCAGCAGGCCATTGGCCTCAATGCCCATCGAGTGTCGATTGGTCTATACATATATAAGGCTAGCACCACATACCCAACACTCCTCAAAGTGTGTAAAAGAGTTATTTACTTATTTTTTACACTAAAAGTTAGGGCTTCGCAAAAACACTGCCTGCCATAATGACAAAACTAGAACACTATTGCCATGCAGGCGACGAGGAAGGAACCTGGCTACCCTATCTCATTAAGCCTTGCCCTAGACTATGAGAAGGCCCAACAATTGACGTTCGTTAGAATGACAATACCTGCCTAAGGATTACCTTACCACGAGACACAGCAGTAGATACAGGATTGTTTTCCTTCCGATTGACTTCTTGTGTTTCCTCGTCAGGTCCTGCTTTATTCACCGCGTTCTTTATTTCACAATTATACTGTAGCTTGCACATTACAGTTCATGCAAAGTATTTTAGAATGTCACTTCTATATTGACATACCGGGGCGAGGGTTCGAAATCAGGGCGATGGTTCGAAATCAGGGCGATTCGGAAAAGGTCGCTTTATGTTGATTTCACTAGAATGAGGCGTCGGCGGCTCAGAAAGCAATAGCAACATACTGAACGTAAGATTGCCTAGTAAATCGCAAGCAGCTAATAAATACTGGGGTTGGTTGCAACATCGTGTAAACGACATGCAACTCGCTGTAACTTTTTCAACGAAAGCCACGGAGGATCAGTGGTTAGCACGCTTGCCTGCCAGTTCGGTGATTATATATTCGAACCCACATGGAGGCTGCTGGTTTTAAATTGACCCGGCTGCCTTATTGACGCGGTCTACAATGTGTACCGGAAATGTTTTGGGAATTAAACGCAGCTCATGCGGTGTTGAGAACATTATTCATCCCGTGGCTGTTTATCTATAATAATACGAAGTGATTATACGTAGCGCGCTGTGAATAACGCCTCCCGTCGGGGGTGTTATTCGCAGTCGCGTCTGGTCACGTGACGTTTACTAGACGTCACGTGCCGTTTATGTTCGTAAATGGAGATAGAACACGAAGCGTTCATGGTTAGATGTGCCGACACTCTTCCGAATAAAGGTACCAAATTATTTATTGAACACTACGAACTAAAATATAGAAGTGAGAAAATCGAAATACGTGTGTCACAAGTAAAACTCTGTGCAATAAAGAATCATATCAATTGAATGTGTTGTAGATCACTTTCGGTTCAGTGTGTGGTGGACTGCTAGACCGATCGATGGAGGCAATAAATGTTTCTGGGCCCGGAGGGTCCTCACTGTCGTCGGAGTGTATATCCATATTTTGTGCTACTCGTCTTATCTTGTGTAAGTCCCATCTCTCTGCGCTCATCTTTGATGTATCTGGGGGGAGGGGGACTCCTTTATCGGTATATCCGCGCTCTAAATCATGGTAACGTACATGAAGGATACTAACCATGCGCTGTGAATAACGCTCAGTATTATTCGCAGTGCGCTGCGAATACGCCTTCCATAATAATATGGGCTAGCACATGGAGGTCAGCATGGCCGAGTGAATAAGAACGATTGTTCTAAAACATCCGGTGTGCTGATGCCGAGGTAGGCGGTTCAACCCCTCTTCTAACTTCTCGTCCTTGACTTTGGGACGTAAATTACAAGTATCTTTGAAGTCGGAGTGAGTTTGCATGATGGCAAGTGATACTGGTAATTCATTCATTCATTCAGTAGCATGTCCTTTGCAGAACCTCGCTCCCATAACAACCTTCCGGAAAACTTCTCGATCATAAGCAAGATGTCCCGCGTCTGATACACCCATCTGGAGATCATCCGCCACATCCTGCACCCATCTTCTCTTTGGCCTTTCTCTTCCTCTCTTCCCAGACATATACTCTTCCATTATTGTTCTCTCCAAACTGTCGTGACGTTTCAAGTGACCAAAATACTTCAATTTTTTTTGTTTTATCGTCTTTAATAGCCATCCCTCCTCAATATTCAACTCTTGAAGTATGGATGCATTTGTTCTTTTCTTTACCCAAGATATTCTTAGAACTCGTCTATAACATTTATATTCAAAGGCATGTATGCGCTGTTCAGCTTGTTTAGTAAGTGTCCATGTCTCACAGGCGTATATTGCAATGGGAAAGATGCATGCTCTTAAAAATCTAATTTTTGTAGTTCTGTCTGTCCCACACCATAATTTATTCATCTGTTTTAGTCTTTGAAGAGTAATGGATAGTCGCCGTTTAATTTCTTTCATTGTGTCACCATTATTGGTAATCAATGACCCAAGATATTCAAAATTTTCCACCACCTCCAATTTTCTCCCATTAATGTATATTTCTTTCTCCATAGTAGTTTTATCTGTATGCATTATCTTAGTTTTTGCTATGTTAAGATATAAGTTGTGATTTTCACTATTCAATTGTGTTGAGGCTATTAGGTTTTCTATGCCATTCTGTGTTGTGGATAGTAATACTGTATCATCAGCATATCGAATCTCTGGTATGTCATGACCGCCGATATTTAGGGCATCATATGGCTCCCTGTTTATATCATCTCTTACATTTCTCATTATATTTTCGGCATACAGGTTAAACAAATAGGGTGACAGCACGCAGCCCTGACAGACTCCTTGCTTGATGTCAAACCAATCTGATGTCTCGCCATCTATTCTAACTGCTGCTTGTTGGTCTATATATAGCATTTTTATGAGATGTACTACATGTGAAGGAAAGCCCATATTCCTCATGATTTCCCAAAGTTTCTGATGCTGTACACAGTCAAATGCCTTTGAATAATCCACAAAACATGAGAATAGGTTTACATTAAATTCTCTGCACTTCTCTATTATTAAACGCATGTTGAATATGTGATCTCTTGTTCCTCTTCCTTGTCTAAATCCAGCTTGAACTACGTTAATCTCTTCTTCCATTTTCTTACTAAGTCTACGCATTATGACTTTTAGTAGAATTTTACTTGCATGACTTATCAGGGCAACAGTTCTATAGTTGGTGCATAATTTCAGGTTGCCCTTTTTTGGTATTGGAATGAAGATAGTTCTCTTCCAATCTTTTGGCCATATACCATATTTCCAAATCTTTGTACATAATGCATGATTATGTGTATGCTTTCTTCTCCTCCTGCTTTAATTAGTTCAGCTGGTATCTCATCACATCCAGGTGATTTACCATTCTTCAGGTTCCTTATAGCCCAAGCAATTTCATCTAATGAGGGTTCAGGTTCTGTCTCTGCTGTCATTGGCTCATGTATCTCATTCATATCATCACTGTCACTCATATCATACATTCCACTGCAGTACTCCTGCCATCTTTCTAGAATTTGTCTAGATTCTGTTAAGGTATTTCCCATCTTGTCACAGATAACATTCAATTGAGGTTGAACATTTCTTGTCAATAACTTCATTTCCTTGAACATTTCATAATCTCTTCCAGCCTTATGATATTGCTCTATTCTGGTACAGCAATCTTTTATATATTGATTTTTGTCCTTTCTTGTGTTCTTTCTTATTTCTTGAGTTAAAGATTTATATTTCACCCTGCTATCGGATTCATCTCCTTTCTGTTTCAGCTCCCTTCGTTGTTTTATTAATTCTAACGTGTCTGATGTAATCCATGGCTTAAGTTGCTTTTTCTTGGTCGGAATGAAATCTTTGGCTGCAGTTATCAAGATATCTCTAGCTTGTACTGCCAGTTCATCAGGTGTCATTTCTTCTTGTACAGACATCAAGACCCCAAAGCGATTCCTAACTTCTATGTTGTATGCGTCCGGTATTTTTGTGAGATCAAAACGAAGTGGCCTTGGTCCTCGGGTAAGCTTTTTGGTAATAGGGAAAGATAATCCACACGCAAATATCAATCCAGTACACATGAGTGCGAAGGAGTTACGGGCGCAGTTCGTAATACCGTATACCGCGTTCGAAACCCAGCTGCGTTGGTTTTTAATGAAATGGTATGGGTACTGGTCGTTCAGAAAGCAATGGTAAACTAGTTTAGTTTAGTTTAGTCGTTGGATCAACATCACGGCACACGGTTTAACCCATAAGTGCTCCGTTTTCCTCCTAACTCAAACCTGAGTCTGGAGAAACTCAGCTCAATGCACGAACTCCGTTGCATCGGCGAGGATCCTGAAATACTTGGGTAGATTTGTAACTCGAAATTTTGCCCGGGCAGCGCCGTTAGGCTACCCTTTTTCGATTTCCAACTGCCAAGGGATTTTTTTCGTACGAAACAATACACACGGGCGTCCAATCTCATTACCCAGAGACAAGGGGAAAGTTTTTTTTATTACTGGAAGTCCAGATGGATTTTTTTAAATAAATCCCGGTCCTCACCGGGGCCTGAACCCGGGACCTCCAGCACTCGAGGCGGACACCATACCCCGAGACCACTCAGCCCCACGGTAAACTACTGAACGTAAACTTGACCAGGAATCACGAACAGCCAAACAATGCTGGGGTTGACTGCTACGTCCGTAAAGGATATGCAACTAACTAAATACTAGAAGTAGTGGCATGTGTATGGACTACAATAGAGTTCAAAGCGAGCAGACACACACACACACACACACACACACACACACACACACACACACACACACACACACACACAAATGGGCTAGCACATTATATCCAGCACGTATCAACGCGTGTGAAAGGGTTGAAGTTATTTCACCAAACTGGGATACAGTCTGTCGCCACAATTCAACTACATGATCAAAATGAGTGACGTAGCAGAATGGCTGGTCGTCAGATGACTAGATACAATAATAGCAACATCGACGATGAAGATATTGCCTTAAAGACACGGTAATACACGAGGAAGAAGAACTGGCTAAGGATCGAGAATCTTTCCGGCGGGTTGTGATGAGAACAACTCTCGGCAGAGGTAATGCTACACGATGGCAAGGAATAATAATAAGGATTCAATAAGCCAGGAGGATGCGCTGTGTGCTCATGTAGGTCACTTGTTGATGTGTCTTCTTTAGTGTCTTCCGCATTTGCCTTTGATTTCAGTTTCAGATTGTGATATAAATTGTACCATTCGGTAACTACAGTACGATATGACTACAATTTTAGTTGAAGTTCAGTCAGAAGAAGAAGAAGAAGAAGAAGAAGAAGAAGAAGAAGAAGAAGAAGAAGAAGAAGAAGAAGAAGAAGAAGAAGAAGAAGAAGAAGAAGAAGAAGAAGAAGAAGAAGAAGAAGAAGAAGAAGAAGAAGAAGAAGAAGAAGAAGAAGAAGAAGAAGAAGAAGAGAAGAAGAAGAAGAAGAAGGAGGAGGAGGAGGAGGCGGAGGAGGAGGAGGAGGAGGAGGAGGCGGAGGAGGAGGAGGAGGAGGAGGAGGATAATGCTGATGTGGAGAAGAAGGAATTGAAAGAAAACAGGAAGGTCGATGTCGGCAATTACAAAATTTCTAAATTGCACTTAATGCATCAAAGACCACAGTAAGATGGAAATAAAAATTGTAATGCTTAAACCAAAATAAATATTGAATTCGGTCGTTCTGTGGTTATACTTACATGGTCCTGTGACAATAAAACCTGTTATGGGATTCACTTTATTGAAAATAAGTGCAAGATCATGAAGAGATAGACCGCAAAGAAGATAAGAAAACAGTAATATTTGTAGCCAAGGTAAACTAGAATCTTAGCCTTAGCCGGCTAAGCTACAAGACAGATGGAAGAGCTCAAGTGGGAAAACAGATCCTCTGCGTTTGCAAAAGGACGTGATGAAGTTTTGGAGTTGGTTGAGCAGGTAAACATTGAGGACACTGGTGAAAGTTCAAAGATCAAGGTTCGTGAGAATGGAAAAACCTTCACAGCCAAGCAAACAATAGATCATTCGGCATGTTATCTTTCCACGGGTCTGCCACTTCTAGTGTTTACCCAGATTTTGAGAATAGCCACGCCAGCAAGAGAGAAAGGACTGACCTAACATGGTCAGGGATTGTTTATTTGTGTTGAATTTAAACAGGAGAAATATATTCCAAGGTATTCATCAACACTGATAACAGATTTAGGAAAGAAGAATAAAGTGCAATTAGAAATAGGGAACGAACAGTGTGGATGGTAACGGTACAACACATGCTGTGTATTCGATGGTAACGGTACAATAAATGTTGTATATTTAACGGTAACGGAATCAACAAATGATGTGTATTCGATGGTAACGGTACAAAACAAATGAGTATGTGGTGAGAACATTACTAGAGCTTAAGAAAGCAGTAAACAAATGCCCACATCTCTCTTTCATTGACCACACAAAGGTTGCGGTTAGAGTAAGACGTGTCGACATTGCAAAATATATAGTGAAAATGTTATGAGAAATGACAATGATATGAGAGCAATACACAGCTAAAGGTGGTTGCCTAGCAGGTGTGTATGTGTGTCTGTGTGTGTGTGTGTTTGTGTATGTGTAAGACAACATTTTACACACACACACACACACACACACACACACACACACACACACACACACACAAGGCGTTTCAAATGAAAACCTTAAATGTTTTATTTTTGATGTGTTAATAATTTTTTTTTTTTTTAAAGTAAAGAACAAATGTATCATTTTTCGATGTAGTCACCACTGCGTTATTTGCAAGTTCTCCGGCGCCGATAAGGTGCTTGGATTCCTGTAAAAAAATAAAAATGCTCTTGGTCGCGTATGCTGTACCTCTTCATCGAACCGAGAAGTCATTAGACTTCCTACTCCACTCACACACTTGTTGGAGTGATAGACATGCATGACCTATCTGGGCATTTCATTCGCCAATGAGTTTCCATAGGTTTCACTCCTTCACTGATCAAAACACGGATAAAAGAAAGCGGCTCCTCTTTGGTGCATGACAAAAGTGGGATAGACATCTTTAAACTGTCCTTAATACGTAAACGTGTTCGTCTGCGCCGTGACGTCACGCACTTGACACTCTTGACATCATTAACAACAATATTGACAGGTTGCAAGACAATGGCATGGTTATTGTAATTTATATCACACTTTTAAGGTTTTCATTTGAAGCCCCCTCGTGTGAGTGAGTGTGTGTATGTGTGTGTTGGTGGGGGGGGGGGGGGGAATTCAACAAAATAGCGAACAGGTAGACCATATTTGTTGGCAGGCAGGAGGACTATGTTGAGAAATACCACAAAATATCTCGTGTACTCACTATTGTGAAAAGTTACTCGTAGAATGACTGTTATTTAACGACTAATGTAATGTTTCATTTCCTTTGGAAATGTTCTTTCAAGAGTCCAAACAAGTGAAAATCCGATGGGGCAAGTCCGGTGTGTATTCTGGGTGTTTCAAGATCTCAAGATGCAGTGTATCCATTATGCACGCAGCCGTCTGAGGACGGGCGTTGTCGTACAGCAGCAATACTACTTTTGAGAGAAGTCCACGGCTTCTTCCATTTTGAAATCTCTGTAACCATTCATACACTTTCCCCTGATGCAAACAACTATCTCAGTAATGAAATATTATTATTCTGTAGATTCCATAAGGTTTCATATCCCCACTTCCCACCCCCTTTTATTTTTGACCACCAAAAAAAAAAAAAAAAACAACAACAACAACAAATGAGGCTTAGTAATTCTTCCCATGGCGGAAATATCATGTGAAATTATAATCATCAGCCATACCGCCAACCTTATTCTAAAACATGTCCAAATATCTATCTATCTAGGGAGGGACGGACGGATGGCTGGCTGGCTGGCTGGCTGGCTGGCTGGCTGGCTGGCTGGCTGGCTGGCTGGCTGGCTGGATGGATGGATGGATGGATGGATGGATGGATGGATGGATGGATGGATAGATAGATAGATAGATAGATAGATTAGATAGATAGATAGATAGATAGATAGATAGATAGATAGATAGATAGATAGATAGATAGATAGATAGATAGATAGATAGATAGATAGATAGATAGATAGATAGATAGATAGATCTCATCACGCATTCACAAATCCATGAGAACTAAAAAACCCAGATTAACATGTACATCTCACTGTCTGTCACCGGTTATAAATGTCAGAATAACTTACCCACCCTGTGGTTTAGTTACCATGCTCGCGTTTGTGCGTTTGTATATTTACCTTTGCACATAAATAAATCCTAAATGTATTTCCTCAACTGTATCGTTGATTTACGTTTATTTGTTGGTGTCAGGACTGACATTTCTCCGTCTTCAACGTTGATTTTGTGGTGTTTTCTGTGCTGCTATCCTTCTCGTGTGCTCGCTTACCCTTACTGTCTGAACCCGTTAACTCTTGTGTGTATGTACCCAGAAACTTTGCTATTAATCCCTGTGTTTTAGAATCAGCTTGGTGGTATGGCTGATGCTTATAATTTCAGATGTATGTCTTGTTGGCTTAAACCAGTGGTTCCCAAGCTTTTCAAGCAGAGGGTCATATCTTCTATTTTCGATAGTTAAGACAAGTCACTCAATCGGTTCCGGCGACTACATAAAAGCATGAGCGGGGTGGCCAAAAATAAGAGTATTCCTGTCTTCCAATGTGAAGCCCTCATCGAACGTTATCTAGAGCAGAGCAACCAGACATATATGAGACGCCGAAATCTTGCCAAGGAGGTTACCTCAGATAGGTGCAAGGCCCAGAACATTTCGGATGAAGACACAGTGACAGTGAAAGAGATCGAAAAAAAAAAAAAACAGCGCTCCGGGGCCAGGTGGCATAAGATATGACGACAGCAATATGTGTACCAACAACGAGCTAGAGAAACTAGCAGACATGTACAACAACAGTATAGGGAGCGTTAGCATCAAGGAGGAGTCAGGTCAGGCTGCGAGAACAGCAAGTTGAAAGAGGTGTGGCCAAACAAGAACATTGATTGATTGATTGATTTAGGAATCGACATCACAGCATTCGGGGCATTCCCATAAGCGCTCCGTCCCCATCCTCAGAAGCCAGCGAAGAGTTCCAACACTAATAGTTCCAGTAGCAATCTGATTATATGTCCGTCTCGCCTTTCCTCTGAGCGTTGAGCTTCGGCCAGATCCCCTCGTCACTCCTCGCTGTCGCATTCTTGCCAGACCATGGTAATCCATTTGCTCCTACGAGGTGTGCACGTGCTCCCACAAGGCCGCAACCACGTCTGCCTTGTCCTGTATCAATACTCCACCAAGTTCTGCAGAGCCAGCCAATCTGTCCGCCTGTTCATTTCCTAGCACACCAGCATGCCCCGGAGAAAAGATCCAGACGATGCTTGTCACCCGTGACCCCGAAGCGAATCAAGCCACTCCGCACGAAGCCTGCTCGTCCTCACCCTCGTCAGCATGCTTTCTGAGTCAGTTACAATCACGATGTGTGTGTATTTGTGTGTGTGTGTGTGGGGGGGGGGGGGGGTATTCTCCATCCAGCGGAGAGCCGCAGTGACCGCCTCCACCTCCATTCTTAAGCTGGATGTTGTGGTATCATATGCCAGGCTCTCCTGCCCCAAACGTCGACCATTGGCTTTGGCTATGAACCCTGTAGCATGATGGAACAGAATTCCCCATTCTCAGACCGACACATTCATAAAAATACTTTAAGTCTGAACGGGGACAATCCCAGATAGAAGGGCTATTATTAGATCTAATGTTCCAGAACGAGTTATGGGAGGCAGCGGTATGCGCTTGCTTTTTCATTGGCTAATAAGTAATGAGCCCACACTATTCACTGGGCCACCTTTGAAAATTTGGCAGTTCAAGCCAAGATTCCAACTGGAGCGGTAGCTATTTTGTGATGTGTTGACAAAAATGCCCTAAAAGATTATATAATATATTGTTCTCTGGAATAACAGGTACCACTTTAAAACATACTTAAATGTTGTAGTTGTACCTAGTGAACGAAAGAGAAGAATATATGGGTATTTTGTGAATAAAATGTAAAAGTGACAAACAGAACTTCTGTGCGCCAGAATTCTGAATATTGCTTCTTTAACCTTGACATGTCTTTCACGCTGTATACTCCAAGTGCATATCAATCCCTTGTTGTGACTGGTTGCGTATGCTTGATGAATGTATAGTACACTCATGCAAATTCGCAAACCCAAACCCCTTGTGCATTCTTCATGCCTAGGATGACTCATTCTGAAATCAACTGTACCTTTGCTCTCGCGAGTTAACATATGGCAGTCTGAATTGGAATGAGTGATGTAAACATGTACAAGTTCCTTTGTAAAACGCTGAGAATGTTGGAGTGAGTGAGCTGGTGATTTAATAAATAGCCTCTCACATTAGTAGAAGGAAAGATGCTTCAATATCAATATGTAGGCGGGACGTGATGGCACGCCAGAATTGCAAAGTTCATGTGATGGCCTGGTGGCTAGATTACGCTCAAGAGAATACCATTTCTCTCTGCAGCATTACACGGATACCTCTACTGTTGGTTGGTTCATATAAACTAGTTCTTAAGAGAACCATAGGTGTGTGAACCTGTGTCTTAGTTGGCTGAATATAATGTATGGCTCATGCAAATTTACAGGGACTAAACATGTTTTCTCCATATGTGCTTTGGTGCATATGTGAACCATTGCTATGCAATTGAGCTTCTGTTACCTACTGTAGTAGACATGAAAATTACTCAGTGGGGAAAGAGCACATGATGATGATGATGATGATGTACCTGTGAGACAAGTCTGGTGAAAAAGGGTGAGGTCTGGCATTGCTGTGTAAGTGTATATGGAATAGGACATTCATGCACCAACATCACAGCCATTGGAATGGATGTCTGGTCTGCTAATTGGAAAAATGCCATTAGTTAATACATAATGCATATTGCAGTTGTAAATGCCTATTTTCCATTTCCCTTCACAATGCCTGTCCCTTGTTGCTATGTCACAATGATTGCTGTATTGTGTCTAGTCCTCCTTGTGCCCAGATCTACGGTGGTTCAAACATGGTGGAACTTAGACCACATAAATGCTTGTAATTGTGTTAAGCTACCCTGTCTCAGTACATCACAGTGAAATTCACTACATCATCAACTAGGAGAGGTGTGCTTGGACAACACCCACCTTAACCTTCCCCATCTCCATCTGTGTATGTTAATGTATGATAACATCATCTTTTAACAAATGTAAAGAGATGTTGTGCCATTTCGTATATCAACAGAGAACAGGAGGATGGAGGAGAGGCTTCCATGTATCATCTGGGACAACTAAACAGAAGTCCTAGATCCAGAAGTGACTCCCTACCAAAATGTGGGAATATCAAGAAGAGTTTTCTCTCAGCTCTTTAACAGCTGAATGCATAAATGGGAGCATAACACAATCTGAAGCACTATAATAGTGGTGAACTGGACAGTGATCTTGAGTCAGTCAGGGATCAACTGAGAATAACATCAAGTCTTGTTCTATGAACTACATTCATGGAAAACTGTGGGGTAACTTGGAGTGTTTGTTTATCTAAGACTAAACTTAGAAAATATCCAGCCGGATGCTCACACAGTGATTCTTGAAGAATGTGATTGAACAGTAGGGAAGTTGATCTGGCTAAGTGAGTAGCTGCAATGTATGGGACATTCTGTATGTCATTATTGAAGTACCCAGTGACAGCCTTCACTGACAGCCTGATCAACGGTGAGATGAAGTACCATATCATCATACCAAATCTTGTCTTCAAGAGGAATGAATCTGCCATGAAGCTTATTCTGGGGAAGCTGCTAACTGGAGCTAGTCCAACATCCATGCTGATGATAAAAGGATTCAACAGACCCAGAACAGTAGTTTCTTCCTTGAGTTGCCCATGGATAGGATTTCCTAAATTCCCAAGAGACAGGAAATGAGGATAGATACAGATACTGTAACGGGATGGTGTAGTTAGATATTGGAGAGGAGGAAGAGGAGAATTTATTATTGGGTGGTGGAGTAATGGGGAGGTGGTGTATCATGTTTATCTTCATGCATGTGGGACATATTTTATGCATTTTCAATGTATGTATTGAGGTGTTGACATGCCAGCAGATGGAACAATGGTCATCACTAGACTCACCATCAGCTCAATAAATTGTGTATTTGAGGAATCAGTGTTTTAAGTACATGTCCCCAGTGAATTTCTTGTACAGTTGCTGTCAAGTGTTGTCTCTGGTGACTGTCTTAAGTGCTGTGGTTGGTTATACATATTGTGAAAAGTCCTGTATAGATGTTGTCAAGTATCACATGATGTCTATCTTGTACAATTGTGGTGTAAACAATTCCTTGTGAATGTATGTCCCACTTTTGGCAGGAAACTGTCATGTAGATGTCTTGTTCAACAGATGTTATGTACAGTTATTGTTGAAGTTTGTTTGTCTGACGAGAAAAATTGAATCCTAAAGTCCTAAGGACGAATTGAACTGATATAGGTCATACTGACAAAATATATAGGAAAAGATCTATGTGACGGACGAACAGCACACTGGCAACATTATGTTGAGTGAGAGGGATCCTCAGTTGTACAGGCGCTAATAGTTCAGATCTTCTCTGGCCTTGGGTGAACTATTTTACTTCTTTTATAAATTTCTGTGTAGATACATAGTAGTCTCACAGTGGGGGTGAGCCAAAGAAAAATTTTCTCTAAAAAAGGCTATTGCGGGAATGATTAGCTCATTTGAGTGACCTCTAGACAAAACGTGCTAAATCATATCCTTTATCTTGTTATTTATTATTCAAGATATATCTCCAGAGAACACCACTAACTAGGTCCTCTGTCAACTCAATCAAACATGTCACAAACCCCCAGCCACTTTTCTCACCTCTTGACATCGAACCATCTGTGTAGATAATCACATCACCCGAGTGAGCATTGTCCTGAATTAGTTGCTGGATTTCCACTTCTGTGGCCCCTGCTGGCCACTCCCTGCACTCCCGGCTCAATGTGATTATAACTCTGCACAATTCTGACTGCTCCGCTGGCACTCTGACCCACTCCTCTCCACGCCTAATGTTCTCCAAGTGGCACACCTGTCTGATCGTATCCTCTGCCTGAGCCATCCATGATTTCCCTCTTATCAGTCTCTGACCCTTAACTGCGTCCAGCGCCTCATGCAGTGGGTGGTCTGTGTCTGCAGCTACTCTGAGGTATGCCTTCGCCTGCATCACCTTGAGCCTACCAGCAACAGTCGGCAGACCAAGGATGTAACGCATACACACTACTGGGGTGTCTCTAGTGCATCCCAGAATGACCCGCATAGCCAAGACAAGAACACTACGCTGGAAGCCAAAGAAGAGTAATAAACCAACACAGAACTGATGTTGTAAGCCGCTACATGCTGCGGGATTTGCTGAGGAGGGGATCCGAGCACTTATGGACTGAATGGTTCGATGTGCAATGAGGATGATCTGTCGATTAACTAACTAACTAGCTGGGATATGGGAACATCATAACGTTTCGTTGCGAACTAAACAGGCGCATTCGATAATATCTTAGCATAACAACCACAAGAAGAGTAAATTATCGGACGCTGACGGGGCGCTCCGATTGCATTTTTGAAATTATTAAAATATATTATATTAAATAACGAAGCCCCACGTTGCCTTTTCTGACAGCTGGCGGGCCACAAGTGACCCGCGGGCCGTGGTTTGTGAACTTCTGGCTTAAACAGTTGCCTCCGTGGTGAAGTGGTTAGGCCGCCCGCCTTTCGCTCCGAAGGTTGTCGGTTCGTTCTCGCACTCCCCCAGTCCGTTCACGTGTGACGTTTTTTCGAACACTAAAAGGATCATGCTGAGACTACGATATAGATAGATTATGGCGGGATCTCATCATGTATAAGTTCGTGTTCTGTGCGACGCTTTCGGGTTACTCTTCGGTGGAAAGAGACCGAGCCATATGATATAAAACCTAACACAATAAAGTCCCCTTGCTCCTAACCTCCCTCTTCGTATTATTATTACTAGTGTTATTTAAAGTAATGCTTTCCTTATGAAACAGAATATGGCTGTGAATCACTAATACTTGGGAAATACATGTTGAAATCTGGGTCACTTAACTGATTTAGTGTAATGGGATGATTAATTGTTTTGTCGTATCTGGCATTGGCTGACATACAGTAGTTTTCTTTAAGCAACCCCCTATAATTTGATATACAATACAGTATGTCTGCTACCATATTAACAATACTTCACATTTTCCGCCATCCATTTTTGTTTAGTCCAAACCTACTTTTTGTTTGGTACTGAATCTGTTAAATTTAGTTTTGCAACAGATTGTCAATAATATAGGCACTGGTTAAAGGTGTTAGACTGAAGACATTGGGCTGCTGCTGCAGATCATTTTCACCCTCAAACGGGTACAATGGACTTGTCTTTCTCTGTGATGCTGGGCAGTTAATATTGTCGCTTTTCCGTCCGGCTCTGGATTAACTTATCTGTTTAGGGGTTCAGGTGGGTTTCTCGGGACTGCATACCCGGATAGCTACAGGCACTATTGTTTTAGGCCTCATTTCTTTGTTCTGTTGCTGACCTTTCGCCGTGTTAGTTAGCTGCATATCCTTTAGTTAGTTACATTGGCACCTTTCCGTCTTGACAGACGATAGTTTGGTACATTGTGCTTCAAAAAGGCTTAATAACTGTCATATGACAATAACTACGATCCATGGCGGTGGCGAGTGTGGCTGGTAAGGCCAATTCTTGCTGCAAATATTTGCCCACAGTAGGTGCATGTGAAAACATGGTCATTTCCACCATTTTGCACCATCTTACGTCTCTCACGCTCTGTGTGTGCTTTATCTGCAATCATTTTCTCCTTTGTCTTTATTTCATTTCTGATAGTTGCCCTCCATGCAACACGTTCAGCGGCGACGTGCTCCCATTGTGCATTATCAATGCCTGTATCAATCATGTCCCGCTTACACACATCTTTGTATCGTAGTAGAGGCCGACCCTGAGATCTCCTACCCGTCTGTAATTCACCAAAAAAGATGTCCTTTGGTATTCTACCATCATCCATCCTCCTAACGTGTCCTATCCATCTAAGTCTACGAAGACTGAGCATGGAATACACCGTCACACAACCTGATCTTTCCAATACTTCAGTATTTGTGATTTTGTCTTGCCACTTAATACCAAGTATTCTTCGCAGACACCGCATATGAAAGCTGTTTAAACGTTTCTCTTGGCGTGAGTAAGTTGTCCAGGTTTCACTGCCATAAAGAAGAGTACTAAGGACACAGGCTTGGTAGACGAGGACTTTTGTTTTGGCAGTAAGCTTCCTGTTCTCCCAGACTCTTTTTGCTAACATGTTCATTGTTGTTGCTGCCTTGCCAATCCTGATGTTGATTTCCTGATCGAGGGATAATTTGCTATTTACCTCTGATCCAAGATATGTAAAATGGTCTACTATCTCCAGTTCGGCGTCGTCAATAAAGATTGATGGTACACCATGTGCACCTTGTGACATAATCTGTGTCTTCTTTTTGTTAATTGTTAAACCAAATTCAGAACAAGCATTGGAGAATGCAGATAGTAGATGTTGTAATTCTTCCTCAGAGTGGGTCGTAATCGCAGCATCATCCGCAAAAAGCAACTCTCTGATTAGTACCCTGCTAATTTTGGTCTTGGCCTTCAATCTCTGAGCATTATAGAGGCCACCATCTGAGCGTGAGTGAATGTATATACCGTCATCCTGATCACGAAAGGCATATTTCAGTAGAAGTGAAAAGTATATCCCAAAGAGGGTGGGGGATAGTACACAACCTTGCTTAACTCCACTCTTGATTTCAAACTCTTCTGAAGTTGAGCCATCAAACTTGATTATACCCTTCATGCCTGTGTGGAACGATTCCACAATGGACAGAAGAGTTGGTGGACAGCCAATCTTCTTTAGTGCTTTGAACAGACCCTCACGACTGACCAAATCGAATGCCTTTGTGAGGTCGATGAAGGCAATAAACAGTGGCTGATTTTGTTCCCGGCATTTTTCTTGCATCTGTGGCAATGAGAATATCATATCAATGGTAGACCGGTTCTGACGGAAGCCGCACTGTGATTCGGGGTAGACTTGATCTCCCAGGACTTGAAGTCTGCGCAGGACAATTCTGGCAAATACTTTCCCAACAATACACAGAAGTGAGATACCCCTATAGTTGTTGCAGTCGCTCCGATCTCCCTTGTTCTTGTACAGCGTTATGATGTTTGAATCTTTGAAATCCTGTGGGACTTGTCCTTCTCGCCAGCATAGCTCTATTAGCTGGTGGATCTGTAGAGCGAGGGTGTCTTGCCCACTCCTGATCACCTCTATTGGAATCCCATCCTTACCTGGAGCCTTGCCAGATGCAAGCTCATTTATAGCACACTTAACTTCTGTTATAGTGGGAAGTGTGTCCAGGTGGTCAAGAGTTGGCAGGGCCTCTATGGCGTTGAGGGCATCATCCGCCAGCTTGGTCTCACTTGAGTAAAGCTCTAAATAGTGCTCGACCCATCTATCCATCTGCTGTTTCTTATCAGTGATGATTTCTCCAGTCAAGGTTTTCAGCGGTGCACTTCTTTTGATCATTGGACCACAGGCTTTCTTTATCCCTTCATACATGCTTCTGATGTTTCCCTTATCACTTGCGATTTGAATGGACTCACATAACTTGATCCAATAGTCATTCGCACACTGCCTAGCAGCCTTTTGTACATCCTTCCTCGCTTGCTTCAGCTCACTCAGAGTGTTACGCGTTGGTCTTTCCTTGTTTCTTAAGAGAGCTATCTTCTTTTTATCAATCAAGGGTTGCAGTATCTGGCTGTTTGCCGCAAACCAGTCCTGCCTCTTATGATCCACAGTGCCATAAACCCCTACCGCTGTTTTATAAATAGTTTCCTTAAGTTTACTCCATTTATCATTTACTATACAATTTTCTGATGTATCATTGAAAGCGTCCTCAAGTTGCTGTTGAAATTCAAAGCACTTTCCAGGATCGTGAGTGTTAATAATATTAGTCCTGGGGCTAGACTTGTGTTTAGCTGTGTAGATTCTCTTTGGTCTCAGTCTAACCCTTGCAACAACCAAAGAATGATCTGTATCACAGTCAGCACTGTGGTAACTTCGAGTTAATGATGTATGGTTCAGATGTTGTCTCCGTGTGATAATGAAGTCCAGCTGATGCCAATGGCCGGATCTTGGATGTTTCCATGTGACCTTATGCATCTCTTTTGTTTTAAAAAAGGAGTTTGTAATACATAGGTCATTTCTAGTGCAATGCTCCAGCAGCCTTTGCCCATTATCATTCATGCGACCGATGTTGTATTTTCCAAGGCACACTGGCCATGAACTCGAGTCCTTGCCCACACGAGCATTGAAATCACCGAGCATATAAATGTAGTCGGATTTTGGAACTGCCTTGATCGCAGAGTCTAGCTGCTCATAGAACGTATCTTTCACATCATCAGAGGAAGTGAGTGTCGGTGCATATGCAGTGAGAATGGTGGCAAATCCACAAGAGGTTGCCAAGCGCAGTGATAATAATCTTTCATTACCTCCAGCTGGGATATCAATCATTCCCAGTAGCGAATTCTTCACTGCAAAGCCCACACCGTGTTGCCTTTTTTTCTGCCTGCCCTCTTCCCTTCCAAAAAAGGTGTAATTGTTTTCCCTGAGTGACCCTTCCTCAGCGAGGCGAGTCTCCTGCAGGCCAGCAATATCAATGTTAAGACGATTGAGTTCAGCATCAATCACAGCCGTTTTTCTCACATCGTCAATATTTGTCAAGTCAGTGGAAAATCCTGGACACATGGTTCTCACGTTCCAGGTTGCAAGCCGTAGCTTGAGGTTTCTATTATTCTTTTTATTAGTACCTGGTGCATTGGTTTTACAGCCTGCGATTCAGATTTTGTCCTAGCCCCAAGCACCCATTGAAGCAGGCAGGCTGTGGCGGATCAGCACCCAATTGGCCGGGGGCTGCCCAGCTTGAGGCGGGCGGTAGCTGATCAGTGACACCTGTAGGTGTCTCCCACCGTCAGAGGCAACGCGTGGCGCCCCATGTCTACGCCAACTGACAAGGACTTATAACCCGTAACAGTTGCCTCTCGCTTTGATTCCGAGACCGGTTAAGACCAGGGATGGAGTTATTGCCTCTCCATAGCACAAAGCCTGGGCTAAAATAAAGAAACCATGTGTTGCCCATGCAGCATGATCCCTCTCTCGGCCTGCCTAGTTCACTCCAGAGGAAAGTTAACACCTATACATCTGGAACAAGACAAGCTGCAGAAGCTGCCGGATCAGCATAGCAATGCTCTAACTGTCCGCCTGTCGGAGCTTCGATCCTAGACCAGCTGCCAACCAAGGCTTAGGGCCTGGTCTGCCCTGCCATGACATTTTGTCTTTGGGTTGCATTTCCTCGCACCAGGATAAGGCTAGTACCCTCCCAATTGCGCTCTTCCGCCCGAAGCCGTTGGCACAATGTGGGATGTCGGGTTTGGTAAGCGCCGCCCAACATTCGGCGCTGACAGAAAGCAGGTATTACCGTCTACTGTCATACGGTAGCTCAGTCATATCTGACTAAGACCTGACTCTTTAGTAAGTTAGTTAGTTAGTTAGTTAGCTAGTTAGTTAGTTAGTTAGTTAGTTAGTTAGTTAGTTAGTTAGTTAGTTAGTTAGTTAGTTAGTTAGGCAGACAGGCAGTCAGTCAGTCAGTCAGTCACTCAGTTAGTTAGCTAGCTAGTTAGTTAGTTAGTTAGAGTTAGTTAGTTAGTTAGTTGGGCAGGCAGGCAGGCAGTTAGTTAGGTAGTTGGTTAGTTATTTAGTTAGTTAGTTAGTTAGTTAGTTAGTTAGTTAGCTAGTTAGTTAGTTAATTAATTAGTTAGTTAGTTAGTTAGTTAGTTAGTTAGTTAGTTAGTTAGTTAGTTACATAAACCCGGCAGGGCAGGGAAGACATGGGCAGGCTCTGGTGGTCAAGTCTGGCTTAAGGCATTCGATTCTGGATATGAGTGGGTGAGGTCTGGAAAGTAAAGAAGTGCAGGGGATGCAGATTAAAATCGGAAGATACAGCTGGAACCTAATAAATATATATGTAAGTGGAGAATCTTGCAGAGAGAGAGAGAGGGTTGGGACTGGTTGAAAGGTTCAGTGGACACCCCTGGTACCAGGTACCTGATATATGGTGACTTCAATGCACTATGAAAAGGTCTTTGAAATCACTGAAAGACAATCCCTCTGGACGCTGGTGAGGTATTTTGGGCTCCCACAGAAAATCATTGACATAATAAGGGCAACATATAAAGACATGCGATGCAGAGTTCTTCATGAAGGAAAGTCAAGCGATATCTTTAAAATAAAAACAGGAGCGCGACATGTATTCCTTTCGTCACCTTTATTATTCTTAGTGACTATAGATGGAAATAATGAAGGATTCAATGGATTCTGACAGAACAGCTTAGTGATATTGTCCTCTTGTCCTACCCACGAAATCAGATGCATGATAAACTAAAAACACTTTGATAGGAAGACGGACCAATTAGATATAAAAATGCACACAGGAAAGATAAAGATAATGAGAGTAAATCAAGCGAATAATAATTTTAACTCCCTTGGCGAAACAGTTATTCGCGTGGTGTATTCATTTACATATTTAGATAAGAATGTCCACAAAGAGGGAGAAAGCGATAAGGGTTTTAAAATAAGAATATAAAAGGAAAGAGCAGGAGTACTAGAAAATATGATGCAGTCAAAATAAATTAAAACTGGTGCCAAAGTTAGAATATTTAACTCTAGCGTTGAATCAGTACTGGTGTATGGATAAAAACACAGAGAGCTACTTAAACAGTGAAGAATTAACGGGTTTCTTCGCAGAATAATAGGACACAAGTCATAGACGGATTCATCCACGTTGAGATTAGGTGTAGAACCAAGCAAATTCCGGCTAATCATTTGACAAAGCATAATAAGATGCAGGTCTTCCTGGCCTAGAGGTTAGTGACTTTCTCCGTAATTCCGTATATCCACGTGAGGAACGTAAGTTGCGCGAGAATCGGTAGCAGTTCTCTCCGCGTTGGTGACTTGCGGAGTATGTGAGCCGGCCGCTCGGAAACAATGGCAAACTACTGAACTTAATCTTGCCAAGAAATCAACAATCAGCTGGAAATTGCTGATGTTGACAGCTATGTCCTGTAAAGGATATGAGAACAAACAAAAATAATAATAATAATAAGATAACTAGAAAAGCCTTCTGAAACGCGCAGAGTAAACGAAATATAGGGAGGTCTGAACCACATGGCGAAGTGACAGAGATGGATATTAGGGGGAGAACCTAGAGGGAACGGCAGAAGATCGCCAAAGAAAGGATTGTTTAGCTTGAGTTGTGGTCATATGCTCCTGTGGGAGATACAGGACATCGGAAGAGGAAGAAGTATTTGTATGTAAATGCCTGGTTCCTCCGTTCTGGGAACATTATTTACCTAGGTCTAGCTGCATCCAAAATGTGTGTGCTTTGCTAATATTATAATATTATAGTTTAATTAAATTGCAAACCATGATTTTGTATATTCTAATGTGAAAGACATCTGATTGATGTGGAAATGTGGTTTCTGCGGAAAATTCAAAGAATACCATGAACAGACAGAAATATCAACGACCAAGTCCTACAAGAAACAAATGAGAACCGTAAACTGATTAGAGAAATTAGACAAGGACAGTCACAATGTTTTGGTCACGTTATGAGAAGAAATAAATTGGAGAACTTGGTGACAACTGGGAAAAAGAACATGGAAAAGAGAGAGAAGTAAATACCTGGATAGCTTGGCCACGTGACACAGTGGAGACAAGAACGCAGAGCTGATCCACGACTCTGGTAATCGTATAAGATGGCGGAACACGACCGCCCACGCTTATCGGAATGGCGCACGATGATGATGATGATGATGATATTCTTCTTCTCTTCTTCGTTCATCCGGAGTTTTTTTTCCGGATGTGATTGCGTTGTGCCTGTTTACAGCAGAGCTGCGTTCTTGCGCCGTTAGGCCGACACATCCGACTTCTGCGGGCATTTGTTGACCGGGTTAATCTTCCCGGGGGTTTCTTAGGACGTTTGACTCTCACTGTTGTGGTGTTATCCCCCATCCCAGCTGATCCATATAGAACAGCCAAAGATCCTGGTCACCCCTCAAGGGAAGGCAGGGGCAGACCATGGGCATTCCCCGCCATCCAAGGAGGCTTCCATACTTGCAGAGCCGATACATAGCGCTCTGGTACTGGGCTCACCCAAGGAATCGTCACGTCCTGCACATGGCTGCTTAGCCTCACCTTCCGTATATTGGGCCTTCCGTTCACCATAGGCTGTTCTTCCGGAAACCAGAAGTATGCAGTCTGCAGATGACATCCACACAGTGAGCTTTCGATTCGGACTTTCCATGTAATGGATTTGCTATCCAAGCAATATTCCATTTCGTGCCACTAGGACACTTTTCCACCTTTTATGAAGCCCACACAGTGGGCTTTTGATTCGGACTTTCCACGTAATGGATTTGCTATCCAAGCAATATTCTATTTCATGCCACTAGGACACTTTTCCACCTTTTATGAAGCCCACACAATGGGCTTTTGATTCGGACTTTCCACGTAATGGATTTGCTATCCAAGCAATATTCCATTTCGTGCCACTAGGACACTTTTCCACCTTTTATGAAGCCCACACAGCGAGCTTTCGATTTGGACTTTCCACATAATGGATTTGCTATCCAAGCAATATTCCATTTCATGCCTCTGGGTCTTCATGCACCTTTAAATGTCAACCTGTATATAGTTAAAGTAAGCTGAGGTCAACTTGAGCTTGTTGATATCTCCATAGAGCTTGTCCTCAAATGAAGCAGGTGTGGGCCAAAATATCTTTCTCTGTTCTGCATACGTTGGGCAATCCTGCAGCAAATGTTTTGCTGTCATTTTCCCAGTTCTACAATTACATTCATCGGTATCTCCTATCTTTAGTTTATTGAACAAGTGGTATTTCAGCCTGTT
This sequence comes from Cepaea nemoralis, assembly GCA_014155875.1. Classification (NCBI taxonomy): domain Eukaryota; kingdom Metazoa; phylum Mollusca; class Gastropoda; order Stylommatophora; family Helicidae; genus Cepaea; species Cepaea nemoralis. The sequence goes on along the minus strand of JACEFZ010028151.1, from coordinate 393,838 downwards.
ATGTCCTGTGCGGAGTCTGAAGATTGCTACTTGTTCTCTTCGGTCGAGTTTGTAATATGCATCATCCTTCTGATGGCCTGGATGCTCTGATTCCCATTTGGTTCTATAAGTGCTTTTTATCAACCTCTTTGCCTCATTATAGGTTATGTCTATGTCAGGCTGTGGTAGTCGTCCGCCCTCTTTTGCCAGTCTGTCAGCCTCTTCGTTTCCAGGTATACTGCAATGTGATGGGATCCACTGTATTACAACTTTTTTGGATTTCTGGCATAGACCATGGAGTGCTGCTCTTAGGTCAGTTAGTTCTGTGCTATTATTGCTCTTCAGTATTGAGACAGCTGACTTTGCATCTGTGAAGATAGCTATTTGCTTCTCTTTATTTTCCTCCATCAGGAGCATTTCTGCTGCAGTTTTCAGAGCCTCTACCTCCGCTTTGAAGTTACTTGAAAATTTTCCAGTTGCCATTGAATGTGTTTTTTTCACTCAATTTTTTAAATTTAGGAGAACTCCTCCTCCTCCATTCTCTATTGAATTTTTGGCTGATCCATCTGTATATGCATGGGTCCAATTCCTGCTTGGGTAATGTTCTTTTATGTAGTTTAGGGTTATTTCTCTTCTTTCGGTTTCATGCTGAGTGTTCTTTTTCTCAATACCAGGAATGTTTTCTATCATCTCAGGCAGTTGCTGCTGTCGCCAAGCTGGGAACTTGTGTGCATTGTGTATGGGCTTGACTATTGATATGTTAAGAATAGGATCTGCCCTAATCCTTCGTTTTGCAGTTTCTACAAAGTTGCTACGTTTCAGTCTTCCCTTTCCAAAACCATTAAATCTGTTGTACATAGGGTGGTCTGTCAATCTTCTAAATTTTTCTGCTTGTTGCTGGGCTCTGCTATCTCTTCTATCCTGCATTGGTTGTAAACAAGTGATCTTTTCTAGTTCATTAATAGGTGTTGTCTTCAGGCTTCCAGTTATGATTCACATTCCTTGGTTTTGGACTCTACTTATTTTGTTAAAGTTTGACTTAGCTGCTGTTGCCCAAGCTGCAATGCCATATTCCAGTACTGGCCTCACCCGTCCAGTATATAACTTCTTGAGAACTTTCTCATCTGCTCCCCACGTTGTACCAGCAAGCTTTTTCATGATTGCCATTCTCTGCCTTGCTCTTGTTCGATTTTTCTCAACCTGTGTCTTCCATGTCAGGCGACGATCAAAGGTGACTCCTAGATAGTTTGGATTTTCTTCATGGCGCAATATTTTTCCATTCAATACCAGCTTAGGTTGCTGAGGTTTATTTGAGAGGGAGAACACTGTGCATGTTGTTTTCTCCTCACTTATCTTCACTAGCCATGATTTTGACCAGTCCTCTAGCGCTAATAAGGCTTGCTGTATTCTGCTGTTAGCTGTGCTAATATATTCTTCAGATGTCCATATGGCTAGGTCATCTGCAAAGGAGGATGTGTGTACTCTGGCTGGAAAATTTTCTGTGATGTCATTTATATATGCTTGGAATAATGTTGGTGAATGAACTCCTCCTTGGGGGACACCTTGCTCCAACAGCATCATTTTGCTGGTTTGTCCTTGTACTTTTGTCCTGGCAGTTCTGTTCTCAAGGTAGTGGCTGATCCATTTATACATTTTTCCACAACCATGCATGTTTTGCAGTTTTACTTTCAGTCCTTCCTTCCATACTTTATCAAATGCTTTTTCTAAATCTATCCAGACTGCTAGTGTGTGCTTTTTCTCTTGGAAGGCATCCTCTATTTCCTGAGCTATATAGGTTATTTGATCTTCAGTGGATCTGTACTTTCTGAATCCTGCTTGGTGTGGTGTTAAGAGTTTATTTTCTTCCAGATGCCATGTTAGCCTGCCATTGATAATGCGTTCCATTAATTTTCCTACACAGCTAAGTAGACTGATAGGTCGATAGCCATTTGGTTCTTCCAGGTCTTTTCCTTTCTTTGGGACTGGTATTAGTATAGCTTCCTTCCATGCCTGTGGGACTATTCCTCTCTTCCAGCTGTTATTTAGGACTGCTAGTAGTTTCTTCTTTGCCTTGGTGCCTAGTCCTATTAGCATTTCATTTGTGATTCCATCCTTTCCTGGTGATTTCTTCTTTTTTAGGGTATTCATTGTCTGTTCCATTTCTTCCATTGTTAGATTTGCCATCATATATTCTGCTGCTGTCTCTGTATTTCTATGATGTATCTGTTTGTCTTTGATTGCTTTCTTCTGTTCAGTTGTAATATCAATGTGGTTTGCATTGGCATAGTGTTCCATTAGTGCATTTGCAGCCTTTTTTCCTGTAAGCAAGGCATTTCCTTGTTTAATTGTTATTTGTTTGTTTCTAGGTCCTTCATTGTTCATGGCTTTCACTAGTTTCCATAGTTTGTTTCCATCCCTGTCAAAATTCAGGTTTTCTGTTTTTTCCCTCCAACGATCTCTTGTTGTTTGATTTACTGTTCTTTTATATTTTGCTGAGATGGCTTTGAGAGAGGTATTCGCTTCAATTGTTTGTTATCTCTCTGCTGTCTTCCTGGCATCTTCAACTTTGTCCTCCAAACTTTGTAGTTCTTCAGTCCAGTATGGTTTGTAATTTTTCCTCGCTCCTCTTGGAATGGACTCAGTGGCTGCCTGTATTATTGCTCTGTTTAGACTTTCCACCATTTGCTTCATGTTGCCATATCGTGTATTTATGTTTTCACAATATTTGTCTGTTAGTGTGGCAAATCTGTCCCAATCTGCTCGTTTGTAATTCCAGCGGGGCAAGGGCTTTTGCTCCTGTGGAACATACTCCATATTCATTACAAGCTTGATTGGTCTGTGGTCACTACCTGCTAATTGGTCCAGCACATGGCGATCGATTTTGTGGAGGATGTCTCCTGTGCAGAAAGCTAAGTCTGGAGTAGAAGTGGTAATCCATCTTCTGGAATAGAAGCTCGGTGTGTCACCCGCTTTGTTGAGTAGATGGAGATTTGAGTCTATTTCCCAGTCCTCCACTTCATCTCCTCTTTTGTCAGTATCTGGGTATCCCCATCTTTCTGAACGGCTATTAAAGTCTCCGACAATAATGCAATTTGTGTCAGTTATTTTCATGTTTGAGAGTGTAAGATCCTTATCTGCTGGGCTATAAAGATTGTAAATTCTTATTTTCACGTCCTTTATCATTATATCAACACCTATAATTTCCGTTTGGTTGTCAGAGATCACAGATAATTCGCTGCAAGGTATTGTATTTCGAGTAAGTATTAGAACTCCTCCTTTATGTCCTTAGCGGTCGAAACGTGTGGCCTGATATCCCCTGACTGAAAATTTGTGCTTGGCGTTGAGGTGTGTCTCTTGAATGCATGCCACATCTATTCTATCTTTATGAAGGCGCTGTGTCAGGGATTCTTTCTTGTTATAAACTCCTTCGGCATTCCACTGTAGTATGTTGAGTGTCCTTGGTATTTGGTCAATAGCTCTTAACCTACTCCTCTGTGCCTTGACTCCACAGCACAGGGGAAGGTGACCACCAGTAGTCATGGGTGGACCCCCTCGAGGCAGGGGGCCCGGCACTATCACCGCCTGATGGGACTTCATGGGATTAGCACCATAACGATTAATTTTCATCTGTGGCATCATGAAATGATAAAGTTACGTTGCACTCTTTGTCAAGCCTGTGGCTCAGTACATCCGATTTCGACAAGCATATTTTGGGGTGCTTTCCCTAGCCTTTGACTGTCCCCAGTCTACCTACAAGGCAGCAGGTTTGTGCGTCACTTCGTCTGGTCTCTCTCCCTTGACCTGTCCGACATGGGTGACCCTACCAGTAGCTGTGCTACCGTCGGCATAGCTCTTGGGGTCATTGGAACGCGGAAGCCCCTCTACCTCGTCAAGGTGGACGCACGGCAGAGGGGATGATGATATTCTAATGTGCCTCTCCGCAAATGTGAAGTTCTAGTACCGGTCTTGCATACCTCACTGGTGTGTGAGCTTGCAGAAGGGAGGATTATCTCTGCAACACATCTCCCGCGGTGATGGTGCTTTGGTACCTGGTTGGGAGGACATTCTATACTATTTCACCACGAGAGATATAAGCTCCCTTTAAGGAGAGTTCAGACGTGAATGTCTTTGCATCAGAGTTAAACTCAGTATTCCGTGAGATTCACCACCCAACCAATTAACTAGCCAGCCATTACCAAACCGACTTCTTCCTCTTCTCCCTTCTTCTTTCTTCATATTTCTTCTTGATCCTTCTTTCGAAGACCACACCACAAAGGAGAGTGTTTCCGATTTCAGCATACAAGTATGTAAGATTTGCTTCCCCTATAAAGGTTTCATTCAAGGTAACGGGCAAAGTCTACCCGCGGGTAGCTTTCCCCCCTAACAATTCTGCCAGAACACAACCTCACGGCCTACTTATTACGATTGCACCCCCCCCCCCCCCTGAGAACTAAGCGAACCATATAACCTTTCAACCACACTTCCCTACTGATTCTGTTAGTGCCAATCAACAACACGTGAATTTACTTCCAGCTTTACTTTGGTGCCCTTCCTACCTACTGTTTGTTCCGTTTCTTCCCACTTCTTACCATCATCTCACAATCCTAACTCTACAGTGGCCACTTGTGCCTGGGGCATGCTCGGAAATACTAAGGCACATTGTCGTTACCCCGGTTAGACATGGCTGACAGTAATGGCAGGATGTGTCAACTGGAATTAGATCTCCGTGAAATGGGAACTACCCGAAAGCAATAAATAAATGTAAGTGAATACAAGAAAAAAGGTACGGGCAATCCGGGCCCATTTTATTGCGCAGTAGAGAGTTCGTGCCGTTACCTGGTTTAACTCTTTGTGTCTTGGTTAGTTGTTACATTGACAACAACATAAATATGGCCACAGACACGCACATTAAGCTTACAATTGTGTGTGTGTGTGTGTGTGGAGGTGGGTGTGAGCAGGCTGAAATATATATAGAGAGAGAGAGAGAGAGAGAGAGAGAGAGAGAGAGAGAGAGAGAGAGAGAGAGAGAGAGAGAGAGAGAGAGGTGATTAAACCGTAAATAGACAAACAGATAGACATAGACAATGAAAAAGATAGACAGAGACAGAGAGAGTGAGATGATGATGAGAGAGAGAGAGAGAGAGAGAGAGAGAGAGAGAGAGAGAGAGAGAGAGAGAGAGAGAGAGAGAGAGAGAGAGAGAGAGAGTATAGATGTTCAATTAACTAAACGCTGAAGATTATAACAAAAATAATGAAATGAGACTTTTCGGTCTCTGAAGTCTTCGCATTATAATCTCAAGGAAGACAACAACCGCAATGTTTCAAACACACACACACACACACACACACACACACACACACACACACACACACACTCACTCTCTCTCTCTCTCACACATACATGAACACACACACACACACGAGAATATTAACTTTCAAAGAGGCAACGTAACAATATAACTGCAGCTGCAATGAAACGAATACTGTGCCGTGTGTTAACATGAGTGGCCAGATATCCTGACTATGCTTAAACCAGACGTAACAGTGAATTAACCCATTCAATGCCAGATAGCTGCTACTATAACTAATCTATCATGAGTTATAGGTTACAAACAAAAATATTTAGTTGCATGTCCCTTACAGGACTTCGCATGCAACCCCACCATTTTCCGGATGTTTGTGATTAAGGCAATTTTACATTCGGTAGTTTGCCATTGTATCCCTGGCGTAGGGATTTAAGGACGTTGTTCGTAATCCCGTATACTCTCGTACGAAAAGCAGCTGCGCGAGATTCGACAGCGCATCGCGCCGCGTTGGTTACTTACCGGGGTATGTGAGCCAGTCGTTCAGAATGAAATGCCCAACTACTGAACGTAAAACTTGCTAAGACATCAACAGCAGCTGAAAAATGCTAATGTTGACCACAATGTCCTGTGAAGGATATGCAAAACAAAAACAAAAACAGTTTTGCCATTGCTTTCCAAACGACCGACGCTCATAACGCTGTGAAAATAAACGCAAACAGCGTTCGTTGATTGCCTATAAACCCCCACTAATGCGTGTATTGGTTACTTTAAGTAATACAGCGCAAACCTGATAAGACGAACTCACCTGGGATCCAAGAAATAGTTACTCTTATCAGAAATTCCTCTTATAAGAGTTAAAGCATACAGTAATGCATGTACGTTTTTGTTTGTTTGTTTAGGTTCTCATATCCTTTACCCCCGGGAAGGTTAACCCGGTCAACAAATGCCCGCAGAAGTCGGATGTGTCGGCCTAACGGCGCAAGAACGCAGCTCTGCTGTAAACAGGCACAACGCAATCACGTCCGGAAAAAAATAAACTCCGGATGAACGAAGAAGAAGAAGAAGATATCCTTTACAGGACATCGCTGTCAACATCAGCATCTTTCAGCTGATTGTTGATTTCCTGGCAAGATTACGCTCGGTAGTTTGCCACTGCTGTCTGAGCGACCGGCTCACATACCTCGTAAGTTATTGACGCGGAGAGAACGCCACCGATTCTCACGCACGTCACGTTACTCACGAGAGTATACGGTATTGCGGAGAAAGTCGCTAAATTCCTAGGCCAGGGAGACCGGCATGTACAACGTACAATATAAGATTGTTCTTTACAACAGAAATTCTTCACATCAGAGATCGCCTTAAGCAGCAATTAAAATAGGAAATAAAGAAAGATATGAACAAATAATGCTGGAGGTACGACAGGGATGTGTTTTGTCACCGGATCTATTCTCCCTCTACTGCGAAGTAATAATGAGAGAGATCAAAGAGAATCCAGGAATAATATTCGGAGGTTATAATGTAAACAATATACGATATGCAGATGAAACAGTATTGATGGCGGATAATGCAACATATCTACAAGAATTGTTGGACAATCATCCCAGAACTGTATGCAATATTTCAGCTCTGCTGGAGAGAAAAATCAATACCACAAGATACGAAAGACGCATCGTTACCCTTTATAAAAACAAAGGCGACAGAAGCGACTATCGTGGCATTTCCCTACTCAGCATTACAGGCAAGATTTTCGCCAGAGTAATCCTTAAAAGATTACACATTCTTGCTGAAAGAATCTACCCCGAATCGCAGTGCGGATTTAGACCCAACAGGTCCACCATCGATATGATTTTCTCACTCTGGCAGCTCCAAGAGAAGTGCAGAGAACAGAGGAAGCCATTATATATTGCCTTCATCGACCCCATAAAGGCATTTGACCTCGTGAGCAGAAGCGGCCTTTTTAAGGTCCTTGAAAAGGTTGGATGTCCACCCACCCTTCTTAGTCTCGTGAAATCATTCCACGAAAACATGCAGGGGACCATTTTATTTGACGGCTCAACATCCCAGTCATTCAGCATCAGCAGCGGAGTAAAGCAGGGATGCGTGCTTGCTCCTACACTCTTTGGTATCTTCTTCGCTGTTCTCTTAAGGCAGGCATTTGGGTCTGCCACTGAAGGCATATACCTCCACACAAGATCTGATGGCAAACTTTTTAACCCATCAAGACTCAAGGCAAAGACCAAAATAAGATGAAGATGTGTAAGAGAACTACTTTTTGCAGATGATGCAGCACTGACTACTCACACAGCAGAAGATCTCCAAAGGCTCATAGATCGTTTTGCAGCCGCCTGCAAAGACTTTGGGCTCACCATTAGCCTAAATAAAACACAGGTGATGGAACAAGACGCTGGTGCGCCCCCGTCAATCAAAATTTCTAATTACGAATTGAAGGTCGTCCACGATTTTGTGTATTTGGGGTCGACAATATCAGATAATCTTTCATTAGGGACAGAAATCGACAGACGCATTGGAAAGGCAGCCACAACATTTTCCAGGCTAGCTAACAGAGTTTGGGAGAATAATAGACTAATAGAGCGTACAAAAGCTCAAGTATATAAAGCTTGTGTTGTTAGCACACTACTCTATGGGTCTGAATCCTGGACCTTGTACTCAAGACAGGAAAGGAAGTTGAATTCCTTCCACATGAGATGTCTGAGACGTATCCTGGGCATAACATGGAAAGACCACATAACAAACAAACAGGTGCTTGAACGAGCAGATATTACCACAGTTCACACCCTCCTCAAGCAGAGACGCCTCCGGTGGCTGGGCCACGTATCTCGAATGGAGGATGAACGTATTCCCAAAGATCTCCTTTACGGAGAACTAGCCACAGGAAAGAGGCCAACCGGAAGACCCAAATGCGATATAGGGATGTGTGTAAACAAGATATGAAAACCATTGGAATAGATCCAGACACGTGGGAGAGAGTTGCAACAGACAGATGCTCCTGGAGAAGAGATGTACGAAACGGACTGGTGCTCTTTGAGCTGATCCAACTGATAACTGATCCAACAAACTGAAGATAGGCGGCACAGGCTCAAAGCGCAGTCACTTACTTCGGGACTTGCCTCGTCTTACAGATGTGGAAACTGTGACAGGGATTGTCACTCTCGCATTGGACTATACAGTCACCAGCGGTGCTGCCAGGCACCTCCCAAGCGGCACAACTCTATAGTCCTTCAGGACTGAAAGAGGCCTACTACTGTTGGACATTGTAGTAACAGAGAGTGCAAAGAAAGGATTCTCCTTGAATATCAAGAAAATAGTAACAATGATGATATTTTTAATAAAAAAGATGACATACAAATGTTAAATAGAGATAGAAGGATAATTCTTAACTAAGTGGTTAGTGTTAAACATCTAGGGGCATTTATAACATCAGATGGAAGATGCACAACAGAGATTATGAGCAGAATAGGGCAAGCAAAGGCTGCATTTCGGAAAATGAAGAATATCTTATGCAATAAGTCACAATCATTGAATCTAAGAAAGAGAGTGCTGAAATGCTATGTAGAGCCTGTTTTGCTGTATGGCAGTGATTCTTGGAATGTAAATAAACAAATTAGGAAGATATTGGAAACGACAGACATGTGGTTCCCAGGACGAATGTTGCGAATTCCTTGGACAGCTAAAGTAACTAACAATGACTGCCTGAAAGAGGCTAATGAAACTAGAACATTATATGCAACAATAAGAAAAGGGCAAACAGCTTTTTTTTGGTCATGTGATGAGAAGAGAGACATTGGAGAACATCGTGACAACTGGAAAGATCGAGGGGAAGAGAGGCAGAGGCAGACTATGAAAAAGATGCTGGATGGATTGCGACGGTGGCATGGAGGAATATCAACAGCGGAGTTGATCCATAAAACCAAAGACAGAGATCTGTGGAGATTCATGAACGCCTACGCCAGCCGGCATGGCACTTGATGATGATGATCCTTGGATCTACAGGTCTGAGAGCCGAGATAGCGCATTGCCTGACGCTTGGTGGTCATGCGCTCTATCGCCATGGCGGCGGGCATTTTTAAAAAGATTTTAAATCTCTTCTGATGCTCCATGTCGACCCAGCTTAAAATGGATACCAAGAAATCTTATGGAAGTAAAAGTGACCGGCGCGATCCGCCATGTCATCCATCAAGTGTCAGTTATCCATTCAAAATGTGGGGCTAACATCATATACGTGGTTTACAACTCCATCCATCTATCATGTGCCATGCCGATAAGCGTGGGCGGTCATGTTTTGCCATCTCACTCGATCACCAGAGTCGTGGATCAGCTCCGTGTTTCTGTCTCAACCATGCCACGTGGCCAAGCCATCCAGGTATTTACTTCTTGGTCTTCCCCTTGGTCTCTTCCCTTCGATCTTGCCAGTTGTCACCAAGTTCTCCAATTCATTTCTTCTCATAACATGCCCAAACATTTTGACTGTCTACGTCTAATGTCTCTAATCAGTTTACGATCTTCATTTGTTTCTTGTAAGATTTGTTCATTGGTTTTTCTGTCTGTCCATGGTATTCTTTGCATTTTCCTCAGAAACCACATTTCCACAGCCATCAGATGTTTTTCAGCTTGACTGCTCATTGTCCACGCCTCACATCCATATAAAAGTACAGGTTCTATGTAGCACTTCAACACTCTTTTTCTCGTTTCAGTTGATATCTTTTTATTGGTCAGCATGTTTTTCATCTTGCAAAAGGCTATCTTCGCCATGGCAATTCTTGTTATAATGTCTTCAAGGCATCTCCCATCAGATGTTATGACTGTTCTGAGATAGCTGTACTGATTCATTTGTTTAAGAATGTGCCCATTAACTTGTATATTACATTGTGGTATTTCTTCCTTCCTAGTGACGACCATAATCTGTGTCTTCTTACAATTCAATTCTAACCCTAGTTGTTCACTGTGTGCAACAACCGCATCTACTAAATGTTGCAGGTCCTGTTCATTGTCTGCAATCAATACTGTATCATCTGCATACCTAATGTTATTGATGTAATGATGGAATTGATGTATTGATGGAAGGGCCGAATGTAAGACGGGCCTGCGTGCCCAACTTGTTACCCTTTGAAATTAAAGTTTGTTCGTTCGTTCGTTCGTTCGATGTATCGTCCCCCCAGTGTTGATTCCTTCCATATCGTCTACATTTCTGAAAATATATTCACTGTACAGGGAAAAAAGATCTGGAGGCATTACACATCCCTGTCTCACACCTCCCTTAATAGGCTGATATTGACCTACTTCATTATCAATTCTTATGGCGGCTTGTTGTTTCCAATATATGTTTTTTTTACAAGTCTAAGGTCTTTTCCATCAATTTGTAGATCTTCAAGCATCCTTATCATGTCGACATGTCTCACTTTATCGAAAGCCTTTGTGTAGTCAATAAAGCAAAGGTGTAGATCTTTGTTTACTTCTATAGAACGTTCAATTACTGTTCTCAGTATATACACAGCATTTATCAGTTATCAGTCAGTTATCAGTTATCAGTTGGGGTATCTTCATTGCACTCCGGACATGTCCATAGGTGCTCAGATCCTCCCCCCAGCATATGCATCAGCGTCCGGTGGCTAATAGTGCCAGTTCTATGTTTGTTGACGAGGCGCTTTATTTTCCCGATGTACCTCTCGCGTCTGGCTGTGCCAATTCTCACTCCCAGGTCTTTCATCCTGGACAGCGATGTGGAATCACTGACGTCAAAGTCCTCTGTTCTCGCCATATCTTTAAGGACGTTAATAACATCGGCACGATCCATGAGCTGGCCATCTACAGGGGGTGCAGAGCCAGCCAGTTTGTCAGCTCGTTCATTTCCCTCGACTCCCGCATGTCCCGGAACGAAGATGAAGGTGACTTTACGGACAACAGATTTCCGCAGCGATTCAGTCCACTGTCTACGTACAGATCCAGCTTCGACCTTCTTAATCATGCTAATTGAATCACTTAGTACACACACTTTAGTATAATGCTGTGATTCCAGCCATATGAAAGCCTGTGTAACTGCCATCACCTCCATCGTCATGCTGCTCGTTGTCATAGAGTGGACACCACTGGATTCTTGAACAGTTCGGCCCGCTGAACGGGCTGTAAATTCCCACGCACTTCTCTGCTGCTTTACAACAGATCCATCTGTATAGATGAGCACTTCGGGGCTATCTTAATGTTCATAGATACAGTTGCGCCATGTGATTTCTCCAGAACAAGCAGTTGGGGCATAAATAACATCAGTTGCACCACGTACTCATTCATAAACAAGCAGTTGGGGCATAAATAACATCAGTTGCACCACGTACTCATTCATAAACAAGCAGTTGGGGCATAAATAACATCAGTTGCACCACGTACTCATTCATAAACAAGCAGTTGGGGCATAAATAACATCAGTTGCACCACGTACTCATTCATAAACAAGCAGTTGGGGCATAAATAACATCAGTTGCACCACGTACTCATTCATAAACAAGCAGTTGGGGCATAAATAACATCAGTTGCACCACGTACTCATTCATAAACAAGCAGTTGGGGCATAAATAACATCAGTTGCACCACGTACTCATTCATAAACAAGCAGTTGGGGCATAAATAACATCAGTTGCACCACGTACTCATTCATAAACAAGCAGTTGGGGCATAAATAACATCAGTTGCACCACGTACTCATTCATAAACAAGCAGTTGGGGCATAAATAACATCAGTTGCACCACGTACTCATTCATAAACAAGCAGTTGGGGCATAAATAACATCAGTTGCACCACGTACTCATTCATAAACAAGCAGTTGGGGCATAAATAACATCAGTTGCACCACGTACTCATTCATAAACAAGCAGTTGGGGCATAAATAACATCAGTTGCACCACGTACTCATTCATAAACAAGCAGTTGGGGCATAAATAACATCAGTTGCACCACGTACTCATTCATAAACAAGCAGTTGGGGCATAAATAACATCAGTTGCACCACGTACTCATTCATAAACAAGCAGTTGGGGCATAAATAACATCAGTTGCACCACGTACTCATTCATAAACAAGCAGTTGGGGCATAAATAACATCAGTTGCACCACGTACTCATTCATAAACAAGCAGTTGGGGCATAAATAACATCAGTTGCACCACGTACTCATTCATAAACAAGCAGTTGGGGCATAAATAACATCAGTTGCACCACGTACTCATTCATAAACAAGCAGTTGGGGCATAAATAACATCAGTTGCACCACGTACTCATTCATAAACAAGCAGTTGGGGCATAAATAACATCAGTTGCACCACGTACTCATTCATAAACAAGCAGTTGGGGCATAAATAACATCAGTTGCACCACGTAGCTCATTCATAAACAAGCAGTTGGGGCATAAATAACATCAGTTGCACCACGTACTCATTCATAAACAAGCAGTTGGGGCATAAATAACATCAGTTGCACCACGTACTCATTCATAAACAAGCAGTTGGGGCATAAATAACATCAGTTGCACCACGTACTCATTCATAAACAAGCAGTTGGGGCATAAATAACATCAGTTGCACCACGTACTCATTCATAAACAAGCAGTTGGGGCATAAATAACATCAGTTGCACCACGTACTCATTCATAAACAAGCAGTTGGGGCATAAATAACATCAGTTGCACCACGTAGCTCATTCAAAAACAAGCAGTTGGGGCATAAATAACATCAGTTGCACCACGTACTCATTCATAAACAAGCAGTTGGGGCATAAATAACATCAGTTGCACCACGTACTCATTCATAAACAAGCAGTTGGGGCATAAATAACATCAGTTGCACCACGTACTCATTCATAAACAAGCAGTTGGGGCATAAATAACATCAGTTGCACCACGTACTCATTCATAAACAAGCAGTTGGGGCATAAATAACATCAGTTGCACCACGTACTCATTCATAAACAAGCAGTTGGGGCATAAATAACATCAGTTGCACCACGTACTCATTCATAAACAAGCAGTTGGGGCATAAATAACATCAGTTGCACCACGTACTCATTCATAAACAAGCAGTTGGGGCATAAATAACATCAGTTGCACCACGTACTCATTCATAAAACAAGCAGTTGGGGCATAAATAACATCAGTTGCACCACGTACTCATTCATAAACAAGCAGTTGGGGCATAAATAACATCAGTTGCACCACGTACTCATTCATAAACAAGCAGTTGGGGCATAAATAACATCAGTTGCACCACGTACTCATTCATAAACAAGCAGTTGGGGCATAAATAACATCAGTTGCACCACGTACTCATTCATAAACAAGCAGTTGGGGCATAAATAACATCAGTTGCACCACGTACTCATTCAAAAACAAGCAGTTGGGGCATAAATAACATCAGTTGCACCACGTACTCATTCATAAACAAGCAGTTGGGGCATAAATAACATCAGTTGCACCACGTACTCATTCATAAACAAGCAGTTGGGGCATAAATAACATCAGTTGCACCACGTACTCATTCATAAACAAGCAGTTGGGGCATAAATAACATCAGTTGCACCACGTACTCATTCATAAACAAGCAGTTGGGGCATAAATAACATCAGTTGCACCACGTACTCATTCATAAACAAGCAGTTGGGGCATAAATAACATCAGTTGCACCACGTACTCATTCATAAACAAGCAGTTGGGGCATAAATAACATCAGTTGCACCACGTACTCATTCATAAACAAGCAGTTGGGGCATAAATAACATCAGTTGCACCACGTACTCATTCATAAACAAGCAGTTGGGGCATAAATAACATCAGTTGCACCACGTACTCATTCATAAACAAGCAGTTGGGGCATAAATAACATCAGTTGCACCACGTACTCATTCATAAACAAGCAGTTGGGGCATAAATAACATCAGTTGCACCACGTACTCATTCATAAACAAGCAGTTGGGGCATAAATAACATCAGTTGCACCACGTACTCATTCATAAACAAGCAGTTGGGGCATAAATAACATCAGTTGCACCACGTACTCATTCATAAACAAGCAGTTGGGGCATAAATAACATCAGTTGCACCACGTACTCATTCATAAACAAGCAGTTGGGGCATAAATAACATCAGTTGCACCACGTACTCATTCATAAACAAGCAGTTGGGGCATAAATAACATCAGTTGCACCACGTACTCATTCATAAACAAGCAGTTGGGGCATAAATAACATCAGTTGCACCACGTACTCATTCATAAACAAGCAGTTGGGGCATAAATAACATCAGTTGCACCACGTACTCATTCATAAACAAGCAGTTGGGGCATAAATAACATCAGTTGCACCACGTACTCATTCATAAACAAGCAGTTGGGGCATAAATAACATCAGTTGCACCACGTACTCATTCATAAACAAGCAGTTGGGGCATAAATAACATCAGTTGCACCACGTACTCATTCATAAACAAGCAGTTGGGGCATAAATAACATCAGTTGCACCACGTACTCATTCATAAACAAGCAGTTGGGGCATAAATAACATCAGTTGCACCACGTACTCATTCATAAACAAGCAGTTGGGGCATAAATAACATCAGTTGCACCACGTACTCATTCATAAACAAGCAGTTGGGGCATAAATAACATCAGTTGCACCACGTACTCATTCATAAACAAGCAGTTGGGGCATAAATAACATCAGTTGCACCACGTACTCATTCATAAACAAGCAGTTGGGGCATAAATAACATCAGTTGCACCACGTACTCATTCATAAACAAGCAGTTGGGGCATAAATAACATCAGTTGCACCACGTACTCATTCATAAACAAGCAGTTGGGGCATAAATAACATCAGTTGCACCACGTACTCATTCATAAACAAGCAGTTGGGGCATAAATAACATCAGTTGCACCACGTACTCATTCATAAACAAGCAGTTGGGGCATAAATAACATCAGTTGCACCACGTACTCATTCATAAACAAGCAGTTGGGGCATAAATAACATCAGTTGCACCACGTACTCATTCATAAACAAGCAGTTGGGGCATAAATAACATCAGTTGCACCACGTACTCATTCATAAACAAGCAGTTGGGGCATAAATAACATCAGTTGCACCACGTACTCATTCATAAACAAGCAGTTGGGGCATAAATAACATCAGTTGCACCACGTACTCATTCATAAACAAGCAGTTGGGGCATAAATAACATCAGTTGCACCACGTACTCATTCATAAACAAGCAGTTGGGGCATAAATAACATCAGTTGCACCACGTACTCATTCATAAACAAGCAGTTGGGGCATAAATAACATCAGTTGCACCACGTACTCATTCATAAACAAGCAGTTGGGGCATAAATAACATCAGTTGCACCACGTACTCATTCATAAACAAGCAGTTGGGGCATAAATAACATCAGTTGCACCACGTACTCATTCATAAACAAGCAGTTGGGGCATAAATAACATCAGTTGCACCACGTACTCATTCATAAACAAGCAGTTGGGGCATAAATAACATCAGTTGCACCACGTACTCATTCATAAACAAGCAGTTGGGGCATAAATAACATCAGTTGCACCACGTACTCATTCATAAACAAGCAGTTGGGGCATAAATAACATCAGTTGCACCACGTACTCATTCATAAACAAGCAGTTGGGGCATAAATAACATCAGTTGCACCACGTACTCATTCATAAACAAGCAGTTGGGGCATAAATAACATCAGTTGCACCACGTACTCATTCATAAACAAGCAGTTGGGGCATAAATAACATCAGTTGCACCACGTACTCATTCATAAACAAGCAGTTGGGGCATAAATAACATCAGTTGCACCACGTACTCATTCATAAACAAGCAGTTGGGGCATAAATAACATCAGTTGCACCACGTACTCATTCATAAACAAGCAGTTGGGGCATAAATAACATCAGTTGCACCACGTACTCATTCATAAACAAGCAG
This sequence comes from Cepaea nemoralis, assembly GCA_014155875.1. Classification (NCBI taxonomy): domain Eukaryota; kingdom Metazoa; phylum Mollusca; class Gastropoda; order Stylommatophora; family Helicidae; genus Cepaea; species Cepaea nemoralis. The sequence goes on along the minus strand of JACEFZ010028151.1, from coordinate 377,557 downwards.
TTGGGGCATAAATAACATCAGTTGCACCACGTGCTCATTCAAAACAAGCAGTTGGGGCATAAATAACATCAGTTGCACCACGTACTCATTCATAAACAAGCAGTTGGGGCATAAATAACATCAGTTGCACCACGTACTCATTCATAAACAAGCAGTTGGGGCATAAATAACATCAGTTGCACCACGTACTCATTCATAAACAAGCAGTTGGGGCATAAATAACATCAGTTGCACCACGTACTCATTCATAAACAAGCAGTTGGGGCATAAATAACATCAGTTGCACCACGTACTCATTCATAAACAAGCAGTTGGGGCATAAATAACATCAGTTGCACCACGTACTCATTCATAAACAAGCAGTTGGGGCATAAATAACATCAGTTGCACCACGTACTCATTCATAAACAAGCAGTTGGGGCATAAATAACATCAGTTGCACCACGTACTCATTCATAAACAAGCAGTTGGGGCATAAATAACATCAGTTGCACCACGTACTCATTCATAAACAAGCAGTTGGGGCATAAATAACATCAGTTGCACCACGTACTCATTCATAAACAAGCAGTTGGGGCATAAATAACATCAGTTGCACCACGTACTCATTCATAAACAAGCAGTTGGGGCATAAATAACATCAGTTGCACCACGTACTCATTCATAAACAAGCAGTTGGGGCATAAATAACATCAGTTGCACCACGTACTCATTCATAAACAAGCAGTTGGGGCATAAATAACATCAGTTGCACCACGTACTCATTCATAAACAAGCAGTTGGGGCATAAATAACATCAGTTGCACCACGTACTCATTCATAAACAAGCAGTTGGGGCATAAATAACATCAGTTGCACCACGTACTCATTCATAAACAAGCAGTTGGGGCATAAATAACATCAGTTGCACCACGTACTCATTCATAAACAAGCAGTTGGGGCATAAATAACATCAGTTGCACCACGTACTCATTCATAAACAAGCAGTTGGGGCATAAATAACATCAGTTGCACCACGTACTCATTCATAAACAAGCAGTTGGGGCATAAATAACATCAGTTGCACCACGTACTCATTCATAAACAAGCAGTTGGGGCATAAATAACATCAGTTGCACCACGTACTCATTCATAAACAAGCAGTTGGGGCATAAATAACATCAGTTGCACCACGTACTCATTCATAAACAAGCAGTTGGGGCATAAATAACATCAGTTGCACCACGTACTCATTCATAAACAAGCAGTTGGGGCATAAATAACATCAGTTGCACCACGTACTCATTCATAAACAAGCAGTTGGGGCATAAATAACATCAGTTGCACCACGTACTCATTCATAAACAAGCAGTTGGGGCATAAATAACATCAGTTGCACCACGTACTCATTCATAAACAAGCAGTTGGGGCATAAATAACATCAGTTGCACCACGTACTCATTCATAAACAAGCAGTTGGGGCATAAATAACATCAGTTGCACCACGTACTCATTCATAAACAAGCAGTTGGGGCATAAATAACATCAGTTGCACCACGTACTCATTCATAAACAAGCAGTTGGGGCATAAATAACATCAGTTGCACCACGTACTCATTCATAAACAAGCAGTTGGGGCATAAATAACATCAGTTGCACCACGTACTCATTCATAAACAAGCAGTTGGGGCATAAATAACATCAGTTGCACCACGTACTCATTCATAAACAAGCAGTTGGGGCATAAATAACATCAGTTGCACCACGTACTCATTCATAAACAAGCAGTTGGGGCATAAATAACATCAGTTGCACCACGTACTCATTCATAAACAAGCAGTTGGGGCATAAATAACATCAGTTGCACCACGTACTCATTCATAAACAAGCAGTTGGGGCATAAATAACATCAGTTGCACCACGTACTCATTCATAAACAAGCAGTTGGGGCATAAATAACATCAGTTGCACCACGTACTCATTCATAAACAAGCAGTTGGGGCATAAATAACATCAGTTGCACCACGTACTCATTCATAAACAAGCAGTTGGGGCATAAATAACATCAGTTGCACCACGTACTCATTCATAAACAAGCAGTTGGGGCATAAATAACATCAGTTGCACCACGTACTCATTCATAAACAAGCAGTTGGGGCATAAATAACATCAGTTGCACCACGTACTCATTCATAAACAAGCAGTTGGGGCATAAATAACATCAGTTGCACCACGTACTCATTCATAAACAAGCAGTTGGGGCATAAATAACATCAGTTGCACCACGTACTCATTATAAACAAGCAGTTGGGGCATAAATAACATCAGTTGCACCACGTACTCATTCATAAACAAGCAGTTGGGGCATAAATAACATCAGTTGCACCACGTACTCATTCATAAACAAGCAGTTGGGGCATAAATAACATCAGTTGCACCACGTACTCATTCATAAACAAGCAGTTGGGGCATAAATAACATCAGTTGCACCACGTACTCATTCATAAACAAGCAGTTGGGGCATAAATAACATCAGTTGCACCACGTACTCATTCATAAACAAGCAGTTGGGGCATAAATAACATCAGTTGCACCACGTACTCATTCATAAACAAGCAGTTGGGGCATAAATAACATCAGTTGCACCACGTACTCATTCATAAACAAGCAGTTGGGGCATAAATAACATCAGTTGCACCACGTACTCATTCATAAACAAGCAGTTGGGGCATAAATAACATCAGTTGCACCACGTACTCATTCATAAACAAGCAGTTGGGGCATAAATAACATCAGTTGCACCACGTACTCATTCATAAACAAGCAGTTGGGGCATAAATAACATCAGTTGCACCACGTACTCATTCATAAACAAGCAGTTGGGGCATAAATAACATCAGTTGCACCACGTACTCATTCATAAACAAGCAGTTGGGGCATAAATAACATCAGTTGCACCACGTACTCATTCAAAACAAGCAGTTGGGGCATAAATAACATCAGTTGCACCACGTACTCATTCATAAACAAGCAGTTGGGGCATAAATAACATCAGTTGCACCACGTACTCATTCATAAACAAGCAGTTGGGGCATAAATAACATCAGTTGCACCACGTACTCATTCATAAACAAGCAGTTGGGGCATAAATAACATCAGTTGCACCACGTACTCATTCATAAACAAGCAGTTGGGGCATAAATAACATCAGTTGCACCACGTACTCATTCATAAACAAGCAGTTGGGGCATAAATAACATCAGTTGCACCACGTACTCATTCATAAACAAGCAGTTGGGGCATAAATAACATCAGTTGCACCACGTACTCATTCATAAACAAGCAGTTGGGGCATAAATAACATCAGTTGCACCACGTACTCATTCATAAACAAGCAGTTGGGGCATAAATAACATCAGTTGCACCACGTACTCATTCATAAACAAGCAGTTGGGGCATAAATAACATCAGTTGCACCACGTACTCATTCATAAACAAGCAGTTGGGGCATAAATAACATCAGTTGCACCACGTACTCATTCATAAACAAGCAGTTGGGGCATAAATAACATCAGTTGCACCACGTACTCATTCATAAACAAGCAGTTGGGGCATAAATAACATCAGTTGCACCACGTACTCATTCATAAACAAGCAGTTGGGGCATAAATAACATCAGTTGCACCACGTACTCATTCATAAACAAGCAGTTGGGGCATAAATAACATCAGTTGCACCACGTACTCATTCATAAACAAGCAGTTGGGGCATAAATAACATCAGTTGCACCACGTACTCATTCATAAACAAGCAGTTGGGGCATAAATAACATCAGTTGCACCACGTACTCATTCATAAACAAGCAGTTGGGGCATAAATAACATCAGTTGCACCACGTACTCATTCATAAACAAGCAGTTGGGGCATAAATAACATCAGTTGCACCACGTACTCATTCATAAACAAGCAGTTGGGGCATAAATAACATCAGTTGCACCACGTACTCATTCATAAACAAGCAGTTGGGGCATAAATAACATCAGTTGCACCACGTACTCATTCATAAACAAGCAGTTGGGGCATAAATAACATCAGTTGCACCACGTACTCATTCATAAACAAGCAGTTGGGGCATAAATAACATCAGTTGCACCACGTACTCATTCATAAACAAGCAGTTGGGGCATAAATAACATCAGTTGCACCACGTACTCATTCATAAACAAGCAGTTGGGGCATAAATAACATCAGTTGCACCACGTACTCATTCATAAACAAGCAGTTGGGGCATAAATAACATCAGTTGCACCACGTACTCATTCATAAACAAGCAGTTGGGGCATAAATAACATCAGTTGCACCACGTACTCATTCATAAACAAGCAGTTGGGGCATAAATAACATCAGTTGCACCACGTACTCATTCATAAACAAGCAGTTGGGGCATAAATAACATCAGTTGCACCACGTACTCATTCATAAACAAGCAGTTGGGGCATAAATAACATCAGTTGCACCACGTACTCATTCATAAACAAGCAGTTGGGGCATAAATAACATCAGTTGCACCACGTACTCATTCATAAACAAGCAGTTGGGGCATAAATAACATCAGTTGCACCACGTACTCATTCATAAACAAGCAGTTGGGGCATAAATAACATCAGTTGCACCACGTACTCATTCATAAACAAGCAGTTGGGGCATAAATAACATCAGTTGCACCACGTACTCATTCATAAACAAGCAGTTGGGGCATAAATAACATCAGTTGCACCACGTACTCATTCATAAACAAGCAGTTGGGGCATAAATAACATCAGTTGCACCACGTACTCATTCATAAACAAGCAGTTGGGGCATAAATAACATCAGTTGCACCACGTACTCATTCATAAACAAGCAGTTGGGGCATAAATAACATCAGTTGCACCACGTACTCATTCATAAACAAGCAGTTGGGGCATAAATAACATCAGTTGCACCACGTACTCATTCATAAACAAGCAGTTGGGGCATAAATAACATCAGTTGCACCACGTACTCATTCATAAACAAGCAGTTGGGGCATAAATAACATCAGTTGCACCACGTACTCATTCATAAACAAGCAGTTGGGGCATAAATAACATCAGTTGCACCACGTACTCATTCATAAACAAGCAGTTGGGGCATAAATAACATCAGTTGCACCACGTACTCATTCATAAACAAGCAGTTGGGGCATAAATAACATCAGTTGCACCACGTACTCATTCATAAACAAGCAGTTGGGGCATAAATAACATCAGTTGCACCACGTACTCATTCATAAACAAGCAGTTGGGGCATAAATAACATCAGTTGCACCACGTACTCATTCATAAACAAGCAGTTGGGGCATAAATAACATCAGTTGCACCACGTACTCATTCATAAACAAGCAGTTGGGGCATAAATAACATCAGTTGCACCACGTACTCATTCATAAACAAGCAGTTGGGGCATAAATAACATCAGTTGCACCACGTACTCATTCATAAAACAAGCAGTTGGGGCATAAATAACATCAGTTGCACCACGTACTCATTCATAAACAAGCAGTTGGGGCATAAATAACATCAGTTGCACCACGTACTCATTCATAAACAAGCAGTTGGGGCATAAATAACATCAGTTGCACCACGTACTCATTCATAAACAAGCAGTTGGGGCATAAATAACATCAGTTGCACCACGTACTCATTCATAAACAAGCAGTTGGGGCATAAATAACATCAGTTGCACCACGTACTCATTCATAAAACAAGCAGTTGGGGCATAAATAACATCAGTTGCACCACGTACTCATTCATAAACAAGCAGTTGGGGCATAAATAACATCAGTTGCACCACGTACTCATTCATAAACAAGCAGTTGGGGCATAAATAACATCAGTTGCACCACGTACTCATTCATAAACAAGCAGTTGGGGCATAAATAACATCAGTTGCACCACGTACTCATTCATAAACAAGCAGTTGGGGCATAAATAACATCAGTTGCACCACGTACTCATTCATAAACAAGCAGTTGGGGCATAAATAACATCAGTTGCACCACGTACTCATTCATAAACAAGCAGTTGGGGCATAAATAACATCAGTTGCACCACGTACTCATTCATAAACAAGCAGTTGGGGCATAAATAACATCAGTTGCACCACGTACTCATTCATAAACAAGCAGTTGGGGCATAAATAACATCAGTTGCACCACGTACTCATTCATAAACAAGCAGTTGGGGCATAAATAACATCAGTTGCACCACGTACTCATTCATAAACAAGCAGTTGGGGCATAAATAACATCAGTTGCACCACGTACTCATTCATAAACAAGCAGTTGGGGCATAAATAACATCAGTTGCACCACGTACTCATTCATAAACAAGCAGTTGGGGCATAAATAACATCAGTTGCACCACGTACTCATTCATAAACAAGCAGTTGGGGCATAAATAACATCAGTTGCACCACGTACTCATTCATAAACAAGCAGTTGGGGCATAAATAACATCAGTTGCACCACGTACTCATTCATAAACAAGCAGTTGGGGCATAAATAACATCAGTTGCACCACGTACTCATTCATAAACAAGCAGTTGGGGCATAAATAACATCAGTTGCACCACGTACTCATTCATAAACAAGCAGTTGGGGCATAAATAACATCAGTTGCACCACGTACTCATTCATAAACAAGCAGTTGGGGCATAAATAACATCAGTTGCACCACGTACTCATTCATAAACAAGCAGTTGGGGCATAAATAACATCAGTTGCACCACGTACTCATTCATAAACAAGCAGTTGGGGCATAAATAACATCAGTTGCACCACGTACTCATTCATAAACAAGCAGTTGGGGCATAAATAACATCAGTTGCACCACGTACTCATTCATAAACAAGCAGTTGGGGCATAAATAACATCAGTTGCACCACGTACTCATTCATAAACAAGCAGTTGGGGCATAAATAACATCAGTTGCACCACGTACTCATTCATAAACAAGCAGTTGGGGCATAAATAACATCAGTTGCACCACGTACTCATTCATAAACAAGCAGTTGGGGCATAAATAACATCAGTTGCACCACGTACTCATTCAAAAACAAGCAGTTGGGGCATAAATAACATCAGTTGCACCACGTACTCATTCATAAACAAGCAGTTGGGGCATAAATAACATCAGTTGCACCACGTACTCATTCATAAACAAGCAGTTGGGGCATAAATAACATCAGTTGCACCACGTACTCATTCATAAACAAGCAGTTGGGGCATAAATAACATCAGTTGCACCACGTACTCATTCATAAACAAGCAGTTGGGGCATAAATAACATCAGTTGCACCACGTACTCATTCATAAACAAGCAGTTGGGGCATAAATAACATCAGTTGCACCACGTACTCATTCATAAACAAGCAGTTGGGGCATAAATAACATCAGTTGCACCACGTACTCATTCATAAACAAGCAGTTGGGGCATAAATAACATCAGTTGCACCACGTACTCATTCATAAACAAGCAGTTGGGGCATAAATAACATCAGTTGCACCACGTACTCATTCATAAACAAGCAGTTGGGGCATAAATAACATCAGTTGCACCACGTACTCATTCATAAACAAGCAGTTGGGGCATAAATAACATCAGTTGCACCACGTACTCATTCATAAACAAGCAGTTGGGGCATAAATAACATCAGTTGCACCACGTACTCATTCATAAACAAGCAGTTGGGGCATAAATAACATCAGTTGCACCACGTACTCATTCATAAACAAGCAGTTGGGGCATAAATAACATCAGTTGCACCACGTACTCATTCAAAAACAAGCAGTTGGGGCATAAATAACATCAGTTGCACCACGTACTCATTCATAAACAAGCAGTTGGGGCATAAATAACATCAGTTGCACCACGTACTCATTCATAAACAAGCAGTTGGGGCATAAATAACATCAGTTGCACCACGTACTCATTCATAAACAAGCAGTTGGGGCATAAATAACATCAGTTGCACCACGTACTCATTCATAAACAAGCAGTTGGGGCATAAATAACATCAGTTGCACCACGTACTCATTCATAAACAAGCAGTTGGGGCATAAATAACATCAGTTGCACCACGTACTCATTCATAAACAAGCAGTTGGGGCATAAATAACATCAGTTGCACCACGTACTCATTCAAAAACAAGCAGTTGGGGCATAAATAACATCAGTTGCACCACGTACTCATTCATAAAACAAGCAGTTGGGGCATAAATAACATCAGTTGCACCACGTACTCATTCATAAACAAGCAGTTGGGGCATAAATAACATCAGTTGCACCACGTACTCATTCATAAACAAGCAGTTGGGGCATAAATAACATCAGTTGCACCACGTACTCATTCATAAACAAGCAGTTGGGGCATAAATAACATCAGTTGCACCACGTACTCATTCATAAACAAGCAGTTGGGGCATAAATAACATCAGTTGCACCACGTACTCATTCATAAACAAGCAGTTGGGGCATAAATAACATCAGTTGCACCACGTACTCATTCATAAACAAGCAGTTGGGGCATAAATAACATCAGTTGCACCACGTACTCATTCATAAACAAGCAGTTGGGGCATAAATAACATCAGTTGCACCACGTACTCATTCATAAACAAGCAGTTGGGGCATAAATAACATCAGTTGCACCACGTACTCATTCATAAACAAGCAGTTGGGGCATAAATAACATCAGTTGCACCACGTACTCATTCATAAACAAGCAGTTGGGGCATAAATAACATCAGTTGCACCACGTACTCATTCATAAACAAGCAGTTGGGGCATAAATAACATCAGTTGCACCACGTACTCATTCATAAACAAGCAGTTGGGGCATAAATAACATCAGTTGCACCACGTACTCATTCATAAACAAGCAGTTGGGGCATAAATAACATCAGTTGCACCACGTACTCATTCATAAACAAGCAGTTGGGGCATAAATAACATCAGTTGCACCACGTACTCATTCATAAACAAGCAGTTGGGGCATAAATAACATCAGTTGCACCACGTACTCATTCATAAACAAGCAGTTGGGGCATAAATAACATCAGTTGCACCACGTACTCATTCATAAACAAGCAGTTGGGGCATAAATAACATCAGTTGCACCACGTACTCATTCATAAACAAGCAGTTGGGGCATAAATAACATCAGTTGCACCACGTACTCATTCATAAACAAGCAGTTGGGGCATAAATAACATCAGTTGCACCACGTACTCATTCATAAACAAGCAGTTGGGGCATAAATAACATCAGTTGCACCACGTACTCATTCATAAACAAGCAGTTGGGGCATAAATAACATCAGTTGCACCACGTACTCATTCATAAACAAGCAGTTGGGGCATAAATAACATCAGTTGCACCACGTACTCATTCAAAACAAGCAGTTGGGGCATAAATAACATCAGTTGCACCACGTACTCATTCATAAACAAGCAGTTGGGGCATAAATAACATCAGTTGCACCACGTACTCATTCATAAACAAGCAGTTGGGGCATAAATAACATCAGTTGCACCACGTACTCATTCATAAACAAGCAGTTGGGGCATAAATAACATCAGTTGCACCACGTACTCATTCATAAACAAGCAGTTGGGGCATAAATAACATCAGTTGCACCACGTACTCATTCATAAACAAGCAGTTGGGGCATAAATAACATCAGTTGCACCACGTACTCATTCAAAAACAAGCAGTTGGGGCATAAATAACATCAGTTGCACCACGTACTCATTCATAAACAAGCAGTTGGGGCATAAATAACATCAGTTGCACCACGTACTCATTCATAAACAAGCAGTTGGGGCATAAATAACATCAGTTGCACCACGTACTCATTCATAAACAAGCAGTTGGGGCATAAATAACATCAGTTGCACCACGTACTCATTCATAAACAAGCAGTTGGGGCATAAATAACATCAGTTGCACCACGTACTCATTCATAAACAAGCAGTTGGGGCATAAATAACATCAGTTGCACCACGTACTCATTCATAAACAAGCAGTTGGGGCATAAATAACATCAGTTGCACCACGTACTCATTCATAAACAAGCAGTTGGGGCATAAATAACATCAGTTGCACCACGTACTCATTCATAAACAAGCAGTTGGGGCATAAATAACATCAGTTGCACCACGTACTCATTCATAAACAAGCAGTTGGGGCATAAATAACATCAGTTGCACCACGTACTCATTCATAAACAAGCAGTTGGGGCATAAATAACATCAGTTGCACCACGTACTCATTCATAAACAAGCAGTTGGGGCATAAATAACATCAGTTGCACCACGTACTCATTCATAAACAAGCAGTTGGGGCATAAATAACATCAGTTGCACCACGTACTCATTCATAAACAAGCAGTTGGGGCATAAATAACATCAGTTGCACCACGTACTCATTCATAAACAAGCAGTTGGGGCATAAATAACATCAGTTGCACCACGTACTCATTCATAAACAAGCAGTTGGGGCATAAATAACATCAGTTGCACCACGTACTCATTCATAAACAAGCAGTTGGGGCATAAATAACATCAGTTGCACCACGTACTCATTCATAAACAAGCAGTTGGGGCATAAATAACATCAGTTGCACCACGTACTCATTCATAAACAAGCAGTTGGGGCATAAATAACATCAGTTGCACCACGTACTCATTCATAAACAAGCAGTTGGGGCATAAATAACATCAGTTGCACCACGTACTCATTCATAAACAAGCAGTTGGGGCATAAATAACATCAGTTGCACCACGTACTCATTCATAAACAAGCAGTTGGGGCATAAATAACATCAGTTGCACCACGTACTCATTCATAAACAAGCAGTTGGGGCATAAATAACATCAGTTGCACCACGTACTCATTCATAAACAAGCAGTTGGGGCATAAATAACATCAGTTGCACCACGTACTCATTCATAAACAAGCAGTTGGGGCATAAATAACATCAGTTGCACCACGTACTCATTCATAAACAAGCAGTTGGGGCATAAATAACATCAGTTGCACCACGTACTCATTCATAAACAAGCAGTTGGGGCATAAATAACATCAGTTGCACCACGTACTCATTCATAAACAAGCAGTTGGGGCATAAATAACATCAGTTGCACCACGTACTCATTCATAAACAAGCAGTTGGGGCATAAATAACATCAGTTGCACCACGTACTCATTCATAAACAAGCAGTTGGGGCATAAATAACATCAGTTGCACCACGTACTCATTCATAAACAAGCAGTTGGGGCATAAATAACATCAGTTGCACCACGTACTCATTCATAAACAAGCAGTTGGGGCATAAATAACATCAGTTGCACCACGTACTCATTCATAAACAAGCAGTTGGGGCATAAATAACATCAGTTGCACCACGTACTCATTCATAAACAAGCAGTTGGGGCATAAATAACATCAGTTGCACCACGTACTCATTCATAAACAAGCAGTTGGGGCATAAATAACATCAGTTGCACCACGTACTCATTCATAAACAAGCAGTTGGGGCATAAATAACATCAGTTGCACCACGTACTCATTCATAAACAAGCAGTTGGGGCATAAATAACATCAGTTGCACCACGTACTCATTCATAAACAAGCAGTTGGGGCATAAATAACATCAGTTGCACCACGTACTCATTCATAAACAAGCAGTTGGGGCATAAATAACATCAGTTGCACCACGTACTCATTCATAAACAAGCAGTTGGGGCATAAATAACATCAGTTGCACCACGTACTCATTCATAAACAAGCAGTTGGGGCATAAATAACATCAGTTGCACCACGTACTCATTCATAAACAAGCAGTTGGGGCATAAATAACATCAGTTGCACCACGTACTCATTCATAAACAAGCAGTTGGGGCATAAATAACATCAGTTGCACCACGTACTCATTCATAAACAAGCAGTTGGGGCATAAATAACATCAGTTGCACCACGTACTCATTCATAAACAAGCAGTTGGGGCATAAATAACATCAGTTGCACCACGTACTCATTCATAAACAAGCAGTTGGGGCATAAATAACATCAGTTGCACCACGTACTCATTCATAAACAAGCAGTTGGGGCATAAATAACATCAGTTGCACCACGTACTCATTCATAAACAAGCAGTTGGGGCATAAATAACATCAGTTGCACCACGTACTCATTCATAAACAAGCAGTTGGGGCATAAATAACATCAGTTGCACCACGTACTCATTCATAAACAAGCAGTTGGGGCATAAATAACATCAGTTGCACCACGTACTCATTCATAAACAAGCAGTTGGGGCATAAATAACATCAGTTGCACCACGTACTCATTCATAAACAAGCAGTTGGGGCATAAATAACATCAGTTGCACCACGTACTCATTCATAAACAAGCAGTTGGGGCATAAATAACATCAGTTGCACCACGTACTCATTCATAAACAAGCAGTTGGGGCATAAATAACATCAGTTGCACCACGTACTCATTCATAAACAAGCAGTTGGGGCATAAATAACATCAGTTGCACCACGTACTCATTCATAAACAAGCAGTTGGGGCATAAATAACATCAGTTGCACCACGTACTCATTCATAAACAAGCAGTTGGGGCATAAATAACATCAGTTGCACCACGTACTCATTCATAAACAAGCAGTTGGGGCATAAATAACATCAGTTGCACCACGTACTCATTCATAAACAAGCAGTTGGGGCATAAATAACATCAGTTGCACCACGTACTCATTCATAAACAAGCAGTTGGGGCATAAATAACATCAGTTGCACCACGTACTCATTCATAAACAAGCAGTTGGGGCATAAATAACATCAGTTGCACCACGTACTCATTCATAAACAAGCAGTTGGGGCATAAATAACATCAGTTGCACCACGTACTCATTCATAAACAAGCAGTTGGGGCATAAATAACATCAGTTGCACCACGTACTCATTCATAAACAAGCAGTTGGGGCATAAATAACATCAGTTGCACCACGTACTCATTCATAAACAAGCAGTTGGGGCATAAATAACATCAGTTGCACCACGTACTCATTCATAAACAAGCAGTTGGGGCATAAATAACATCAGTTGCACCACGTACTCATTCATAAACAAGCAGTTGGGGCATAAATAACATCAGTTGCACCACGTACTCATTCATAAACAAGCAGTTGGGGCATAAATAACATCAGTTGCACCACGTACTCATTCATAAACAAGCAGTTGGGGCATAAATAACATCAGTTGCACCACGTACTCATTCATAAACAAGCAGTTGGGGCATAAATAACATCAGTTGCACCACGTACTCATTCATAAACAAGCAGTTGGGGCATAAATAACATCAGTTGCACCACGTACTCATTCATAAACAAGCAGTTGGGGCATAAATAACATCAGTTGCACCACGTACTCATTCATAAACAAGCAGTTGGGGCATAAATAACATCAGTTGCACCACGTACTCATTCATAAACAAGCAGTTGGGGCATAAATAACATCAGTTGCACCACGTACTCATTCAAAACAAGCAGTTGGGGCATAAATAACATCAGTTGCACCACGTACTCATTCATAAACAAGCAGTTGGGGCATAAATAACATCAGTTGCACCACGTACTCATTCATAAACAAGCAGTTGGGGCATAAATAACATCAGTTGCACCACGTACTCATTCATAAACAAGCAGTTGGGGCATAAATAACATCAGTTGCACCACGTACTCATTCATAAACAAGCAGTTGGGGCATAAATAACATCAGTTGCACCACGTACTCATTCATAAACAAGCAGTTGGGGCATAAATAACATCAGTTGCACCACGTACTCATTCATAAACAAGCAGTTGGGGCATAAATAACATCAGTTGCACCACGTACTCATTCATAAACAAGCAGTTGGGGCATAAATAACATCAGTTGCACCACGTACTCATTCATAAACAAGCAGTTGGGGCATAAATAACATCAGTTGCACCACGTACTCATTCATAAACAAGCAGTTGGGGCATAAATAACATCAGTTGCACCACGTACTCATTCATAAACAAGCAGTTGGGGCATAAATAACATCAGTTGCACCACGTACTCATTCATAAACAAGCAGTTGGGGCATAAATAACATCAGTTGCACCACGTACTCATTCATAAACAAGCAGTTGGGGCATAAATAACATCAGTTGCACCACGTACTCATTCATAAACAAGCAGTTGGGGCATAAATAACATCAGTTGCACCACGTACTCATTCATAAACAAGCAGTTGGGGCATAAATAACATCAGTTGCACCACGTACTCATTCATAAACAAGCAGTTGGGGCATAAATAACATCAGTTGCACCACGTACTCATTCATAAACAAGCAGTTGGGGCATAAATAACATCAGTTGCACCACGTACTCATTCATAAACAAGCAGTTGGGGCATAAATAACATCAGTTGCACCACGTACTCATTCATAAACAAGCAGTTGGGGCATAAATAACATCAGTTGCACCACGTACTCATTCATAAACAAGCAGTTGGGGCATAAATAACATCAGTTGCACCACGTACTCATTCATAAACAAGCAGTTGGGGCATAAATAACATCAGTTGCACCACGTACTCATTCATAAACAAGCAGTTGGGGCATAAATAACATCAGTTGCACCACGTACTCATTCATAAACAAGCAGTTGGGGCATAAATAACATCAGTTGCACCACGTACTCATTCATAAACAAGCAGTTGGGGCATAAATAACATCAGTTGCACCACGTACTCATTCATAAACAAGCAGTTGGGGCATAAATAACATCAGTTGCACCACGTACTCATTCATAAACAAGCAGTTGGGGCATAAATAACATCAGTTGCACCACGTACTCATTCAAAACAAGCAGTTGGGGCATAAATAACATCAGTTGCACCACGTACTCATTCAAAACAAGCAGTTGGGGCATAAATAACATCAGTTGCACCACGTACTCATTCATAAACAAGCAGTTGGGGCATAAATAACATCAGTTGCACCACGTACTCATTCATAAACAAGCAGTTGGGGCATAAATAACATCAGTTGCACCACGTACTCATTCATAAACAAGCAGTTGGGGCATAAATAACATCAGTTGCACCACGTACTCATTCATAAACAAGCAGTTGGGGCATAAATAACATCAGTTGCACCACGTACTCATTCATAAACAAGCAGTTGGGGCATAAATAACATCAGTTGCACCACGTACTCATTCATAAACAAGCAGTTGGGGCATAAATAACATCAGTTGCACCACGTACTCATTCATAAACAAGCAGTTGGGGCATAAATAACATCAGTTGCACCACGTACTCATTCATAAACAAGCAGTTGGGGCATAAATAACATCAGTTGCACCACGTACTCATTCATAAACAAGCAGTTGGGGCATAAATAACATCAGTTGCACCACGTACTCATTCATAAACAAGCAGTTGGGGCATAAATAACATCAGTTGCACCACGTACTCATTCATAAACAAGCAGTTGGGGCATAAATAACATCAGTTGCACCACGTACTCATTCATAAACAAGCAGTTGGGGCATAAATAACATCAGTTGCACCACGTACTCATTCATAAACAAGCAGTTGGGGCATAAATAACATCAGTTGCACCACGTACTCATTCATAAACAAGCAGTTGGGGCATAAATAACATCAGTTGCACCACGTACTCATTCATAAACAAGCAGTTGGGGCATAAATAACATCAGTTGCACCACGTACTCATTCATAAACAAGCAGTTGGGGCATAAATAACATCAGTTGCACCACGTACTCATTCATAAACAAGCAGTTGGGGCATAAATAACATCAGTTGCACCACGTACTCATTCATAAACAAGCAGTTGGGGCATAAATAACATCAGTTGCACCACGTACTCATTCATAAACAAGCAGTTGGGGCATAAATAACATCAGTTGCACCACGTACTCATTCATAAACAAGCAGTTGGGGCATAAATAACATCAGTTGCACCACGTACTCATTCAAAACAAGCAGTTGGGGCATAAATAACATCAGTTGCACCACGTACTCATTCATAAACAAGCAGTTGGGGCATAAATAACATCAGTTGCACCACGTACTCATTCATAAACAAGCAGTTGGGGCATAAATAACATCAGTTGCACCACGTACTCATTCATAAACAAGCAGTTGGGGCATAAATAACATCAGTTGCACCACGTACTCATTCATAAACAAGCAGTTGGGGCATAAATAACATCAGTTGCACCACGTGCTCATTCAGAAACAAGCAGTTGGGGCATAAATAACATCAGTTGCACCACGTGCTCATTCATAACAAGCAGTTGGGGCATAAATAACATCAGTTGCACCACGTACTCATTCAAAACAAGCAGTTGGGCATAAATAACATCAGTTGCACCACGTGCTCATTCATAAACAAGCAGTTGGGGCATAAATAACATCAGTTGCACCACGTGCTCATTCATAAACAAGCAGTTGGGCATAAATAACATCAGTTGCACCACGTGCTCATTCAAAACAAGCAGTTGGGGCATAAATAACATCAGTTGCACCACGTACTCATTCATAAACAAGCAGTTGGGGCATAAATAACATCAGTTGCACCACGTACTCATTCATAAACAAGCAGTTGGGGCATAAATAACATCAGTTGCACCACGTACTCATTCATAAACAAGCAGTTGGGGCATAAATAACATCAGTTGCACCACGTACTCATTCATAACAAGCAGTTGGGGCATAAATAACATCAGTTGCGCCACGTACTCACTCCAGAACAAACAGTTGGGGCATAAATAACGTCAGTTGTGCAACGTGCTCACTTCAGAACAAACAATTGGGGCATAAATAACATCAGTTGCGTAACGCCTTCACTCCAGAATAAGCAGTTTGGGCATAAATAACATCATTTGCGCCATGTGCTCACTCCAGAACAAGCAGTTGGGGCATAAATAACATCAGTTGCGCCACGTGCTCACTACATAACAAGCAATTGGGACATAAATAACATCAGAGAGTACATAACGTAGATTCTCCTCAGGGAAATTATTGTGACAGTCTAAACAAAATTATTAAAGACCACACTGTTAAGCCTACAGAAAGTTGCACTATCAGTATTGCAACTTCACAGAAAAACAGTGAAACAGACAGACAAGATACACACAGTACAAACCAAACTTCGGACTTAGAACGAAAAGCAGGTGCCCTACAGTCTTTTTCTAGCAGATAACACAGTCTGAAAAACACAGCCAACAAAACACACAATGACATGTTTTTCATGGGACATAACAAAAACGACATAAATCAAAACATAAACTAAACCAGTATGGAACACAACCATCTCCATCGCATTTGTGTTATTAATGTTGTTAAGAATTTTATTGATAGCACTGTACGCTTACCAACTGCAGTCAATAACAACTATATTTCTACTGATAAACCTATCAATATTGCTTACATCGTCAGTATTAATATATGTTTTTCCAGTATTTCTGTATGATGTTGTATGTAAATCAAAAGTTACCATCTCATTCCACTGGAATGTAATACCTATAAACTTAACTCAGATGCAAAGTGTCAAACATATTGTTGACATAATAAAATTGTTTGGACTCACTGTGTAACCGACAAAAGTTGAGTTGTCATTTGAAGAAATTGAATTTCTAGGCCATACAATATCCAACGGCCACTTGAGTCCTGATGATAAAATCGTTACCAAGATCTTAAATCTCACGATGCCTACGACTAAAAAGCAAATTAGAAGCCTCTTCAATAATCAATCATGTGCCATGCCGGAATGCGTGGGCGGTCATGACTCGCCATTTCACTTGATCACCAGAGTCGTGGATCAGCACAGTGTTCCTGTCTCGTCCATGCCATGTGGCCAAGCCATCCAGGTATTTTCCTCTCGGCCTTCCTCTTGGTCTGTTCCCCTCGATCTTGCCAGTTGTCAATAAGTTCTCCAATCCATTTCTTCTCACATGTCCAAAAACTTTTGACTGTCTTCGTCTAATTTCTCTAATCAATCTACGATTTTCATTTGTCTCCTGTAGTACTTGGTCATTGGTTTTTCTATTTGTCTATGGTACTCTTTGCATTTTCCTCAGAAACCACATTTCTGTAGCCATCAAATGTTTTTCAGCTTGACTGCACATTGTCTAAGTTTCACATCCATACAAAAGAACAGGCTCTATGTACTCCCTCGCCACTCTTTTTCTCGTTTCTATTGACATCTTTTTATTGGTCAGAATGTTTTTCATCTTGCTAAAGGCTACTTTCGCCAAGGCGATTCTTGTTCTAATCTCTTCAAGGCATCTCCCATCAGATGTTATGACTGTTCCGAGATAATTGTATCGATTCACTTGTGGAAGAATATTCCCATTTACTTGTATATTACATTGTGGTACTTCGTTCTCCCTAGTGACGACCATAACCTGTGTCTTCTTACAATTTAATTCCAACCCCAGCTGCTCACTGTGTACAACAACCACGTCTACTAATTGTTGCAGATCCTGTGCATTGTCTGCAATCAATACTGTATCATCTGCATATCTAATGTTATTGATGTTTCTTCCTCCAATGCTGATTCCATTTATATCTTCTACATTTCTGAAAATATGTTCACTGTATAGGGAAAAAAGATCTGGAGACATTATACATCACTACCTCTCTTAATAGGTTGATACTGTCCCACTTCATTATCAATCCTTATGGCAGCTTGTTATTTCCAATATATGTTTTTTATAAATCTGTCTTTCCCATCAATTTGTAGATATGCAAGCATATCCACCATGTTGACATGTCTAACTCTATCAAAAGCCTTTGTGTAGTCAATAAAGCAAAGATGTATATCCTTGTTTACTTCTATAGCACGTTCAATAACTGTACGCTGCATATACACAGCATTTACTGTACCCTTTCCTTCTACAAACCCACATTGTTCTTCCCCTATTTCAGGTTGTATTTTCTTCCTCACAAAATTCGTAACAAAATCTTTGTGATGTGACTCATTATACTAATTGTTTTATGTTGATCACATTACAAGGTTCCTGATTTCTTTGGGATTGCAATAAATACAGAATTACATAATTCAGAACGTATATTTTCAGTATCATATAATGCGTTCAGCAGTCTGGTGACTTGCTCTAGTCCAAATTCTTCTAAAACTTTAATCATTTCTGTTGTGCTGTTATCTGCACCGGGGGCCTTGCCAGCTTTCATATTCTTAAGAACATTTTGAACCTCCATCTTTAAAATTGGTGGTCCTTCATTATTAAATCTAATATCATACTGTTCGTCTCTGTTATCATTATACAGGTTTTTCACATAATATGCCCATACATGTAGAATCTGATCTTCTTCTATTACGATTTTGCCATCTGTAGTTTTTAAACAGCCTGTTGATGTACTTGTTCTTTTATTAGTAAGTTCCTGAATTCTTTTGTGCACTAGTTTGGTATTTTGACTGTTGTGTTGTTTTTCAATTTCTAAGCACTTTTCCTCAAGCCATGATTCCTTTGCCTTCCTACATAATACTCTGACTTGTCTGTGAATTTCTTCATATTTGGCAGGATTATTTTTGTTGAGTCTTCTTGTTTCCAATAGGTGTAAAATTTCTTCAGTCATCCATTTCTTACGACCCACCTTCTTTAATTTTGGAATAGTTGTTTCTGCAGCCAAACTGATTGAATTCTTTAACATTTCCCATTGATCATTCACATCCTGGAATAATATCTCTAGAGCAGACAATATATCAAATCTGTTCTGTACTTCTATGTTGAATTTGTTTTGTATTTCCTTGTCATTACTCAATGTACACAAATCATATTTAGTGTTTCCTGCTATATACTTGACTTTCTTCAGCTTTATCCTCAATGTTCCTGTAAGTAGTCTGTTTTCACTATAACAATCAGCACTGGGAACTGTTTTTGCTACTGTTAGTGCGTTTCTAAATCTTCTGCTAATCAGAATGTAGTCAATCTGGTTTCTGATCCTGCTATCAGGACTCCTCCATGTCCATAATCTTCTAGGGTATTGCTTAAACCAGGTGTTTCCTACAATCATTTCCTTTTCTTTTGCCTACTCTACGAGTCTGTGTCCTCTTTCATTTCTCTCCTAAACCATAGTTTCCTACTGTGTATCTATCACCTTGATTTCCTACTTTTGCATTGAAGTCTCCAATTATGATGTTTATTTCTGAATGTTTGCATTTCTTTAAGGCAGACTCTATGTCATTATAAAATTCCTCTACACTATCTTCACTGGACTCTCCTGTTTGGGCATATACTTGAATAACATTTATGCTAAATGGTCTGCCACTCAATTTAACTAGTAGAACTCTGTCCGACAAGGCCCAATATCCTTGAACAGATGTTGATGTTTTCCGGTCCACAATTATTGCCACTCCCCTTTATCGATCTTCACCTCCAGAATAAATAATCTTAATATCGTCATCTATCTTGATGCCTGCTCCTGTCCATCTCGTTTCGCACATCCCTAAAATATTAATATTTTCTCTTTGTATTTCTTGTTTTACGTTCTCTAATTTTCCGTCGTCGTTTAATGTTCTAACGTTCCATGTTGCTAATTTTAATGTCTCTGTCCTTGTCTTGCGATGATCAGTCTTTAAGCGAATCATAATATACTAGGCACTTTCAAAGAGGTAGTTTTCGGTTGCTTTCCGCTATGGCAGTGATCATACTGGCCGGATGACCGCAATCATTGTCTCTCAAAAGAGATCCTCTGCCTGCCGTCTCGAAACTCGAGACCATAACCAACAAATATCTGTCGGCTGCCCTCAAAATTTCATCCACCACCTGCCTTCCGTGGCTTCTTTTGAACACTTCCAATAAACGAACACGAAATAACATCACATAATCCACAGGAAAACACTATCGACATGAAATCCATAGGAAATTCACAGGAAATCCATAGAAAAACACTGAACAGCGTCACCCCGAAGAACAACGCGTCATCTCGTCGCCATTGTAACGGAAGGGAAGTTCTCTTAGGCCTCGCGAATTATTACAACAAGTTCATACCGAACTTAGCACAAATCACCAGTGTTTGTTTTTTTAGATCTCTTAAGATCTAATTTTAAAAAATTGATGTACAGAGTGCTACTTTAAAAAATGCAATGTCACAATTGAAATATTATTTCTCCAATATCCCTATTTTGCGAATTCCTAATAAAGACATTTCATATACTCTCAGGACAAAAGCCAGTGCCACAACAATATCCGACGTGTTACTCCAGGTCAACGATAACATAAACCATACAATAGTTTATGTCAGTAGGAAACTAACCCCAGCAGAATCGCGATATGGCGTTCCTCATCTTGAGACCCTCACAATTGTGTACTGTGTCAGTAAGTTGACGAAATATCTTGCCGGAACACACTTCCTCATAGAGACAGACAATTCCCCACTGATAGTGATGGAGAAAGGACAGCTCAAAAACAACCGTATTTAACGATGGGCCCTAATTCTACAGAATTATTCGTTCTCCATCAAACACATCAAGGGTTCGAAGGACATTATTGCCGACTTGCTTATAAAACCCCAGATGGAAGACATTGCATTATTTTTAAAGTAGCACTATGTACATCAATTTTTTAATTAGATCTTAAGAGATCTGAAAAATACTGGTTATTTGTGCTAAATTCTGTTGAACTTGTTGTAATAATTCGCCAGGCCTAAGAGGACTTCCCTTCCGGTACAATGGCGACGAGATGGAGAGTAGATCAACGACAAGACAACATCTCCCATCACCTAGAACGACTACGTAATTAGTTAGTGTAAATAGTTAGGTAGATTAGTTAAATAGTTAGTTAGATTATATTTAAATAGTTAATATTATTTTATTGAAGTTGCACATTCATATAAAGTTCCCCATGAGTTAAATAACAGCAAATTAAGATAATATAGCTATATTTTTTGAGAAGACAACTTTGATAAATATTAGTAAAACTGTTTCCTCATGCAGTAATGTACATAAGTTAAGATAATTTCACTTATAAATTCCTTAAATAGTTAAGTAATTACAGAGGAAACAGAAATAACGTTTAGGGAGCTAAGAAAGCTTAGATTATAGTCATCTATTTTGTTTAATTACATTTCTTTAATTTAAAACATCCCTTAGACTAAAATTACAAAAATTTTGATTAATACTTATAGTTTTTTCCCCTTACTATTGCCTAGTGCAATCAAACATTCATATATATATATATATATATATATATATATATATATATATATATATATATATATATATATATATATATATATATATATATATATATATATATATATATATATATATATATATATCAATTATAAGAGTAAATGAGCTCGTTTTGTTAATTTGAAAAAGTGCGTATTTTATTTAAATATGATAAACATTTTTAACAATGCGTAGTTTGAATGACTGAGTGAAAAGCGTATAAAAGTAGGAATGAATGTATTAAAAGAAGACGTGTAAATATTAATGCACTGTTTTGCACACATGCTTTTTCGTAATGATTTGTCTTCGTCTTTTTGCAACACATGTGAGTGTTCATTGTTTTTATATATGTCGACATTAGAGTTACATTGCAACTATGGTTATATTTTCAGGAATCACAGTTCGGTAACTCATCTCAAAAATTGAGCATAAACCGTCATTTGTGAGATGTAGTGACCTACCTGATGACGCTTGAAGACCAAAATTACACATTATAAACATACACCTATGTTTGTAATTAAAACACACATTACTATTAACAGAACACGTAAACTAACATAATACGAACATATAACGTGCAAACACCAATTACTAAGAAAGGGAGATTACACTTATACAAGGGACACAAGGGATTAATAAAGGTTATGACTCCACAAGAGAAAAATCTACCAACAAGCGGAAGCGAGATAGGAGTAAATCAGTGAATACAGATCTTGAACAAAGATGTTGAGATAACATTTTACGGAAGCCGTGGATAATATATTCATAATTAGTCTCCGTTAAAAGAGACAAATTGTTTCGGGGCACCATTTTTGGGTGTATGAAAGGTTTTGCATTGTAATGGACAACCATAAATTTAAGACAATGATTCATTGGTCCGTTTACAGCTTCCAGTAGTAAGATGTAGGAGAGTAGTTGACCCTTGGCAACATATCAAGGGTGTTAAGCTGATGATAGACCAGTGAGCATAAACCGAAGTGGATGCTTCAACAGTGTATCATACCATTATAAATCACAGTGGTACCCAAACAGAGTGACTGATGAATTCCCACAACCCACTGACAAATTAGTTCAGACTAATTTTATATGTATAGACGACATTGTGTCACAGTTCTTGGAATGAATTTGGTGACACAATACCCGGGGAGCAGTGGAGGATGTCAGAGTGTTGGGGAATAGAGACAGGACATAGAGAGGACAAGGGACAGAATACAGTCAGGACATAGGCAAGAACTACAGAGATAACGATAGACAGGACATAGGTAAGGGCGTAGAGATGTCATAAGACAGGACATCTACAGGACAATAGAGAGATTAGAGACATGACATAGGCGAGGACACAGAGATGTCATAGACAGGACAAGACCTAGTTATAAAAGGGGACACAAGTATACGGGAATCTGTGCTGTATTGACTAGACGGCATTACACTGAACGACCCAACACAACACGGGCGCACAGCTGTACGACGTGACGGTTGAGACAGCCCGGTTGTCACGAGAGACACGGGGTCCAGTACCACGAGACCAACCGACGAGTGTGAAAACGTCAGTCGGGACTCGGACAGTTTAGAGGAAGGACGTTTGTGTTTCTGGAGCGAGTGCGAGAGTGCTAGCTGGCGTTGCCATGTTTAAAGATAGCGAGTATTTGAGTGCATTGGTTTGTGTAATTGCCTGAGTGCTACAAGTGT
Organism: Cepaea nemoralis; assembly: GCA_014155875.1. Lineage (NCBI taxonomy): Eukaryota > Metazoa > Mollusca > Gastropoda > Stylommatophora > Helicidae > Cepaea > Cepaea nemoralis. Next base: position 353,542 of record JACEFZ010028151.1, on the reverse strand, counting down.
TTGTAAGGCGGCACTTTTGTATATAATGATTTAAACGCCTTGTGTGCGCATTGTGACGAGAATCAGGTTATCCTGAATAAACTGGTTACACCACACGTACGACTGATGTCTTCTTGAGTGCGTGTTGAGGATTTAAGAATACCTTATGCGTGTGAGACGTTGACATAGACAATGAGTAAATGTAGACAATGAGTAAATGTGGAGAATGAGTAAATGTGGACAATGAGTAAATGTGGAGAATGAGCAAATGTAGACAATGAGTAAATGTGGACAATGAGTAAATGTGGACTGATAATGTACACAATGAGTAAATGTGGACTGAGTAAATGTGGGCATTGAGTAAATGTGGAGAATGAGTAAATGTAGACAATGAGTGAATGTGGGCATTGAATAAATGTGAAGAACCGACCGACCGACCGATCTCGACCGGCCGGCCGGCCGACCGACCGACCGATCTCGACCGGCCAACCGGCCGGCCGGTACGATCCGGTACCGACCGACCGGTTGGTCGGTCGGTAGGTAGGATCGGTCGGTCGGTCGGTCGGCCGGTTCGAGATCGGTCGGTCGGTCGGCCGGTCGGTCGGCCGGTCGGTCGGTCGGTCGATCGGCCGACCGGATTGGTCGGATTGGTCGGTTTGGTCGGTTTGGTCGGTGTCCTCCTTATGCAGGAGGCGAATGTAGGACGTCCCTAAGGATGCTTATTAACATTGTGCGGACCTCAGAGAGATGTGTCCAGGTACTAGATGATCTTCTGAGTGTCTGCATGCGGATGTCCAAGAGACACATTCGTATTCTTCTTCTTCTTCTTTCGTTCGCCTAAATTATGTTTATAACTGCAATGTTGTCTCTTGTATGAATCTAACACGCATTCGTATAATAGGCGCCGTCCTTCTATTTGCTTCTATCGTGACCAGTATTGCAGAATTTCAACCTGTTACCGATTCCATTGCCACTTGCATGTTCATGCTCCGTGTGTCAAGAATGTCATGTGGCCATTCTTCTTGGTAGATCCACGTTTTAACTTTCAGGAACGATGCTACTTTTTCTGAACCTGTGTGAAACTGATACCTTGATCTGTCAATTTCTGCTGTCTTTTTCCGCCACATCTCCATCAACCACATCTACGTTCATCTGAAGTGAGCACGTGGTGCAACTGATGGTATTTTTACTCCAACTTCTAGTTCTGAATTGAGCACGTGGCGCAACTGATGTTATTTATGCCCCAACTGCTTGTTCTGGAGTGAGCACGTTTCGCAACTGATGTTATTTATACCCCAACTGTTTGTTCTGGAGTGAGCACGTGGCGCAACTGATGTTATTTATGCCCCAACTGCGTGTTCTGTAGAGAGCACGTGGCCCAACTGATGATATTTATGCCCCAGCTGTTTCTTCAGAAGTAATCACGTGGCGCAACTGATGTTTTTTATGCTCCAATTGCTACTTCTGTATTGAGCACGTAGTGCAATTGATGTTATTTATGCCAAAACTGCTTGTTTTGGAATGAGCACATTTCGCAACTGATGTTATTTATGCCCCACATGTTTGTTCTGGAGTGAGCACGTGGCGCAACTGATGTTATTTATGCCCCAATTGCTTGTTCTGGAGTGAGCACGTGGCGCAACTGATGTTATTTATGCCCCAATTGCTTGTTCTGGAGTGAGCACGTGGCACAATTGATACTGTTTATGCCCCAACTGCTTGTTGTCTAGTGAGTACGGGGCGCAACTGATGTTATTTATGCCCCAACTGCCTGTTCTGGAGTGAGCACGTGGCACAACTGATGTTATTTATGCCCCAACTGTTTGTTCTAAACTGAGCACTTGGCGCAACTGATGTTATTTAAGCCCCAACTGCTTGTTATGGAGTGAGCACGTCGCGCAACATGTTATTTATGAACCATCTGCTTGTTCCGGAGTTAGCACGTGGTGAAACTGATGTTATTTATGCCCCAACTGCTTGTTCTAATGTGAGCACGTGGCGCAACTGATGTTATTTATAGCCCCAACTGCGTAGTTCTGTAGAGATCACGTGGCGCAACTGATGATATTTATGCCCCAGCTGCTTCTTATGAAGTAATCACGTGGTGCAATTGATGTTATTTATGCTCCAATTGCTACTTCTAGTATTGAGCACGTAGTGCAATTGATTGTTATTTATGCCAAAACTGCTTGTTGTGGAGTGAGCACGTGGTAGAACTAATGTTATGTTTACCCCAACTGCTTGTTCTGGAGTTAGGACGTGGCGCAACTGATCTTTTTTATGTCCAACTTCTTGTTCTGCAGTGAGAACGTGGGGCAACTTATCGTATATTTGCTCCAACTGCTAGTACTGAATTGAGCACCTACTGCTAGTACTGGATTTACGCAACTGATGTTATTTATTCGTGGTGCAATTGATATTATTTATGCCCCAACTGTTTGTTTTGGAGTAAGCACATGGCGCAACTGATGTTATTTTTGCCCCAACTACTTGTTCTGAAGTGAGCAAGTGGTGCATTTGATGTTATTTTATGCCCCAACTGCTTGTTCTGGAGTGAGCACGTGGTGCAACTGATGGTATTTTTGCTCCAACTGCTAGTTCTGAAGTGAGCACGAGGCGCAACTGATGTTATTTATGCCCCAGCTGTTTGTTTTGGAGTGAGTTCGGGGCGCAACTGACGTTATTTAAACCCCAACTGCTCCTTCTCTAGAGATCACGTGGCGCAACTGATGTTATTTATGCCCCAGCTGCTTGTTCTGGGGTGAGCATGTGGCGCAACTGATGTTATTTATGCCCCAACAGCTTGTTTTGGAGTGAGCACGTGGCGAAACTGATGTTAGTTATGCCTCAACTGCTTGTTCTGGAGTGATCACGTGGCGCAACTGATGTTATTGTTGCCCCAACTGCTAGTTCTGGATCGAACACTTGGTGGAATTGATGTTATTTATGCCCCAACTTCTTGTTCTGGAGTGAGCACATGGCGCGATGGATACTATTTATGCCCCAACTGCTTGTTATCGAGTGAGCACGTGGCGCAACTGATGTTATGTATGCCCCAACTGCTTTTTCTGGAGTGAGCACGTGGCGCAACTGATGTTATTTATGCCCCAACTATTTGTTCTAAACTGAGCACTTGGCGCAACTGATGTTATTTATGCCTCAGCTGTTTCTTCAGATGTGATCACGTGGCGCAACTGATGTTATTTATGCCCCAATTGCTAGTTCCGGAGTGAGCACGTGGTCTAACTGATGTTATTTATTCCCCAACTGCTTGTTTTGGAGTGAGCACGTTTCGCAACTGATGTTCTTTATGCCCCAAATGTTTGTTCTGGATTGAGCATGTGGCGCAACTGATGTTACTTATGTCCGAACTGCTTGTTCTGGAGTGAGAACGTGGTGCAACTGATGTTATTTATGCCCCAACTGTTTGTTCTGGAGTGATCACGTGGCGCAACTGATGTTATTTTTGCCCCAACTGCTTATTCTGGAGTGAGCACGTGGTGCAACTGATGTAGTTATGGCCCTACTGTTTGTTCTGAAGTGGCACGTGGCGCAACTGGTGTTATTTATGCCCCAATACAATTCAATTTTCTAACTAAGTCATACCGCCAAATTGACGGAGTGGCCATGGGGAGTCCTCTTGGTCCTATTCTAGCGGACATCTTCATGGCACAGTTAGAAGAAAAGAGATCTTCAGACATCAACAACTTGGCCTTTTACCGTCGTTATGTGGACGATATACTAATTATCACCACAGACGAGCTACAAGCAACATCGTTCCAGGCCACAATGAACAAGACGCATAAAAACATCTCTCTATCTATGGAACACGAACACAACGAAGCGTTGCCGTTCCTAGATATTCTAATGAGACGTAGAGCAGACGGCACAATTCAAAGATCGGTGTATCGCAAAGGAACATGGACTGGCCAATATGTAAATTTTCAGAGCTTCACGCCTGTCCAGTACAAACGGGCCTTAGTACGGACCCTGTTTGACCGTGCTAGAAAGATATGCACCCAGGACACATTGACAGAGGAATTTGAAACTCTGAAGAATGTCTTAAACCTGAATGGGTACTCCACAGGATTTATAAAGCGCCACTGCCAACAGCCCAAATCAAAACCAGACGTAACTACAGTCCCTAAACTCAAGGTATTCATCCAGCTAACCTTTCGAGGGGATGACGTAATGCAACGTCTACAAGACTGGCTTACTACAGCAGTAGGCCGAACATTCTGTGCTGCAACTCCAGTCATTAGATATAAAACCGTACCGAGTCCTACACCAGCAGTCAAAGAGCCTGTTCCTCTGTACGCCACAAACAATTGTATTTACCAATTCACATGTAGATGCCAGGCCTTCTACATTGGTAGAACAGAGAGACAGCTTAACAAACGAATGTCAACACATACCTCAATGGGTCAACAAGATACAACACACAGGAGATGCTAGCCTCGTGGAGCCGACACACCGAAGCTCCCGGCATGTTCAATTGGTAGGCTCATTATCGAAAGCGGCCATGTGGTTGACAGAGACACTGCCTTTCGCGTGTTGTTTAACACACAAAATACTCACTTGTTAAAATTTGCAGAAGCAATTATGATCAATCAACACAAGCCAGAATTGTGCAAACAGAAAGACATGTTAGTCAGCTTAAAATTACCGTGGTAGATAATTGACATTACTGTGCGAAAATGTGCATATTTCAACTTGAAGGATTTATCTAGTTAATTTACTTTACGTTGTGTGATTTCTGCAATATATATCTGACGAGATGCAGCGAAATATGCCAGGCAATAAATCGTGCAATCTATTGTTTGTGTCTTCGTTATTCACATTTGGGAAGGTTTTAGAGAAGATAGTCACGGTCAAGCTGAAGAGAGACTGAGACTGAAGTTAATTAAATTGGAACCTGATATAAAATCTCTTTGCAGCAAGTATCAAGCGCAAGGATCTCACTAAATTTAAATTATAAATAATTACTAATAATTAGAATAATATAGACAAATCTTTCATTAAAATTATTGTGTACTTTAATTTCATTTCTCCATTATATGTTTTGAAAAGTTACTTACTGCATTTGCTCAATAATTTCCTAGTGATTTCTTCCTAAAACCTATCATTCAAGTTTCTTTAGTGAGCATTTTGATTTTTGAATATTAAAAATTATGTATATGTTGGGAGGTGGGGGGGGGGGATCAAGTTTTAGAAAGACTTAGGTGGGGCATAGCGCAAAAAAACTTGGGAAACACTGGTTTAGACCGTCTCTGTGATCGAAGGCACCCCAAGAACGAATAGTGGTCACAATCATAACTGAATGCTCTCCGGGCTCTTATAGCCCTGACTGTAGTGGACTTAGGTATCAGTACAGAGCAGGGTAGGTAGTCGCTTCCATGATTCCCAAGGACACTCCATGTTATGTCTGATGCCGCCTCTTGGGATACAAATGCGAAGTCGATGGTCGTATCAGGGTCCCCTGGTCTCATTTTCAGCCTAGTTGGTGTCCCATCATTTAGACAGACCACATTTGACCCAAGCAAGGCCTTTGCAAGAGCAATACCCTGCCTGTTCTCTCCCGACCCGCTTAATATGACCCCTTGAAATGACAATAACATTATTCCTCTGTAATTTCCCCATTCTAAGAATGGCATTCTTCGACACTATCACCATATATCCTTCTGTCCAGTTTGTTGATATTTCGTTTGTCTCGGAAGCTCAGCTAAATAGTTTGTGCAGTAATTCAGTGGATTTGTTTATACGTGTTTTAATAGCTTATACTAAGATACCATCTGGACAAGCAATTTTCTTATTCAACATACATTTAATAGCGTTTCTAACGTCTTCTTTAGTTTAGATGGTTTCTCACATGTGTTATGCAGCTCCGCTTTACAAGCTAGGTATCTGCCATGAAGCGAATGCTGTATAGGCTCATTGATGTATCTAGGGTTTAACATATTATGAATAATACTTGAATACCTTGTTTTATAGAAGACCAACACAGGTACTGGAATATAATTTCACGAAGACTTTCTTCTTGACAGTTACTTTTAATCCATCTGTGCTTTCGGATACACAACAGTTCGACAGGGAATATAATATACGTAACATCTGACATTCATACAGCTGCACACACAACGAGCGGCCTAACTAACAGTTAGCCATTGCTCACCAGACATGCTGCGTCCGAACAGGACGGCAGCCCAAGTCTAACTCCCTTAGTGACGTTTTTCCTGACGCTCCCCTAGTTTCCCTGTGCACACTATAATTGTACATTTCGGTGCATGTTTTAGGGAAGCTCCCTTCAGCCTTTCTCAGTCTGCTATATGTCAGTGACTGATATGTGGCATTATGCCCCCCGCCCTACAAATTAAATGATATTATCATTTAATTCATATACATTCATTATGCATGACCAATATCATCACTGACAACCTAAGTATCAATTGCTGAACATGACATTATGGTTCCCGTTAATAACCCTCAAAAAAAAAAATTATTGATGGGCATGCCCTCCTGCTCACACCCACGGTGAGCGTCATGTGGCCGGCCTATGGGAGGGCCGGTCCAACTAATGATACCATTAGTCCCTAATGTCCTCACTCTAGGTCAAAACCCGGAGTTGTGGACGAGAGTATCAATCGGTATCATGCCGTCTGTATCAGTTGCCGATCCTCGTTGTCGCTGGTTCTGTATATATCTTGCATTCTCATTTAATAGTTGTAGGTGAGGTAGAGGCTGTCGCTGATCACATTCTAATTTAAGGGATATTTATTAAGTGCTGTACCAATAATACAACAATATAATTCATTCAACTAGCAATGTCATAATAGCACCTAACCAATCCTATTTCCGTAAATATTCTAATAAACTAATACTCTTCACTCCAACATGATAAATCTTCTTCTTCAATCAACCGTTGTAATGTGGTATCATTGCCCAACGCTCATACCTGTATGTAGAGAAGCTAACTCATCATGCTTTAATCTACCCATTGGTGCCTATAAAATTGCTGAAATAACCATATAAGTTAGTATCCATAACTCATCTTCTAGTACCATGATGATATGTCGGTATGATATTGACTGCCTTCACCTATCTTGGTACAATACTAGTGTACTGTTACATCCGCTCAGGGGAGTTGTTTCTACCCCAGTACACCTCACTGCACCCTCACATCACGTGTGTTTTCCTCTGTATCTTTATTATAACCACAATTGACAAACCTTCGCGTATGATCAAGCAGTAACTCAAAACTAATTTGTAAGACCACATTCATAGTCTAAAAACAATATGTAAGGATCTGTATACTAACATTTAGCACAAATACAACAGATCAAATGACCATCACCAACAAATACAACAAATAAACACCATTCACTTAGTTTCCTATCATTGAAGTCATGAACAACCTTAATCACGTGCTGGATTCACGTGAGAATAACATGAAATTCTTTTATTTATGACGATGTAAATTAAATTAAATTATCTCTTAACTTTCAGGTGTATTAGCCGTTTTTAAATGTCATTCTGATCACACAGTTCCTCGACCATATCCGTGTATGTTTTCATTCAATTCAACAACGTCGTGTATTTCTAATTTGTGATTGGTAAAATAAATTGTTGTCCATGGTTAACACAGAAGTTTGTTAGATTGTCCTCTAGTATCCGATATTCCAATACAGAAAATAACTGAGGTGGAGTTAATGATGGAATAATTGCACATCCATATAAAGGAGGTCTCAAACATTGTATCCACTCATCGATTCGGGCGACTGTTCGAAAAGTTATCGCCTATCCTGAACACGTTGAACGGAATTTTTTTTTTCTGGTCTCGACATATTTGAGTACGGTTGAGATAATAGACGTGGATGAATAAGCATCTGCGGGTTTGGTGATTTTATTTCCTTGAGCAATTCCTCAAAAGCAGTAAGATGCGATAAAATACCTTTAAATATGAAGCATATATGGATTTCGTGACTTGAATACCTCGGCCTGGGCCACTAAGCAAAATCCGGTCATGATTTTAGCTTAATAATATCAATTGAATGTAGACTGGCCACTGTTGGCTGTAGCATGGCCTAAGAAAGTTTCATGTATACAAATCATGCTTTAATTGACGTATGTGTTTTAAGACTCCAGCAGCTCTGAAATTATATTGATTATTGATCGGTATAAAATATAATTCCGTTGTAGACCGATTCTTTCAAAGTCAAATTTTCGATTCTATATGTGTGTCGTACTGATTCTATACACAATTAGTTCTCGGTATGTAGCGTTTATAAAAATTGTCAATGAACGCGCTCCTCCGATTTGACAGAAATGGAACCGCAAAAGTTTATTAATTAATTTCCCGTTGAAACTGTATTTGCTGTATCTGTGAAGACGAATGGAAATTGAAGACGTGCACGATCAAATGGCACACAGCACAGTGATCTGAGTTTCAGTTTCCAATTTTGAATAAATATATTGTATCTTCAGAATAAGTCTTGACGACATGCTAGCTAATGTTCTGATATATGATGTTTGTGTCGTTGAAAACCTGAAATATTTATGTAGATGTTGATTTATAACAGAAAAGCTGTGTCCCCAACAGACTGTTGCTCCTGGCTTGAACGATAGTACAATTACTGTTCCAGAGTTGTGCACTGTAATGTGTAGACTACGTCTAATTTCAAAACATATCCTATGTAATCAATTGGTATTATCATGTGTAATATGTCTCCTGATAGCGGACATCAAAACTGATAATGTGTTCCCTTGTCATTTAGATATGTGGAATAGTACAGGTTTAATCTCTTAAGTTGTGTGTGGCGAATGCCACCCACTTAATATCGACAAATATTAAATACTTGCAGTCTGTAACTGCAATTTCGGCTTCCGCTGAGTTTAGGATGGTGCGCGTCGTTTGCACTTTAACTTGACGTGCAATTATTTATCTTTAAAACGACATAATAGATGTAGATGCGGATTTGTTGATTCGGGGTTGTCTTTGAACCATTCCTCCCAAGCAGTAAAATGTGAGCAGATATCCTTAAAGTTGAAACATGCACTGATATTTCTCAAATTTGATAATGTAGCCAAATAAGTTCGTAATTTGATAACGAATAATTGCGTATCTTGATTTTGACTAACCAGTAACATCTGGTTATGATTTCAGCTTCATAATTGAATGTAAACTTTTTCTCAAGGTTGATGTAAGAATTGTTCATCACTGTTATGAAACTCGAATTTCGATGTAATCGTCTTCTTTCAAGAAATTTCTCCTAATTTGAATATTTGAATGTTCTGAGAATTTTGGTTCATAATTTTAAAATAAGATTCACTTGCTTTCTTCCAAGTGTTTATTTCTCAATGTTCACGTATCAATTTGACTTCATCCAAACTATCGTTTCCAGGAATTCAATTTTTTTATTACTGAAACTTTCAACGTTCAGTGTATTTCGACTGTTTACCAATGATAATCTTGTGTCGTTGTAATTCAAGAAATTTCTTGCGAATGTTCTTGTAAAACCGCGTAAATATGTATATAATTCCTCTGTTCACTGACTGTTTAACTTCTTTCTTGACTTATACAAGGTCAAGTGTTTGAGGTAAAAATGTGAACTGGAGCATACGGAATCTGTCTTGTGAACAAACAGTTCAATACCATGTTATTAGCATGTATCTTTTTACAAGTTACGATCAGGTGATCGGTAGTTGCCTCTTTTCGGAGTGCCTGTTAAGACCAGGTCAGCATCCGAAATAAATGAGGACAATCAATACGGACACAAATGATGAACCAGTAATACGGTTGATCACAGTCGAGACTTTCGCATACTGTCGAACAACATTTAAACTCAATTTGAAATGAGTAACAGCATAGTTCATGTACGCTCTCCTTTCTCTTAACACAATTATGCTTACCACAGTATATATGTCGATTGAATTTTTGTTAATTAAATCTTCCTGTATCTGTGCAAACGAATAGTATCTGCATATGATCAAATAATTGCATGTTGAGAACTTGCGTGTGTCAATTTGAACAGTTCTTTGAACCAAAATCGTAAGATACTTTCCGGATGTTTTGTGTATGACCAAAATGATGATGTCATCACCACTGCTCCAAAAATTTGGTTACTTGGTTTGAGATTATTCCACATATAGTAAATTATATATGATGGCGTCATGATAAAAATCTGCATGTGACCTTGGCCTTCTCAAGTATATGGCTCGATTCGTTAGATTACTTTACAATGTCAGAAACTGATAATAAATCTCGAGTTTAGTTCATAATTAATTACTACCGGTACAAGTCCCCATTTGCCATGAAGCGAATGCTGTATAGGCTCATTGATGTATCTAGGGTTTAACATATTATGAATAATACTTGAATACCTTGTTTTATAGAAGACCAACACAGGTACTGGAATATAATTTCACGAAGACTTTCTTCTTGACAGTTACTTTTAATCCATCTGTGCTTTCGGATACACAACAGTTCGACAGGGAATATAATATACGTAACATCTGACATTCATACAGCTGCACACACAACGAGCGGCCTAACTAACAGTTAGCCATTGCTCACCAGACATGCTGCGTCCGAACAGGACGGCAGCCCAAGTCTAACTCCCTTAGTGACGTTTTTCCTGACGCTCCCCTAGTTTCCCTGTGCACACTATAATTGTACATTTCGGTGCATGTTTTAGGGAAGCTCCCTTCAGCCTTTCTCAGTCTGCTATATGTCAGTGACTGATATGTGGCAGTATCTAGTGAGTCCTTTTGGACTGGTATATTGAGAAATTCCTCAAAATATTCAGCCCACCTTTTCATTATATTTTAATGTTGGTAAGAACTCTCCTATGACTATGTTTAATCAGTCCGCTTTGTTGATAATATTTCCCTACTATTTTTCTAATGCTAGAGTAATGGTTGCCGGTCTCCCTGGTCTAGGAGTTGCACGTCTTTCTCCGTAATCCCGTATGGTCTCGTTAGTAACGTGACGTGCGCGAGAATTGGTAGCGGTTCTCTCCGCGTCGGTAGCTTACGGGTATGTGAGCCGGTCGCTCAGAAAGCAATGGCAAACTACTGAGCGTAATCTTGCCAAGGAATCAACAATCAGCTGAAAGGTGCTGATCACGATGAGAAGCATGATCACCCTCTCCGGTCGACAAGGTACTTGATGATGATGATGATGATGATGATGATGATGATGATGATGATGATGATGATGAATATCGTATTCAATTGCATTTTGTAGGCTATAAGAAGATGTCCCAAATATGTTATTATCATAATTGTGGAAATAAACCTCCCGAGCAGCTTCTGGAGTGTAAAACATTTTTAATACGATACACAAGTCTAGAGGATCGACTTCATTGCACCTGGTTTTACCGATCTAATTCTGTCTCTTTCCGCTGAACGGTAAACCGCTTGCCTAGAGCATCGAACAAGAATCGAACTCCGCAGCTTTCATCGTTAACCCGTATGAATCTCCGGGAAATCTGCACCTGTGGTCTGAACGACGCTATTCGGGAGCGAGCCCACGACCTTCAGAGCGCGAGGCAGACGGTTTAACGACATCGCCACGGAGAGGCCAATCCTCGGCACATTGATGTTAAAATGTCCAATGCAGCGGTGTTTAGTAATAGCAGCATTGTCCACCATTTGTGATTTTTGCCTTCGAACACTTTGAACTCAAGCGTACTCCATACACGAGCTGCCATGTCTAGTGTACTGGACTGAATTTTGCTTGTGGATTAGCTTTCACTAATACAGTGTTCTACTCCGATTTCAGTGGTACTTGTAATTTCCGTCCCAACGTCAAGGACGAAAAATCAACATTTTAGTCCTACTGACCGGTGTAGGGGTTGCACTCGCTACCTTCTCATCAGCACACCAGATGTTTAAGAGCAAGCACCCTGATCCATTCGGCCATGCTGACCTCCATGCATCATGTTATGTTGTATATGAAATCACATCCGAATACCTGTTGTAGTGGTTGTTTATATGAATTCATGCAACATGAAATGCTTTTTCCTCTTCTTAGCAGTTAATTTCCGTTATGAGGGGACACAAATCAATGTTATGTTCGCGTGCTTAATAAATTATGATTGTGTCTCCTATTCATCTAATTTGCCTATTATCGTGTCCTATTTGTGCTCTAGCGACGTTGATAGAAATCTTTGGTGGTAATGTCTTGAGCACTGTCGGATACGTGTTCCAGGGTTCGTCACTTGCCAAGATGATATAATAATTGGCCACCTATTCCTCCTTGTTGTCAGGCCTACAAAATGTAATGGAGATATCACATCAATGACCCATTGCAAGAAACTGCTTCGGGACAATTTATGACTATATATTATGTCCTAGAGATACGTGCCATGATAGAAGAATTTTCTCTCGTTGCCTTCTTGTATCTCTCTTTCCACAAATTGTTCCAGTTGTCACAATAAGTTATTCTTCTTCTTCTTTCGTTCGCTTGAAATATGTCTATAACGGAAATGCTGTCTCTTGTATGAATTTAACTGTCTTTTTCAGTTCACACAGTGGTCCATAGAGTTTATCTTCCACTGTCGTCGCTCTAGGCCAGAAGGTCTGCCTAGATATGTTATATTTTGGGCAGTCTTGGAGTATGTGCTCTGCTGTCTGCGACGCCAATCCACATGTGCACATGGCTGTTTCACCAATCTTGAATTTTGTATACATGTGGTTGCGTAATCTATTGTGCCCTGTTCTGAGGCGCAGAATAATGACTTGTTCTGGTCTATCCATAACGTGGAGCTTGAGCAGGTTTTGGTGGCTTTCTGACTGATTTGATCATTCTTTTCTTTTGGTGGTATGTAACGGGCACATCAGGCTGTTCTTCTTTGGCTCCTTCCTTAGCCAATTGATCAGCTCTGTCGTTTCCGGGGACTCCACAGTGGGATGGTATCCACTGTATGGTGACCTTATGCTGACTGCTAAGTTCAGAAAGTAGTGTCCTTAGTACTGGCAATTTCCCAGACAGGAGCGCCTCGAGTACTGATTGTGTATCTGTCAATAGCACCACAGGTTGTGTACCATTGCTGGTATTTAGTAATTTCTCTGTTGCTATCTTGATTGCCTCAATTTCAGCATCGTAGTTATGACAGTACTTTCCTGTCGGTACTCTAGCTGTGTCCCTAGTATTATTTGGGTATTCTATGTACACTCCCGCTCCTCCATTTCGAACAGCATTTTGTGCTGACCCATCTGTGTAGACTCGGATCCAGAGGTCCTGTGGGTATTCTTCATCAAGGAAGCTGAGAGTGGCTGTTCTGCGCTGCAGACTGTTCTGTTCTTCCTTCTCAAATATTCCTCTCACTTTTGTCTGGATTTGTAATGATAGTCTATGCTCATCTTTTCATGGAGTTCGCTCTGGAATAGTTGTTAGGGGGATACCAACTGTGGGCAGATCGGTGGTTTCTCTGCAGAGTCGTTTGGCCTGGTGGATAAAACTACTTCTTTTCAATCGCCCCATAGCTAGGTTTTCAAATCTGTTCTTCATAGGGTGGCATGGCAAGCTGATGAACTTTTCTGCTTGTATTAGCGTTTTCGTATCTCTGCGCTCACTCAGTGCTTGTGTCCTCCCCATCTTCTCCATTTCCATTATAGGGGTTGATCTCATCCCCCCCCCCCCCTGTGGTGACTCTAAGTGCTTTACTTTGCACTTTGTACAATAAGTTATAATTTTTGTCTTCTCATAACGTGGCCCCAAACAAATAAATATGACTGTCTCTTTCTGATGTTTGCACTAAGTTGTCTGCGTGTCTTAGTACTGCTTCACAACGTTGAGATTACCTATTTTGGCTATCCAAAGAAATTTCAACGTTCTTTCATAAAACCACATCTCTAAGGCTTCATGTGATGTTTTTTTTTTTTTTTTTTTTTTTTTTGCTGCTTGTTTTCTAATTGTCAATGATTCACCGCCATATGTTAGATCTGGTTCTATGTATCATGTAAGAATTCTTTTCTAACTTCCAATGACACGGATTTGTTACATAACATAAACTTCAATTTATATAATACAATTTTTGATTGTCCTTCCTGGCATACACCAGTAATAACCCATACTGAAATGACACAAAGTTATTAGAATATTACATAGGCCTATTTGTTACATAACGACAGGCTTTGAGAGAAAATCAGTTCTGATGTAGGTACGATTTTATCCATCAGGAAATTGGGTTGGAGCCTGTTGACAATGAAAAACCCAAAACAACGTGTGGAGGAAACATGACCAGCCTTAGTCTAATTCCTGCCGGTCTGTATGTGCTGTGCTGAATCCTGACCTGGATACATACTAGTGTTCCGCTCCTCAGTTGTGAAGTACCGGTACGTCTTGCATACTCCGATGGTTAATGGAGTTGGTGGCGGAAATAACAACTCTGTAGCACAGCCCCACTGGATATGATCCTTTCATGTCGACTCGAGAGAAAACTCTATATATCAGCCTCACTTCGATGGGTGCAAGTTGAAGTTCTTTTCGCTGCAATGGCAAACTGAACGCAATTGCAAAGTAAATGTTCCTTTTACATGCTAGACTCATATTTTTATAGACAAAACGGCACTAACTGGGTTTGTTGTCGCCTAGACTTTTCTATACATTTCTTTTTACCCATTTTAGACTGGGTCGACCTGGGAGCTCAGACCAATTTAGAATAATTCAAACACCCCCCCCCCCCCCTTTTCCTCTCCCCACCCGCGCTGACCGAACCCAAGATCACGGACACGGTAAGCCATCGTCTAGCCACTACACTGCCGCCAATGCAAATGACTAAAAAGAGTCACAGTTCATTCTTCCAGAGAACTCACAACGAATCACCTAACCATCTAGATAACCAACCAACCTACTAATCAACCAGCCAACCAGCTGTATGGATGCGAGTGCTAGAAAATGAGTAATGAAATATTGAAGAAACTGGAAGCGAAGCTTGGGAGTTGCGCACGCACGTGTCGATGTATGTGTGTGCGTGTGTGTGTGCGTGCGCGTGCGCGAGCGTGTGTGTGTGCTAGAAGAAGAATGTTGATAATATCGCGGACAGAGAAGAAAGGAAACGCTGCTGTATTGGTATTAATAGCTGCAAATGCCACAAAATCACTCATAAGGAAAAGATCGTATAATCCCTAATTGTCATTTCGTCATCACTCATAAGGAAAAGATCGTATAATCCCTAATTGTCATTTCGTCACCGAAAATAAACACCCAGTGGAGAGCACTTTATTTTAAGCGTAGACTTTGTAGCGGGTGAGTTAGTGTAATGGTTAGAGCGTGTTATGTAAATTGTGTACTCCTCGTCACATAGGAGATGATAATCGACAACCGCTTTGTTAGCCAGAGTAGTGTCTGATTGAAGAATCACCTGCTGCAGCAGCCAGCCTCTGCATCCCAGCTTCCCTGAGGTAAGATCCCAGAGAGTCTTGTTTGGTGGCACCTGCTGATATCATTACATGAATTCATAGACTCCACTAGGTAACCACTTGTCGAGAAACATAATCAATGACACCAATCGACATGACTCTTAATTATACGTACTGGGTCTCGCACGCGCGCGCGCGAGCACACACACACACACACACACACACACACACACACACACATTATAAGTGTCACAAATCATCATCCTTGCAATTATCTAGACCAGGTGGTTAGTGTATCTTTTCGTCATCCACACTGTATCGTGACCTCTCAATCACTCCCCTTCACCCTTTTCTTCCCTCTACAAGTGATCTCACTAATGCAAATCGGGGCGAAATGCTAACTTGCTTCAACTCCAGGCAGAGTCATTGTGTAGTTATCTTATGCCTCTCCTTCAGACCCAAATAGAAAAATACTAATTAAATCACCATACAGTCATTACTTACTAAGATACTTTTAACAAGGTCTTAAAAAAAAAATAGTTGCGACAAAGCTAAAAAAGCATCTCTAGAGATGTTGATTTCTCCTAAGGGACTGTTGCGTTATCAATCAAGAAAGAATACCTTGGCAAATGCGGTGACACTTGCTTTTGATGATCCACGAAGGCTTTCGGGGTCAACATTAAATTGTGGTAGCGGCATTGAATCTAGAGGAAGCATACAATGGAGTTACGTTAGTTAAGTTTGACTTTTTGATGCACACGCTAATGGGCAGGGAGGTTTGTTCCAGGAAGGCGAACTGGGTTGCAACTATCCTGTATGAGCCAGCTACGCGATTCACAATCCCGCATATCACGTTCAAAATCAGCTGAAGGCGATTTTGAAGCAGACGGCTATGTGTTTATTTTTAACAATGGTTTGAGCGTCCGTCCTTTAAAAATAAATGGCAAACTACTGATTGTAAACTTACCTAGTAAATCACAAACAGCCATAAAAGCGGGGGTTGATTGTGACGTCATGCAAAGGATATGCAAATAATTTCACCCTGTATGAACGAAACGCTGCTGTTCGCGTGGTTTAGGAGCACCTAGCTACTTCCTTATTGCACCTGGGCTACCACGGGCATCTTCCATTTTAAAGGTGCCTTTCAGATGTTTAGAAGGTAGCGAAGTCAGACATGTATTTGTAACGGACTCACAGAGTATGCTTCGGCATGTGGGAACTGACATGTTGCGAGTGGAGTGGCTTGCGTCGCTCGTCAAGACTCAGGGTCTGAACATGTGGATTTTCTGCACGTGGGCATTGAAGGTCTGCGGGGCAATGAACTGCTAGGATAGACTGGCTGCTGCAGCCTCTCTGAGCGGAGACAACTTTACGTTTAGGATGATGTGGTGAAGTCTCTCTGGGGCTAGGTGGAGAATGTAACTGAACAGACAAGTATCCTTACCTGGAGTGAGTTGAAGTTCTGAACGACAATTAACGCGTAGAGAAAAGGCCGTGGGGATTATTAATCAGACTGCTATTGAAACATCATTAGAACTTCTCGGTGGCTTTTGAGAAGAGGAAAGGAACACATTCCTCTTGGTCGGCCCGTGCCCCTTTCAATAATCAGTAAACCCAGTGGCGATTAACTTAGCCAAAGTTTTTCACTTTCCAAGAAATGATGCTATTTAATTTATAAGCCAGTTTTCTTCAGTGTTAAAATCTGGTAAAATGTCTAAAAATTTCTTCTTGATCCCTACGGTAGTCTAAGTATTACGCTGTGACATTTAGGTTTAAATTCCTCCATGTTCTTCTTTGGCATTATTATCATCACCACCATCACGAGCTATGTTTATGACATTTATGTTGATAAGCGTGTGCGGCAATGGTTCTCCATCTCCCGTGATCACCCGTCTTGGATCAGGTCTACATTCTAGTCCCGATTATGCCGTCTGGCCAAAATAATCCAGGCATTTATCTCTCTACTCCCCCCCCCCCCTCTCTCCCCCTCCCTTTCCCATCAAATTTGCTCGTTGTCACTATGTTGTCTAACCTAATCCTCTTCATAACGTGCCCACATCATCTTTACTGACTACGTCTAATTTTTCTTATTAATTTGCTATCTTTATTTGTTTCTTGTAGAACTGTTTCATTCCTTTTTCTTTCAGTCTGTGATATTATTTGCATGTCCCCCGAGACCACATTTCGACTGCGGTAAGATGTTTTTCAACTTGCATGTTTACTGTCTATGTTTCACATGCACATAACTGTATACGTTTAATATAGCACTTAATCACCTTTTCTCCCTGTAGCTAAAAGCTGGGTTAGTATGTTTTCTATCTTTCAAAAAGCTACCTTTGCCATGGAGATTTCTGTTCCAACACACACAAGGTACCGACCGTCCTTCAGCTGTTGTTACTGTTCCAAGATAGTTGTACCCATTCACTTGTTTAAGAAATTTTTCAATTTACTTGCATTGTTATATTATCATATATTATATTTAATTGCATTGTTATATTTTCATCTTTTTGGAAACGACCATAATCTCTGTTTTATCACAATTTAATTCCAGTCCTAGTTGCTCATTGACTCATAGTCATTGTGTACAATAACCGCATCTACTAAATTATATATTATATAGATCCTGTTCATTGTATGCAATCCATGTTGTATCACCTGCATATCTTGTAGTAATGATGTTATGTTCTCCTATGGTGATTCCTCTCATATATTCTAAGTTTCTTATGTTTTCACTATATAGTTTTTTTTTTTTTAAATAAAGGTCTGGAGAAATTTCTTTATTTTAGCACATTTTTTTTTGGGACTGATGCGACACCTTGGTTCTCAGGGGAGGTCACTCTTATATTGGATTACCCTTAGCCTGTTTCCTATTGGTTAAATATACAAAGCCGCCATATTCAGTATTGTTCTTACAAATTTGGATTAAAATCGTTACTTCAGCATCGGTTTTATTCATTGTAGGGATATGGCCGTGTGTAAAGTTTGAGTGTCTTTTTAAATAAATATTTATATAAGTATTCGTAAAGATGAACGATAAAGATATGTTCAAGTGAGTATTGTTTTCTAATATAATATAATTATAAATAATTATCATTATTAATATTATGTAATGTCAATGACACCACTTGGAAGAATGCCTCTCTTCCTCGGTCTCTTTGCTCTTCCTCTTCAACATGAGTTCAGTCATCGGATGTATTCTTGTGTGTACTTGATACAAGTTGTAGCCTTAGTTATAGTTAGTTGGTGCTTCATTTCTTGTTTAATAGATAACTAGTAATAACATTTTGCTACTATTTGACAATTATTTTAGTATTTTAGTTTTAAATTTTGAGATCAGTAAGGCTTTTGTAAACATGTCAACATGGTAGATTATAATTATACTACGTAGTAAGAACTATCACGATTTTAAATTTGAGAATTTACTAATGAGACGGCCACAGAAAATAGGCCTTGAAAATCAAAATCTAATGGTACCTCAATGATGCCTGTATGTCACTTATAAGTGAGGATATTCACATTTTTGTGAAGGTGAGAGGAGTTGCGATTTCTCATGCTATTCACCCATAAGTGGAGCTCTCCAATGTGTCAGATTAGTCGGATTACCTTCACCAGCGGGTGTGCATGCGAGATGGTCTCAAACGGTCATATGAAAACTGTCTTCAAAAATATGTTCCGTCATGTTAAATGATTACAAAATAGTACAAGTATACAAATAAATTATTAATCTTTAAACTTGTGTTCTCTTTAACTTTAGTAGGTCAAATCGCACGTTTTGTGTGTTGAAAAGTGTAGCACAATCGATATGCGGCGGCCGTGGGTTTCCAATTCACAAAGTCACATCTTCGCAGAAAATCTGTTTTTCAACCACAATTCGAGCAAGTTTAGTGATGAAACTATACTGATTCAGAAGCAATATTTTATATGGCAATTAAAATTCACATTATACAAAGACATCGATTGGATTCATCGATTCCGATACGTGATCATTCTCAATCATTCTGCTGCCTCTGGGGATGCGCTCCCCGGCAGTCGGCAACTTGCACAGATCCATAGAGCACACTTTATTCACAAACTTCCAGTTTCTTAGTTCTATATAATATTTTAGTACGTAATGTTTAATAGTTTCTATTATATCACCTAATAATTTTGTGAAAAATAAAAAAAAAAAAATATGCCCAGCCGGGAAGAGAACCCCGGTCTCCCGCGTGACAGGCGGAATGCTTACGACAACTCTAGCGAGAACACAATCATTGTTCCACAAAGATATTTATATAGTCAAGCCACCATTTTGGGTTTCATTTTCGCCTGTTTTTCAACCACAATTAAAGCAAGTTAGCGATGAAACTTTCCAAATTTCTGAAAAATCTGATGCATAATTCGAAGATCCATCTACAATTGATGGTTTTCTATTGCAAGCATCAGAAAAAAATTATTTATGGTTCAATGTGCCGTTTTCATTTTTCTCCGCGTGCGAGGTTGGTCTCAACCAACGGGTCATAGGCGGATTATGAAAACTGACTTCAAAAATATGTTCCGTCATGTTAAATGATTAAAAGATAGTACAAGTATACAAATAAATTATTAATAATCTTTAAACTTGTGTTCTCTTTAACTTTTGTAGGTCAAATTGCACTTTTTGAGTGTTGAAAAGTGAAAGTGTACATGCCATGTCGATCGATACGCGCATGCGCAGTCACCATAGCGCATGGCCATGCGCTTACCCATTCACAAAAATACGCTTCGCCGAAAATGTTCTTTTCCATCCACAAATAAAGCTAGTACAGCGATGAAACTTTCCAGATATATTTAAAACTAGCTGACCCGGCCCAGCTTCGCCCAGGCCCTGGCGGGGATCTATCTGTCTGTCTCTGTCTGACCCGGCCCGGCTTCGCCCAGCTCCTGGTGGGGAGCATCTCATTTAATTCATATAAGTAGTCATATAAGCTCCCGTTCCCAACTGTCTGTCTGTCTGTCTATCTGTCTATCTGACCTGGCCCGGCTTCGCCCAGCTCCTGGTGGGGAGCATCTCATTTAATTCATATAAGTAGTCATATAAGCTCCCGTTCCCGGCTGTCTGTCTGTCTGTTTATCTGTCTGTCTGACCTGGCCCGGCTTCGCCCAGCTCCTGGTGGGGAGCATCTCATTTAATTCATATAAGTAGTCATATAAGCTCCCGTTCCCGGCTGTCTGTCTGTCTGTTTATCTGTCTGTCTGACCCGGCCCGGCTTCACCCAGTCCCTGGTATGGAGCATCTAATTTAATTAATATAAGTAGTCATATAAGTTCCCGTTCCCGACTGTCTGTTTGTCGACCTGGCTGTCTGCCTGTCTGACCCGGCCCGGCTTCACCCAGTCCCTGGTGGGGAGCATCTAATTTAATTCATATAAGTTCCCGTTCCCGACTGTCTTTCTGTCTGTCTGTCTATCTATCTATCTGTCTGCCTGCCCGTCCGTCCGTCCGTCTCTCACTCCGTCTATCCCACCCTCTCTATCTATCGGGTCAGATCTATCTATGTATGTATCTATTTATTTATATAGCTATCTATAGCCAGGGGACTTAACCTAAGATATATCAATGCTACTAAAAGTTATGTCCCTTTATATAATATTTCTTATGTTAAGTCATGTAAATACAAAATGAAATTTTAGTAAGTAAGTAGCCGATTTTACACTAAGAAACTATTACAGTCGGTTGCACAGGAATGAAAGGAAGACGTGTAGAAAATTTCATCTCAATCGGATGTACCGTTATCGAACGCATCCAATACATCCCCAACCACACACATACAGTCTCTTTTATATATATAGATTGTAGGCAAAGTTCAAAAATACATCTATAATTGATGCAATTCTATCAAAAGCGCCAGAATAGTGTTACAAAGTGCACATGCCAGTCAAATCGATATGTGCAAATAACAAAAACACGCCTCCGCAGAAAATGTTGTTTTCTCCACAATTAAAGCTAGTACAGCGATGGAACCTTCCAGATATATTTAAAATTGTGTGCAGAATTCAAAATTACATCTATAATTGATGCAATTCTATCAACAAAACCAAAAACAATTAATTATGGTAAGTATGAAATATATTCATATTTATATAAAAGTTCACCATGATTTCAACCAATCGCCATGCGCGGAATATTAAGCCAACCTTTCCTGGAAAACCCATGATGACATGTGTTCTTGTCATTTGAGATTTGAATGAATGAATGACGTCGAAAGAATGCATGGTAAATTAGACAGCGTTTTCCGGGACAAGATTTTAAATGGCGGGATGACTCGGTACATGACTTTTGTTTTTACTTCGGGTAATGGCACGAAGGAACACGCTAATTATAGTTATAGATATGCTTGCAGATCTACAAATTGATGGGAAAGACATTAGACTTATAAAAAACATATATTGGGAACAATAGCATTGGAGGAAACAGCATTGGAGGACGAAACATCAACATTAGATATGCAGATGATACAGTATTGATTGCAGACAATGCACAAGATCTACAACAATTTGTAGATGCGGTTGTGGTACACAGTGAGCAGCTGGGGTTGGAATTAAATTGTAAGAAGACACAGGTTATGGTCGTCACTAGAAAGAACAAAGTACCACAGTGTAATATACAAGTAAATGGGAATATTCTTCAACAAGTGAATTGGTACAATTATCTCGGAACAGTCATAACATCTGATGGGAGATGCCTTGAAGAGATTAGAACAAGAATCGCCATGGCGAAAGTAGCCTTTAGCAAGATGAAAAACATTCTGACCAATAAAAAGATGTCAATTGAAACGAGAAAGAGAATGTTGAGGGGATACATAGAGCCTGTTCTTTTGTGCGGATGTGAAATTTGGACAATGTGCAGTCAAGCTGAAAAACATCTGATGGCTGCAGAAATGTGGTTTCTGAGGAAAATGCAAAGAATACCATGGACAGACAGAAAAACTAATGACCAAGTACTACAGGAGACAAATGAAAATCGTAAATTGATTAGAGAAATTAGACATAGACAGTCAAAATTTTTTGGACAAGTTATGAGAAGAAATGAATTGGAGAACTTAGTGACAACTGGCAAGATCGAAGGGAACAGACCAAGAGGAAGACCGAGAGGAAAATACCTGGATGGCTTGGCCACATGGCTTGGACGAGACAGGAACACTGAGCTGATCCACGATGCTGGTGATCGAGTGAAATGGCGAGTCATGACCGCCCACGCTTTCCGGCATGGCACGTGATTGATTGATAGTTGCTTGCACAGCTGAACTAGCCAAAATTATTAATTTAATTCAACGTTAAGGTTTCTGCGGTTAAGTTAATTAAGAGTTAAGACTTAAAGTACTTGAGTTATTATTCCATTAATTTTAATTATTCTGATTATAATGTATTCAACATTCACGTGGTGTTACTGTTGGTTGCACGGGAGTTAATAAAACTTGAGTTAATAATACAATAACAACAATTAAATTGCAAATTAAGAAATTATTAATTGAAATGGCAGTTCTATTGTTATAAAATATATTATAAGTTATGTACTGTTTATAAGTTATAGTATAGTTAAAGTTATAGTTATAATATACTTTTATGATACTAGTGATATATTCATATGCATGCTATGCATGTATGTTTGTTTTCGAGGGGGAGGGGGAAGAGTAACCATCCGTTAGAAATGCGAAGTACAAGAAATTAAATAATAGAATGAATATGCTTAGAGCTTCATTAAACTTCATACTTGCTTCATAGAATACAGTAAGTGTAAGACATTTTACTGTTCAAATCAAAAGCATTTTGTAGAAAATCATGGACAATGGCATTATATTGAATTTGTGAATCATGGGGTTGGTATTACCATTTAAACTTCTCCCATTATAAATTGGCAGATGATAAGTAGTTAGTAGTCCTCATCGTTAGTGGTAGCCATAGATTTCTACATGCCATATGAATATGTTGTTGTGATTCATTCCTGAAAGATAAAAATAAATATATCAGCACCCTTGTCTTATGGGCAGTGAATGCAGTTTCAAAATCCCTGACATATTAGGTCGAGGGTTCAAAATCAGCTCTTGGTGATTTGGGTGCAGATTAATCAGTTAGTCTTTCCTCTTGAGCCTAAGGCGGCGCATAGGGCAGAAGTCCTGTCTCTCCATGCTTGGCGGTTCGCTGCTACCTGTTGTAGATCTTGGATATTTACTTGGCCATTGAATGAGCCTTCTCTAATGATGGTTCTACGCAGGGTCTCTCTTGGTCTTCCCCGTTTTCTTTTCCCTACTGGTGACCATATGAGGGCTTGGTAGGGGAGTCTTGACTTGTCCATTCTGAGTACATGGCCGATGTAGTTCCAACGGCGTCTTCTTATGAAATTGGATACTGTATCTTGCTTAGTCTCTTGTCTTATTTGCGAATTGGTTCTGAAGTCTGTCCAGTGGATGTTTAGAAGTCTTCTAAGACATTTGTTCTCAAAATTGTCTAATTTTTTATCTAAAGCTACCGTTGATTTCCAACTTTCACATCCATACGTTAACACTGGAATCACACAAGAGTTGAAGATTTTAAGTTTTGTGTGTTTGCTGAGTGTCTTTGACTTCCAGATGTTTGACAGTTTATTGAAGGCACTAGATGCCAGTGCGATTCTAGATGATATTTCTGGTGTTGAGTCCCCTGTAGATGTCATTTTACTTCCTAGGTATGTAAAGCTGTTGACTTTTTCAAGAACGTAGCTGTTCAATTTGGTGTCATCTGAACTGTTGGTAAGATCAATAGTCTTTGTTTTTGTGGTGTTAATTTGGAGACCAATTTGCCCTGAAACATTTTGGAGGTGGTTTATTTTCTCTTGGGCATCCGGGTGTGTTGAACTCAAAAGCACTATGTCGTCAGCAAAGTCCAGGTCTTCTAGAATTTTGTCAACCCAATGGATACCCATATTTGTGTTGTTTGTGCATTTGCGCATGACCCAGTCGATAGCTATTCCAAAAAGCATCGGTGATAAGACACAACCCTGTTTCACTCCTGTTTCGACTGAGAACCAGTCAGAGTTGCCTGTTTCTGTTCTTACGCAGCAACGTGTTTCTTTGTAGAAAGATTTTATGACGTTGGTATATTTGGTAGGAAAACCATAGATGTTAAGTAGATTCCAAAGTGAAGGACGGTGGATACTGTCGAAGGCTTTTTGAAAGTCGACAAAGTTGGTGATTAATTTCGACTGGAATTCTACGGAGTCTTCAATGATTATTCTGAGGGTGAAAATGTGGTCTAAATGTGGAAAATGTGGTCTGTGGGTGCAGATTGCTTTGCATTTATTTAGATAGTATTAGAGTTGGCCATTAAGAAAACACAGTAAATCACAAATGACCAATAAATAATGGGGTTGTCTGCAATGTCCTGTTAAATAATGCACAACTAACTTTAATAAATATATATATGTACTCTGTTGTATTGTTGTTTTATCTTATCTTTTTCATTAACCACAGAGTACCACGCACAGGGATGTCTAACCGTCGCTTGTCGCTGACCTCTGGATTTGAATTGCCTAGATTTGTAAGTGTTCGTTTCTTGACTTTATCTTTTATACTGCTAAGTTAGTGTTAATAGGTATATTTTAGTTTATATATGTGTATATTTATTATTAATACATGCTTTCATGCATGTGTGTGTTTACACATGCTCAATCACAAGCACATAGAGAGCGAGAGAGAGAATGTCTTTCTTTTTGACTGGTACATAGAAGTGTTCTGTTTATATTTTTTGCATACATTCACACACACATACATTATCTTGATTTGGCAGCGATGCTATTCTTTAAGAATACAACTACAGGCATGCACAACAGTTGATGGTTTCTGGCTAGTCTACAACAGGCACAATGTCCCTTTGCTGGTTGAAAGCTTTACATTTAAATTTAAGCAAAGCCAGCTGTGGAGATGCATAGATAAGGTGGCCTCAACTATGTCAAATGTGTTGAGTGAAGACACAAGATTTGTCATTTTTATGTTTGATGATTTCATTGTTAAATCTTTTATCAGGTATATGAAATATGTTTTATGCACACAGGGATATCATTTAAAATATATTGATTTTATTGTGTTTCAGCGCAAGAGGCATCGAGATAAAGAGAATGAAGACAAAGACAATGTTAGTGTGCACAGTCTTGATGTGGGTGAAACATCCATAAAGGTTGGTGCAGTGTAGCAAACAAACATACATTCACACTCATGCCTGTATTGTTTTTCTAGTGACAAGAAAATGAAAACCTGTTTTTCTTATTAGGTCTCTGAGAAATATGTTGAACAGCTAGGCTAAACATTTACCCACAGAATGGTAGTTAAACGCTATACTGCAGGTCAGCATGGCCGAATGGATAAGAATATGTGTTCTTAAACATCCGCTGTGCTGTTGCCGAGGTAAGGAGTTCAACCCCTACACCGGACAGCTTGACTAAAATGTTGACCTGGGAACGTTAATTACGAGTACCTCTGAAGCCGGAGTGGGTTTGCCTAATGGTGAGGGACACTGTTAATAGGGAAAGCTAATACACACGCAAAATTCAGTCCATCACTACTATAAATAGTGAGTATGGACTATGCTTATGTTCAAAGCGAGTGAGCGAAAAAGAAAAAAAAAACACTAGTAATCAACCCAACTTAAGGTGGTCAGGGCCCTTTAGGCTTAAGTGTTTAGTATAGTGTGTTAGAACAGATACATCATCATCACTGTCTGGAGAGAATGGTGCAACAAGGAGTGACCGAGTATCTGGCTGATATTCTAACGGAAGGCCAGACAGACACGTAACCAGGCTGCAGCTCGTACCATTAATATTTGGACTCTTTACTGGTTGTTGAAGATGATGACAAATTATGTATGGGAATATCCTGAGTGCTGTGATGTTGTTTCTTGGCTCAGCTCAGGGTATGCAGGATCATGTGTTAATTCAGTCAACACAAGGAGATGAACATGGACTTGGGAAGGCTAACCCGGGCAATATTACAGGGAAACAGGAAAAAAGCTGAATGTATTGGCCGAAAGGCTAAAACATTGCAGCTCTTCTGTACACAGGCACAATTAAATTAGGTCCCCTCAAATAAATCACACAAATAAGATGTTGATGTAAAATGTAAAGTAAACAAGGTCATGGTAGCAATCTCACAAACATGTTGATTCCGTTATAATGACAGTCACAGATACAGCCAGTTTGACAGACATCAGCCATGACTCAGCCAAAACTTTCTGTAGTTATAATTCATTCAGTCAAACTTCCTTTAAATAGAGAGGTGAATAGTAACCAGACCTTCATTCACATGGCACATGAATTGATGCTCTGTACACATGATACCCAAACTCACTTTTCACCCATTATTAACCCATGTTCACTTTTACACTCCATTACAACGACAAAGCATTTTCAGTTTTGAGTGGGAGTAAATAGTGTTGAGAAAAGGCATATTCTGGCCTGTCAGACTATGCATTCACATACTTTCATCTTTCAGGGAACATATCCGTCTCACACATTTTGAACATGCTTGCCTACCAAAATCCTCTTCTTCTTATAGTCCATACTATGTGCCTGGTGTTAGTGATCATATCTGTCCACAGCCTTCTGTCTCGTGTTCCGCAAATAATTTCTGATGTTGATGTTCCTCCATAACTGTATGTCAAATTGTCCAGCATCTTCTCTTTCTGTCATGTCCTGCGTCTCATGCCTTCTAACTTTCCTGTTGTCATGATATACTCCATACTTCTCTGCCTTCCCTTTCTAATGACATGGCCAAAGAATGTGGACTGTCTTCTTCCGATGCAAGTAACCAGTTCTCTTTATGAGTTAAATTCTTTCAAGATATTGTCACAGCTCTTTTTATCCATCCATGCTGTTCTCATCATTCTTCTGTAAATCTAGCTTCAGTATAATTCCTTACCAGCTGCTAATTGTCCATGATTCACTTTTGTACATTAGAATTGACTATCTAGCTCTTAAAAACTTTTTCTTACTTTGATTACAAAGATATAGTGCACAGGATAAATCATCTTCTGACGTACAGATTTTATTTGGAGATATTCTACACTTAACTTCTTTAATACATCTTCCACATGCTGTTATTACAGTACCCAAATATTTAAACACATTGACTTGTTTTAAACAGGTTGCATTAACTTTGATGCTGCATTTGCCAATCAAGATAATTTGTAATAATACTTCATATACAATTAAATTTCAGCACCCACCTTATGTCAGTTTATATATATATATATATATAACTATTTGATTTAATTTATCTACAAATCAAATTATTTTATTCTTTTGTCAGAAAAAGCGCAAGAGGTCTCTGCTAAGAGTTTCTGCATCTCTTATTAACCTTGTGTCATCAACCAAACAAAAGAATGTAAGTTTATTCGTTGTTTCCTTTTCTTATTATCTCATGTTGCACTTTGTTGATTGTCATGTAAGCAATTGCAGTTTTCCCTATAGCGATTTCTGTGACAATTTGTTTCCCTCATGAATCATAAGCCATATCAGGTATACATAGTATAGTACTTGTAGTGAATGCAAAACTAACTTTGGCTTTAAGCGTGGACAATAATGTGTCACCATCCGACACAATCACCAGTTTCAGATTAGGTCTGTGTTCTTTTTCCTATTGTGATTCTGGATCATATTTTCACTTGGTTGTTTTATATCTAACAATTTGCGTCTCTTTTTCTTGGAGGCACCGTATCTGTTGTACACTGTCTGTGTGGTTTGCATGAACTGGTGCATGAGAGTCACTGATTAACTATTCCACTTTATTCAATATTCTGATTCTTTAAAAAGTTATTTGCATGTCCTTTACAGGATGTCGGTTAACCCCAGCATTGTTTTGGCTGTTTGTGATTTCTTGGTTTACTTTCAGTAGTTTGCCACTGCTTTCTGAATGACCAGCTTCACCCATACCTTTGTATGGAAACCAATGCATGGTGGTCTGCTGAGCCCACAGCTGTGTTTCGAACGTGGTGTGCACGATTACAAATTGCGTTCTTTACCCCTATGCTACAGGACTGAACATAGATTCTTTAAAGCAATTTTATACTGAGATGGTTTGCCTTTTGTGGTCAGCCAGTTTCGAATATATTACAGAGTGACGAACTAGAGTAAACATTTTGACATAATTCATTAGATCATTGAAGTACTACTTCATTGAGACTCAGTTTTTGTTGTATCCATTTATTCACCAGCAGTCAGAAAATGTCGGGTTTGCGACATGCTATTGTCATATACTTCTGGTTGTATTTGCCCATGAAAATATTGCAGAGTATGGGGGATATTGGGTAGTCCATTGTCACACCATGGTTTTTGTTTGGAAAAAGTTCTCGCATTCCATTAGTCAAAATCAGTGGTTCTCAGAGTTAGTAGTACTGTGCAACCTAAAGATACACACACACACTGGGAGCTGAATCAATTAAGAGCTGTGAGATTTTACATTTGTAGTTGATTTAATATCAATATAAAAGTTTGTATTAGTGTGTTATTGTGTGGTGTCTCTATGGATGTTATCTAGGAGGCAAGGGCCTAATATCTAAAACATCATCCAGGTATTTACTTCTCTGCCTTCCTCTTCATCTTGCCAGTTGTCACCAAGTTTTCCAATTTATTTCTTCTCATAGCGTGACCAAAAGATTGTGACTGTCTACGTCTAATGACTCTAATCAGTTTACGATTTTCATTTGTTTCTTGTAGGACTTGGTAATTGGTTTTTCTGTCTGTCCATGGATTCTTTGCATTTTCCTCAGAAACCTGATTTCCATAGCCATCAGATGTTTTTCAGCCTGTTTGCTCATTGTCCACGCTTCACATCCATACAAAAGCACAGGTTATATGTAGCACTTCAACACTCTTTTTGTCTTTGCAATTAACATAATTTTATTGCTCAGTATGTCCATCTTGCAAAAGGATATCTTCGCCATGGCGATTATTGTTCTAATCTCTTTAAGGCATCTCCCATCAGATGTTATGACTGCTCCGAGATAATTGTACTTATTGACTTCCTTAAGAATATTACCATTTACTTGTATATTACATTGTGGTATTTCCTTCTTCCTAGTGATGACCATAATCTGTCTTTTTATAATTTAATTCTAACCCTAATTGTTCACTGTGTGCAACAACCGCATCTACTAAATGTTGCAGATCCTTCTCATTGTCTGCAATCAATACTATATCTAAAACATATAGTATCTATTAGTGATCTTATTAATGGTTTTGAGATTTTGATAAACTGCCTGGCTCTGCACCACCTGTAGATGGCCAGCCCATGGATCGTGCCGATGTTATTAACATCCTTAAAGATATGTCGAGAACTGAGGACTTTGACGTCAGTGAATCCACATCGCTATCCAGGATGAGAGACTTGGGAGTAAGAATTGGCACGGGCAGACACGAGAGGTACATCGGGAAAACGAGGTGCCTCGTCAACCAACACAGAACTGGCACTATTAGCCAGCGAATGCTGAAGCATATGCTGGGGAGTAGGATCTGAGCATCTATGGACCTGTCCGGAGTGCAATGAAGATACCCCAACTGATAACTGAACTGTCTGCAATCAATACTATATCTAAAACATGTAGTATCTATTAGTGATCTTATTAATGATTTTGAGATCAACATATATGTTGCTTAGGGAATGAACTGTATACACAGCAGACTAATATGCCTGGTCTCAAATTCAAGGAGTGACATTAAAAAAGTATGAAATGTAATTATTTTTCACTTAATCATAAGTACTTATTTCAGGACGGTGAAGCATTCAAGGTTCCAAGCTCCCCACAGTCTCAAAGTGTCTCCCCTTACAGACCTCCCCAGCCATCGCCTGCCAAACGCAGGTCTCAGGTGACATGGATGGACTGGATATCTGGAGCTAAGGGTGACTCGGTTCTCCCAGTCATGTCACACGCAGACATCAAACGACAGGAAGTAAGCATTTCAACTTGTTTATTGTTTTACGCTATCAGTTATGGCTGTATTATTGACATTTAATGTTTGTGTCTGTGTACCAAAATGGCATTTTTCATGTTTTGGAACTAATAGTGGGAAGCTGTATTGCTACATTGGTGTATTTTTTTTGGGGGGGGGGGGGGGGGGGGGGGGTTCGCTCTTTGAACTCTAGCGTAGTCCATACACACTATTTATAGTAGTGATGGACTGAATTTCTGAGGAAAATGCAAAGAATACAATGGACAGATAGAAAAACCAATGACCAAGTACTACAGGAGACAAATGAAAATCGTAAATTGATTAGAGAAATTAGACGTAGACAGTCAACATTTTTCAGACATGTTATGAGAAGAAATGGATTAGAGAACTTAGTGACAACTGGCAAGATCGAAGGGAACAACAGACCAAGGGGAAGACCGAGAAGTAAATACCTGGATGGCTTGGCCATATGGCATGGACGAGACAGAAACACTGAGCTGATCCACGACTCTGGTGATCGAGTGAAGACCGAGGGGAAGACCGAGAAGTAAATACCTGGATGGCATGGACGAGACAGGAACACTGAGCTGATCCACGACTCTGGTGATCGAGTGAAATTGCAAGTCATGACCTGCCCACGCTTTCTGGCATGGCACATGATTGATTGATTGATTGGACTGAATTTTGTGTGGGATTAGCATTCCTTATTAACAGTGTACCTCGCCAACAGGTGAACCCACTCCGACTTCAGAGGTACTTGTAATTTACGTCCCCAAGTCAAGGAACTGTGTAGTGTTAAGTACATGGTTTGGGTTATCAGCTGAACACACCATTGTATGATATTTTTCATTATTTATAGAGGTGAACATTGCTGCATGTATAAAGTGATTGTCAGTTAATCAGTTTAAATTGTGTGTGATAATAGAATTGTAATAAGACCCTTGAAAGTGACCAAGATGAATCATGGATGCCGGAAGGAAATAACCAACATTCTTTAGTTATATCATTGGACAAGAAAAACTTAAATGTATTGTAACAACTCCAGGCCATTTATGAATTATACCAAGTAAAGACAGCATTCTTTAATTATTCACACTCCTGCATTTATCACATCTTCTAGTTCTTACTCTAAAATGCTGATGCTTGTCTTTGTCTTCTCCAGGCCATTTATGAATTATACCAAGGAGAGAAAGATATGGCAGAGGATTTAATCAATGTCACAAAAGTAAGTTTTACTTACACATTTGTCATAAATACAGCTTATTACGCATTCTTCACTTAATCTCGCATGGTTTTAGGTGTATTCAGTCTTGGACTGCAGGTTGATAATTAAGTGTTTTTATATATATATATTAAAACAAAAGTACTCATTTAACAAACATATGCTCAAAAACATAGTTTGCACAAGCAAATTATTCTTGAGTTTGAAATAGCAGGCTTTTGTAAACTTTGACTCACTCTTTAAAATACATTGAAGTAAGCTGTTAATAAAAAATCAGGTACTTTAGTTAGGAGAATTTGAAGTTGCATTGAGACTAAGTAACACTAAGGACTAAAGAGCCTAAGGTACTATTAGTGTTGGAACTCTTCGCTGGTTGCTGAGGATGGGGATGGAGCGCTTATGGAAATGTCCCGAATGCTGTGATGTCGGTTCCTAGATCAATCAATCAATCAATCAATCGGGTACGAGGGTAAGTTAATAAGTAAGTCACAAATGGCTGAAGAAAAATAACTAAATATGATAACATCTTGAAATGAGTTTATTTTTATACATACATTGTCCCTTTATTTCTCAACATAATTTCCACTAACATTGATGCACTTTTCCCATCGTTTTATCAGTCCTCCCAAACCAGCTGCATAGAACTGCATGCTCTGTTTTCTAAACCACGTTTTCACTTCACATTAAATTTTGGCATCATTCGCGAAATGTCTCCGCCAAGGTGGGTTGTCAGTATTTATGCTGACAAATGTTTGTCCCGTAAAGCGGTGCATAGCTGGGTAGAAAAAGTTATGAGGGCGAGTCAATAAGTAAGTCACACAGTTCTGTGGGTTGGCTGGTCAATGAACTCTCATTGTGTTTATTTAGTTTAGTGATAAATGGCAATTTCTAATTTGTCAGGTTATATAATCCTGTGTAGACTTACGATGGTTAGAGGGCGGCACAACCAGCATGTTATGTTTAACAGGCTCAGGTGGTGTGCTTTAGAGCGTGGAAACCGATATATTCTGGAAGGAGTGGCTAGCATTGCTTGACAGGGCAGAGATTACGAGCATATCATGGCTTTGCTGCTGCTGCCTCTCTAGGCTAAGAGCTACTTTACTATAAAGATGATGTGTTGAAGACTCTAGGATGGGATAGAGAGTACAACTGAATACATTCAGAATGGAGTGAGTGGAGGGTCTGGACGTTACTCAGAGCTTAGAGGACAAGCCAGAGAGACTTTTAACCAAATTGCTACTGGAATAATAAGCATTGGACCCTCAGTGGCTTTTGAAGAGGGGGACAGTACATGTGCAGGAATGCCTCGAGTGCAATTATGTGAATTCTTAAATGATGTAATTCTGTGTTTGTTGTTTTGATACATTTAACAGATCAGCTCATGTCTGTGATGTTTTTGGGCTGACATTAGCTTGTATGAATCTGTTCCACAGTTATACAGGGACTCTTTTGTTACATTGGGGTTGATGTCACAGGCTGATGTGAATACCTTGTTTGGGAACATTGACTCTCTCATTCCAGTACATCAAGGTAAGCTGTCAGTTGGAAATCACCGATTGTTGTGTAGATAATTTGCATTACACGAAGGCATCAGGAGGTGCTTAAGGAAAATCTATTGCTCTGAGAATATGGGTTGAATGCGTACACTGCATATTCTGCCACAGGTTTACTGTGATATTTGTTTTGTCTATTTTCATTTCAGCTCACAGATTGGCTCATGTTAGGTTACTTAGTTTTGTTTTTTTCTGACTGGTAACTCCGTTGATGATTCTGAGACTTTTTTTCTTCTTTTGCAGCATTATCATTTATATTCTTTCTTGGATAATATTTGTATAGTAATGACAAACTGGGAAATTGAAAATAACATTTTAGGGATTGCTTCATTAAAAGTTGTTAAATTGAACCAACACAAACAAAAAGAGCCACCTATTATTTCAACCTGCGTGTCTTCACAGAAAAATAACAAGGCAAAATAAATAGAGGTAGACCTAACATGCATGTAGAAAAGAATTAGAGACAGGGATGATTATGGGAAAACATGGATACAGCAGCATGAGCTGACAAGAACTAGAAGGGCTTAGAGTGAGCTGGTTGAGAACCTACCAATTTAAGGATAAACGGCAGAAGAACAAAAGGAAAACAAGTTTGAGAAATCCCTTTCTCACCGTGAGTATATTGGGTTGTTAGTTGCATATCCTTTACTGGACGTAGCAGTCAGTCCCAGCATTTTTTGACTGTTCGTGATTCCTGGGAAAGTTTATATTCAGTAGTTTGCCATTGCTTTCTGAACAACCAGCACCCATACCATTACATAAAAAACCAACTGCAAGGTGGTCTGCTGCCAAATCACCCGCAGCTTGTTTTGAATGCAGTATGCATGATTACGAACTGCAGTCCGTAACCACTTCGTCACAGGTATATTGGGTAGATGGTCCATTCAAGGATAAAATGTAGAAACATGAGGACAACAAACATGAGAAATCCTTTTCTCACCATGAGGTATATTAAGAATATGGTGCTGGTCTTATAATTTTAAACCAATCAGCTTATAAGTGATATGGTGAATATTACATCTACTGCCTTTCCTACCCAGGAAATTTCCTGTCACCCATTTTAGGCTGAGAGCCCAGGTCAATGAAAAAAAAATCTCTACTTTGAAGTGGGAAAAAAATCTCTTTTCTTGAAGGGGAAAACATCTCCATCTTAAAGGGGAAAAAATCTCTTAAGGGGATTCAAACCACCAGGCTGGCAGACAAGTGGTATTGATGACACTGTTTTATAAATTTGTTTGATGCTCTTTTCATTTCTGTTAATGAATTGTTTTATATACGAGTTAAATCAAGAAGCATTCAGTATTTAGTGGTTTTTCTGTAATGATTTTTACCATTTCTTATAATAAGAGTACATATTGTTGTTTGTGTGTATAAGTATATCATTATCTTATTTTTATTGTGCTTCAACACATATTTCTGTAGAACTTTCTTGTGTTTTTATTTGCTATATTTTACTTAGATCAATATTTTAGTGAGATCATTGTACGTGTAATATTTTATGATTTTCAGATCTAGCAGCAAGACTGCAAGGGCAGCGAAAACCCGATGGAACAACTCAGAATGTGGGGAAACAAATTCACGAATGGGTATGAACATGCATTGCAGTGTTTGAGGCCATGTTTCTTCTGTTAATCCATCCATGTCTTTATCTGTACCAATGTGCCTGCATGAATTTTCATACTTCACCAGCCAGCTGAAAATACTTTTAAAGTTAAATGGTTTAGCTACCTATTTAGCAGAGCTATGGTATCATGTGATGAGAAGAGAGGTATTGGAGAACATCATGACAACTGGAAAGATCGAGGGTAAGAGAGGCAGAGGCAGACCAAGAGAAATGATGCGCTGGATAGATTGGGACGGTGGCATGGAGGAATACCATCAGCAGAGTTGATCCAGAATACCAAAGACCGAGATCTGTGGAGAGCCATGAACGTCTACGCCAGCTGGCAGGGCACTTGATGATGATGATGATGGTATCATTGTTGATATTGTACTAGTGTACCATGTGAATGGTTTGGGTTAAATTCTCAGTTGAAGTAGGATATTTTACATGACTTTGGCATCTATCTAACCTCAAAAAATGGCTTTGGGATAGAAGGAAAGCATAGAAATTATGAAGACTTCATGTGTCATACTACAATACATGAATACCAAGTTATAACCACACATCAGAGTCTGCCATGGGATTCCCATTTACTACAGGTATTTTATTATCAGGTTCTAAATATTATGCCGTCTTAGGATATCTGTAAACTATAGAATCAGAGTAATACAAGAAGTTTTGCTCAACACATCTCATAATGCCTGCCCAAGTATCAATCCTAATGAGAGAAACTGAAATGTGTAGACTTATATCACTTCAACCATCTTGCATAGAGTTGATCAACATATCCAGTAATACCTGCCCAAATATAAGTCAAAATGTAACAAGCAACTGAAACGTGTAGCGTTGTATCACTTCAGCCGTGTCTAATGTTGCATTACTTTTGTTTTTCTGTCAGGCTTGTAGCCTGAAAGTTTACGTGGAATACTGTGCCAACCAGATCAGGGCTAAGTGGATATTTGATGAGAGAAGACACGACCCGTCTGTGGATGATTACCTGCAACGCTGCCTGGCCTCTCCTTTCAGTCGTAAACTGGACCTGTGGACATTGTTAGGTAAATGTTAAGAGAATGATTTATTGTAAGCATTTATAGAGGAGGGAGACATTGTTAGGTAAATGTTAAGAGAATGATTTATTGTAAGCATTTATAGAGGAGGGAGACATTGTTAGGTAAATGTTAAGAGAATGATTTATTGTAAGCATTTCTATAGAGTGAGACATTGTTAGGTAAATGTTAATAGAATGATTTATTGTAAGCATTTCTATAGAGTGAGACATTGTTTGGTGAATGTTAATAGAATGATTTATTGTAAGCATTTCTATAGAGTGAGACATTGTTAGGTAAATGTTAATAGAATGATTTATTGTAAGCATTTCTATAGAGTGAGACATTGTTAGGTAAATGTTAATAGAATGATTTATTGTAAGCATTTCTATAGAGTGAGACATTGTTTGGTGAATGTTAATAGAATGATTTATTGTAAGCATTTCTATAGAGTGAGACATTGTTAGGTAAATGTTAATAGAATGATTTATTGTAAGCATTTCTATAGAGTGAGACATTGTTTGGTGAATGTTAATAGAATGATTTATTGTAAGCATTTCTATAGAGTGAGACATTGTTAGGTAAATGTTAATAGAATGATTTATTGTAAGCATTTCTATAGAGTGAGACATTGTTAGGTAAATGTTAATAGAATGATTTATTGTAAGCATTTCTATAGAGTGAGACATTGTTAGGTAAATGTTAATAGAATGATTTATTGTAAGCATTTCTATAGAGTGAGACATTGTTAGGTAAATGTTAATAGAATGATTTATTGTAAGCATTTCTATAGAGTGAGACATTGTTAGGTAAATGTTAATAGAATGATTTATTGTAAGCATTTCTATAGAGTGAGACATTGTTAGGTAAATGTTAATAGAATGATTTATTGTAAGCATTTCTATAGAGTGAGACATTGTTAGGTAAATGTTAATAGAATGATTTATTGTAAGCATTTCTATAGAGTGAGACATTGTTTGGTGAATGTTAATAGAATGATTTATTGTAAGCATTTCTATAGAGTGAGACATTGTTAGGTAAATGTTAATAGAATGATTTATTGTAAGCATTTCTATAGATTGAGACATTGTTAGGTAAATGTTAATAGAATGATTTATTGTAAGCATTTCTATAGAGTGAGACATTGTTAGGTAAATGTTAATAGAATGATTTATTGTAAGCATTTCTATAGAGTGAGACATTGTTAGGTAAATGTTAATAGAATGATTTATTGTAAGCATTTCTATAGAGTGAGACATTGTTAGGTAAATGTTAATAGAATGATTTATTGTAAGCATTTCTATAGAGTGAGACATTGTTAGGTAAATGTTAATAGAATGATTTATTGTAAGCATTTCTATAGAGTGAGACATTGTTAGGTAAATGTTAATAGAATGATTTATTGTAAGCATTTCTATAGAGTGAGACATTGTTAGGTAAATGTTAATAGAATGATTTATTGTAAGCATTTCTATAGAGTGAGACATTGTTAGGTAAATGTTAATAGAATGATTTATTGTAAGCATTTCTATAGAGTGAGACATTGTTAGGTAAATGTTAATAGAATGATTTATTGTAAGCATTTCTATAGAGTGAGACATTGTTAGGTAAATGTTAATAGAATGATTTATTGTAAGCATTTCTATAGAGTGAGACATTGTTAGGTAAATGTTAAGAGAATGATTTATTGTAAGCATTTCTATAGAGTGAGACATTGTTTGGTGAATGTTAAGAGAATGATTTATTGTAAGCATTTCTATAGAGTGAGACATTGTTTGGTGAATGTTAATAGAATGATTTATTGTAAGCATTGCAGTAGAATTAAAAATGAGTAGTTCTTTGTGGGCATTATGTGATTCTAAATTAGCTTAAAAAGTCGACAGGGTCGACTTCATTGCACCGGGTTGTTATCCCGTATGACTCAGTCTCTTTCCACAGCGTGGAAAGCATCGCAAAAAGCACGAACTCCATAGCTCTAGTGATGACTCACAGGAGTCTTCGAAAAATTTCACCCGTAAACCGAAGGACGTGACCCGGAATCGAACCCACAACCTTTGGAGCCCGAGTCAAACGGCTTGACCACTTGCCACGAAGACTCCCAATTTCTAAATTAGTTTGTGTGTGAATTTTTATTTGTACTGTGATTGTTAAGACGTGTTAATTGAATGCTAGTATTTTTCTTTCTTTCTTTATCTTTTTGTTTTCTTCTCGCATATCCTTTACAGGACATTGCAGTCAACACCAGCATTTTTCAGCTGCTGTTGATATCTTGGCAAGATTACGCTCAGTAGTTTGCCATTCCTTTCTGAGCGACCGGCTCGCATACCCCATAAGTCACCAGCGTGACACGATCCGCTACCGAATCTCGTACAGCTGCGTTACCCGCGTGGATATACAGGATTACAGAGAAAGTCGTTAAATCCCTTCGCCAGGGAGACCGGCCGAATTCTGGTATAGCAGTTTGGAAATAATAATATTCCTTGTTTCTAAAATGTCTCTGATTTTTGTTTTTTCAGATGGTGCAAGAGGTAGATTTGTGAAGTATCCGCTTTTGGTTAGGAGTATCCTCAAATATGTAAGACATTTTGCAATATAATAATTATTAATGAATACCATCCCTCTCCTCTGCCTCTCTTCTGGGATAAGGACACCTAAGAAACACATGGAGAAGAGAATTAGAGGGAAAGCGGGAGGGAACGGTGAGATAGAAGAGCAAAGGATAGGATGGCTTGGTACAAGCTGTCTCACTCATTGTGCATGTGTATGAGAAGAGTGATAGTGTGCAAAGGTCACGGTTATGTTGAATATAAAAGCCCTAATTAGTATATTCATAGGGGCTGTCTCGACCTCTCACAACCAGGAAAAGTTGTCTAAGCATTTTATAAGCCCTTGAAAACTTATCCAGAAAAAAGGGGGATTGGGGGGGGGGGGGGGGAAAGAGAAGCATCATTGACCATTGACATTGTTACATCTGGAGCTGCAAAACTGAAAAGAACAGACTGTAGAATTGAAGTCATGGAAAATTTGATTATTAGAAATATTTTCGAATGTCATAGTTTGTGCTGTGTTTGGCCATTTGTGATGAAATTTGAGCACGTAGTTTAACAGAGTAAAATGTGTCAGCTTACAGCAGGGGAAATAGCATTTGCCCTAGTCATTAATTCAGTGAACTGTATATGTGTGTAACTGTTGAGATATACAACTTAATGTTCTTTTTTTTTATGTGTGCTTCATCTCTTTTTTTCATTTTTCATATTAAGTTCTCTGGCTCCATACATTGTAATCTGTTTTTTTTCTTCATGTTTCTTATTTGTTTTCCGTTTCTCATTTTTCAGGCTTCAAGTGACTCTACAGATGCAGGTCATTTAGAGAAATCAGTAAGTAGAGATGTCAGTTATGAATCAAGTCAGCATTTATAAGCCGAGCAACATGTCATAAATTGACAACTGTCTAAGATCTAACATTAACTTTCATAATTCATTCTATACGAAGCAGTCACAAAACTTCCATTTGTTACTGCACATGGATATAGTATAGTATTCATAAATGTGTACATAATCCACACTGTCCTCAGCACATCGTACTCTAAATTTGGAGTCGAAGACCATAGTTAAATGGTCTTTGATTTTCAAAACCAAGGCTTCATTTCCCATACCATTTGAGCGAAAGTCAGTATTTTTGGTCAAAATTTCGAACCGTTTTGGGTAGCTTGTAAGATACTAAGAGTGGTACAATTTCCCAGCTTTCCTGATAACTGTAAAACCTCAGTGTATGATTAGTAATTTACAGAAATGATGTATAATTAACTTTGTACAGTTGTTATGGCTATGATGTGTAGATTTCTGCCTCAGGATGTTCACAAGCATGTTGACCATAAGCCTTCTTGTCCGCTCATGTTATTCACATTATTCAAGTGATTTACTTCACAGACGTGATGTTTTTTGTGCTTGTTTGCTTTGAGCTCCATACACGCTACTACTTCTAGTGTACTGAACTAATTTTTGAGTGTGGAATGACTTTCTCTATCACATGTATCCCTCGCCATCAGGCAAACCCATTCCGATTTCAGAGGTACTTTTAATTTATATCCTCAAGTCAAGGACGAGGTGTCAGCTTCTTCTTCTTCTTTCGTTTGCTTGAAATATGTCTATAACTGCAGTGCTGTCACTTGCATGAATTGAACTGTCTTTTTCAGTTCACACAGCGGTCCATAGAGTTTATCCTCCACTGTCGTCTCTCTAGGCCAGAAGGCTTGCCTAGACATGTTATATTTTGGGCAGTCTTGGAGTATGTGCTCTGCTGTCTGCGACGAGGTGTCAGCATTTTAGTAACTGATTGTTGTAGGGGTTGAACCCGCTACCTCGACATCAGCACACCAAATGATTAAACAAGCACGCATATTCATTTGGCCCTGCTGACTTCCGTTGCTATGTTAAACTTGCAGGACATTTGTTTAAAGATAAAAATAGAAAAGTATGAAAATTAGATCATTGCTATGTACATATTTGGAGTACATATGTACTGTATGACTACTGTCTAAGATCTAACACTGACATTCATAATTCATTCTGTACCAAGCAGTCACAATTCTTCCATTTGTTACTGCACACGGACATAGTATAGTGTTCATAAATGTGTACATAATCCACACTGTCCTTAGCATATCGTGCACTATCGACAGTAGTACATATGTACATATATTTGGAGTCTTCGTGGCGAAGTGGTCAAGCCGTTTGACTCGGGTTCCGAAGGTTGTGGGTTCGATTCCTGGCCGCGTCCTTCGGTTCACGAGTTAAATTTTTCAGAGACTCCTGTGGGTCATCGCTAGAGCTACAGAGTTCGTGCTTTGTGCGACGCTTTCCGTGCTGCGGAAAGAGACTGAGCCATATGGGATCAAACCCGGTACAATGAAGTCGACCCTGTCGACTTTTTCTTTATGTACATATTTGAGGAATCTGGCTAGTGACCCGAATTATCTGTGTCATTTGTTTGTTTCGTTGCAGATTAGATTAATAGAGAGAATTATTCGTGATGCTGATGAACGGACAGGTGTAGCTCGGTGTGAATTTTCTAAATCGTCTCTCATCTATTTATTTGATGACCAGGTACGTTCACAGAGCTGTTTAACTATTATTAACATACGTAGACAAACACCTGCACTCATTGACCTCAACATTCATGCAAAGTTATTTATGTAGATGTACACAAGTTAATGTAACATAATTAGGGCACCTATGGGATAGAATGTGGCACAAGGTCGATCCTCTTCCTTCAACCCTCTTTTCATGGGCACCCACCAAAGAAAATTTATGACAGACTTAATTCATGCAAGTGCCCTTGTGGGGAATTTAAAGATATAGAAAGATACTAAAAGCCTCAATGAAGAACTGTTATATTGACTTTAAAAGCTGGAATAGTACCACTGTTGTTATTATGGTCACATTGGAGTGGTTATGAATCAAGCAGGCATCACAGAGACTTTAAATAGTGCAGGACTTATTTTACACATCCTTCTGGCACGATGTTTTTATAGACTGATCGGCACTTAAAGGTTGATGTGATCAATATTATGCTGACCGCCTTCACTCCAAAAATAACTCCTGGTATCCATTTATGGTTGGGATGCTACCCTAGCACCCCTCATAGTGACGTGCTGGAGGCGTGCTGCATGAAAAGTCTAACGTCAAGTTGTCTCCGCTTGATAGGCTGTCGCCACTCCTTTACCCTCATTGTAACAGATGTTTCTGAGCTCAGACAGGTCTGATTCTGAAATCATTATAGGACTGTCAGATGAGAGTATAGTCCTTTAATTATTCACACAAAATTAATTATCATACTTCATCAGAAAAAGAAATTATATGTCGTTTTTTTGTCCATGTTTCTATCCTGTTTCAGGATATTGCGGTCAACACCAGCATCTTTCAGCTGTATGTTGATTCCTAGGCTAGATTACGCTCATCAGCACACCACGACTTTCTGAGCGACTGGTTCCATTCTCTTATAAGTCACTGGCGCGACTCGAACCACTTCTAATTCTCGTGCGCTCACGTCAACCACGAGAGTATTCAGGGTTAACGGAGAAAGCTGCTAACCCCTCGGCCAGGAAGCCAGCTATATGTCATGCAGCCACTAAACTTTCCTTCTTTAACTAGCTTTTCTGGGAGATCAGTTATTTTAGGTTGAGGTTCTCTGGTTGTGATCCCTGTTATACTGTCTGTTTATAAATTGGTTTTATTTACAATATAAATTCTTCTGACAGCAGTATTTTTTTATGTTTTCAGTTTGAAAATTTGTTTAACTGACAAGTGACAAGAGGAAAGGGAACTGTTAATTCTATCTTCCCAAATACACGCAACATATTGGGTTTCTTTGAAATGCCCACACATAACAACAGGGTAGCTTCGAATAGTTTTCAGCCTGTTTAAGGAATACAATTCAGCAACATTTCAAATAATCACGCTATATTTCTTTCAAAATAGTTATCTTTGGCAACTGTACAGTTTTACTATGTTCATATAGCTATTTAAATATTCTTTTTGATACACATTTCTTTGAAACCTCTTTAGGCTGCGTCGTCCCTTTGTTGTAATGTCAGCACCTTTTAATAATTGCTGTTTCAGTGCTTATTTGCAGCAAGGGGACAAGAAAAATTAGATGGTGCCAACTTCTCAGATTGTTACCTCAGTCTTATGGCATGATGATTTGTGGCCTATGGCATTTTCATTCATGAGATTGCATTTGCCTTGAATGACTGAGTGACGAATTTGAATAAACAATAGCAAAATAAATGTTAGAATTCTCAATTACAGCAAAACTTTGCCTGGTGTAGTTCAGTACTGCACAAGATCAATAACTAGTCCCCCCCCCCCCCCCCCCCCCCCCCCCCCCAAAAAAAAACAACAACATATTTCTGTCTATAAAATCATGCTTCTTTACTTAGCGCTGCCTGACTAACAATGTCAGGCACCTTGGTTTGCAAGTTAGAACATTCATTCAGACTTACTTCTGCACATCACATAGCTACAATAGGTTAGCTCAATTTGTCACATTCAGTGCCCTTATTGATCTCTCAGGGTAATGTACTGTAGTGGTTAGTGTACTTGCATATTAACATAGCTAGCCGGGTTCAGTTCCCAGAAGTGACAGGATTCTATTCTTTTCTGAACAGTATGGGCTGTTAGATCATGTAGACCTGTACAGTTGGAACCAGATAATTGCATATTTCTCTGTATGGACTCTAGGATCATATTGCCTTGCTGTTATCTTTTCTGTGTGAGTAATATTGGTTATTTAAACTGTTTTCAACAGAAAGTTCCGGAGATTGAGGAGTCCAGTGCTCTTGTCTGTAGTGGGTGTATGAAAAGCACTAAAGGAAGTGTGAGTATTTAAAATCACAAGACATACCAGCGTGGTAATTATTAGGGAGAGAAGTAATCATTACGGTGGTTATGAAATGTGTAAGCACATACAGTCAAGTCCACTTAAGTCGAACTTGGATAAGTAGAATTTCTCTTAAGTCGACGTTGCTGGCTTAGTCCCGGCCATTATCCTTCTTTATCATTGTATAAAAAGTCCTGATAAGTCGAATTCGGTTGACTCGAATTTTCGGATTAGTCAAACATAAAAATGAATACTGAATACATAAGTGTTCATGTTTAAGTCGAACTGTTCATTTCACACCCCCAAAAAAAAATTGTTTCGAAAGAATTATTTTAGTCAGCCCGGAGAACAACAATCCCGCACATACGATATCTCGCTACATGTCAACAATGGTGGCTAGTGGACGAAGCTTACTACCTTTAACTTTAAAAGGAAAGATTGAGCTGTTGGAAGAGGTTGAACATAGTGGGAAGAAGAAAGTGAATATAGCTAGAGAATTTGGTATTCCAACATCAACACTTTCCGGCATTTTAAAGCATATAGACCGCTACAGAAAATTATTTTTCGAATATCAAATCAACAGCGATAGACAGCGAGCTAGAACTGCCGTGTGTGATTTTGTTGATGCTGCCCTTTTAAAATGGTTCACTGTGATCAGATCGGCAAATGTACCAGTAAATGGGCCTTACTTATTGCGAAAGCAGAAGAATTTGCACGTCTTGGAAGTCAGACAGACTGGAATTGTAGTGCTGGCTGGTTGGATCGTTTAAAAAAAAACAACATTGCATCACATACAAGAATGTGTGTGGAGAAATTTTCAATGGACAGAGTTTTACCAGCAACTATTGCAAACTGCTTTAGACAGGTTGGCTTCTTACCTGCAGTAGATGTCTCTGTAAATGAGAATTCCACACCATCAGCGAGCAGTGAGAGCAATGTTACTGACATTTCAGTGGAGCCATTACTTGCTAGATTGTATAAGAGCTGAACATTGAACCAGAGGAGTTTGTGAGCATTGACAATGATGTTTCTACTAGTGCCACTCTTTCAAGCACTGATATTATAGGGCTATGTATGCCAGTCATTCAACCAACAGACCCTTCCAGCCCTGACTCATGATGAGGATGACTGTGGGCTGCAAGCACAAACTGTATCGCAGTCAGATATTTTGGCATGGATTGACAAAATTGACATTTACATGATGCAGACTGGATGTTCAGATGATGCAGTCTCACCATTTTGTGCCTTTAAACAGGCCATGGGAAGACATTTTTCACAAGTCAAGAAGCAAAGCAAAATCACAGACTTTTTCTTTAATTAATTTGAAATTTTCATATGACTTTAATGTTCCGCT
Source organism: Cepaea nemoralis (assembly GCA_014155875.1). Taxonomy (NCBI): domain Eukaryota; kingdom Metazoa; phylum Mollusca; class Gastropoda; order Stylommatophora; family Helicidae; genus Cepaea; species Cepaea nemoralis. The sequence goes on along the minus strand of JACEFZ010028151.1, from coordinate 309,111 downwards.
TTGTAAAATAATTAAACATTTCAACATTTCTGATATTGTATTGCTATTTATTTGTTCACTAACTGTGTTTCCTAAGTGGTACAATCATTTTACTCAATGCTACTGCATGGTATTAGTGTAAATGTGTGCAGTCTGGATAAGTAGAATTTCTGATAAGTAGAACAAATTCCTTCGGTCCCTGTGACTTCTACTTATCCAGACTCCACTGTACCGCAGTCAAGAATATGTGGCATTGAGTGGTGTGATATAAGATCACTCATTAAAAGTTAGTTACATATCATTTAAAGAATGTTGCGGTCATCCCCAGCATTTGTTGGCTGTTTGTGATTTCTTGGCAAGTTTACATTCAGTAGTTTGCCATTGCTTTCTAATACCATTGTATGAAAACCAATGCAAGGCAGGCTACTTCAAATCGTCTCCAGCTGTGTTTTGAGTGTGGCGTGCAAGATTATGAATTACATCCATACCACTTAACCACAGAGCCAGAGACTCATGGAAACCATACAGAAAAGACATGAAATGTATAGGGCATGTCAACATAAGAGGTGGGAATAGGGACATTAGAATATGAGGCAAGAGAGGTTGAGGAAGACAGACAGACATATGTGGAAAGCTGAAACAACTGGGCAGTAAATAATAGTATAAGCAATACCTGTCTTCTGTCAAAGTATCAGATAATGGTAGCTAAGTCAAGATCACTGATGTCTGCTCCAAACCTGGAAACAGCAATTAGTTTCAGCAACATTAGACATCTTCTACATTAGAACTTCCTGTGGAGTTCTCCCCATGAGCCATCTCAAGCCTGCTGCTCCTGTGTTTATAAGACACTTAATACCATGTGAAATATATGAAGTATATCATATTTCTGATCCTTAAAGGAACACTGCGGATTACTGGTGCGTGCATGCACTAAGTGCTGCATCTGCTCCACAGCCTTGAAAAAATTCAACCTTGCCCTGGAAAACCCTAGAGAAAGGTTGGACAAGTTGGCCATGACCTCTACTGTATGTATTTCTTTTCTTTTCGTCTCTCTCCCTCCCTCTTTCTTTCTCCTCCCTCCCCCTAGATGACAGCTATCTTTTCCTAAAAGGCAGCTTGTTTTTACCACTGCCATAGATTGTAAACTGCCTGGTAACTATTGTACTGGAATATTTTAATTAACTAAAGTGTTCATGTAGTCTAGTTTTCCACCCAAAAAGCTTTAAATAGGTTCTTCCAATATTTGTCTGTTTTTAATTTCAGAAGCTGTATTTGTTGCTGTTTGATAAAGTTGTCGTGGTTTCAAGACCAATCACTCAAAATGGGCAACAGAAGTACCAGGTATACAGGCAGCCAATCCCTGCTGATGAATTAGTTGTAGAAGATCTACCAGATGGGGAAGTCAGGCTGGGGTCTTTCCGTAGTGCCTTTGGACAAGGAGGACAGACAGGTGAAGTGTTTATTTGTGGTAGATTACATATATATGTTGACATCATCATGTCACCCTAGCATTGTTGTGTTGTGTTTGTTAGGTCACCTGTCTCTTGTTTAAGATGCCCAGGGTCTAATCTTCAGTAAGGCACAGAATTTTCATCTATGGGGGGAGGAGATCAGCATAGCAGAATGGATAAGAGCACTCGCTAGTTTAACTTGTGGTGTACTGATGCTGTGGAAGTGGGTTCCGTCCCCACACCAGTCAGTCAGACTAACATGTTGAATTTTTGTCCTTGACTTGTGGGACATAAATTACAAGGTAATCAGAAGTCAGGGTGAGTTTGTCTAATGGCGAGGGACACTGGTAATACAGAAAGCTAATCCACATGCAAAGACCCGTCCAGTGCTCTAGAAACAATAGCATGTGTTCTTGCATATTGCATGAAATCAATTTGAACAAATGGCTGTGAATTCTGGACTATTAGTAATGAAGTAAATAAAAAATTATGTGAAGCCACAGAAATGCTGAAAATATCTTGGGCAGACAAAAATTAGTATTTTTTTTTAAAGAGGCTAAGACAATGACAATCACAAACATCAGAAAGAGGCATTTGGCAATATTTTGGCCAAATTATGAGACTAGAAAAGCTTTAGCGTAGTGTAACAGTTGCAAAGATTTATGGTAAGCGAAATAGAGGAAGACAGTGATAAAAGATAAATGTCTTTTATCATGATGAATGTCACTGAAAAATGGTCACAAATTGAAATACTCTGTCTTGTTTAGCATATTTTGCTGCGTCTTGTCAGGTGCATACTACAAAATTACATTATGAAATATAACTGCAGTATGCATTTGATGAATTGCAGCAAAAGATGCCATGAAACACATTGTGCAACCTATTTTTTTAAGACTTGTTTGTTGAAATTCACAAAAGAAATACATTGCTTTGAATTTTTGAATCGTTCTGTTGGAGATAACAATATGTAGCGTAGCATGATTATACACATGCCAGCCTGAGAACATCTACAGTAAAGGTTTTTCAGTAAACAGGATTATACCCAGTGGTAGTTTGGACTGAATTTGTTTACTTGTGGATTTGTGTGAATGAATAGAAACTATGTTGTTGATCTGAACAGTTTAATGTTGGTATAAGGGTTTCCAGACAGTTTAAGTATATATGTCTCTTGGAGAAAAACTGGTATGTTCTGCACTGAGTGGCTTGCATTGCAGAAAAGATGAAGGCAAAAGGCCCATTAATGTTTCTGCCCATGGCAAACGGTTGTGTGAGGAAATTAAAAGGCTGATAGACTGGCTGAGGAACAGGCTGCTGCTGCTGCTGCTTTGGGCAGTGAGCCATATAATGACAAGTGGAATGTGCAGCTAAACAGAGGATTCACATCTGGAGATACTGATTCAGCAAGAAGTGAGCATAGTGTCTGGACAACACTCAGTGTGTAGGGGAACATACAAGCGGACATTCAGTCATTGCTACAGGAGGCATGTGAACACTTCATTGGCTACTGAAGAAGGGAACTGTCTATGTAGGGGAATGTCCCGAATGCAATGATGTTGATTCTTTGTTGCATATTCATGTTGGTAATTAGTAGCGAAGAATGGACAGGTGCCAGTTTAATTTACTCATAAACACATTCTTTATAGGATTGTTAGGTCAATGATTAAACATCTGTTTCCTGGATAGCCATCTGCACTTTAATGCAGATATAAGGTTTGTCAGTGAATCCCGATCTGTACATAATACCTAATGCCATTTAAGAAAAAAGTCTTAAATGTCGAGAGGATCGACTTCATTGCACCAGACCATATGGCTTGGTCTCTTTCCACAGGGCAGCCTCCCGAAAGCGTCCCACAAAGCATTAACTCCGTAGCTCCAGCGACGACCTTCGGGAGTCTCTGAGAAAAATGCACTCGTGAATCGAAAGATGTAGTCCAGAATCAAACCCACAACCTTCGGAACACAAGGAAATCGGCTTGCCACTTCGCCACAGAGACACCCCACGTCATTCAGAGTACATAAGTACTCACTTATTATTATTACAGCTGTGCAATTCAATTCATATTTACTGTGACATGTCAGTCATTTCCCAAAAGGTGTGCAACACAAATACCATCTAAGACAGTGGTTCTCAACCGGTGGGGAATTATTCCCCCCCCCCCCCCACCTGGGGGGGGGGGGGATTATAGGCTTTCCAGGGGGATGGAGATTATTTCAAGATCGCGTTAATACAAGAACCGATTACTTGATATTGTTTTTCCTTCCATACTTTACGGTTCTGTACATCTCACCCCTTCTAAAATTCCTTTTATAAAGTAATAGACCCACAAATCACGTTTTATGTGGACATCTAGACTTGTTTTGGGCTGTGCTTCCATTATTATGTATACTGTGTCGGTGGGGGGATGTTTAGGTAGGAAATACAAACCGGGGGGGGAGGGGGGAATGACGTTCTGAAAATATGGTGAAGGGGGCACAGGCCAAATTTTTAGGTAGGAAATACGAAAAAAAAGGGGGGGGGGGGGGGGGGGAAATGACGTTCTGAAAATATGGCGAAGGGGGGCACAGGCCAAAAAAGGTTGAGAACCACTGATCTAAGACATGGGTCTTTTCCTGAAAGGTGGCAACACAAATACAATATATAACATTAGTTTTCCTAAGAGGTGTAACATATAGAGAGAATATTTGTATTAATTGAAATTAAGGGCTGAATCGTAGCAGAGACAAGGTGCGTCACAATTGACATAGTACCATCCATCCATCATGTGCCATGCCGATAAGCGTGGGCGGTCATGTTCTGCCATCTCACTCGATCACCAGAGTCGTGGATCAGCTCTGTGTTCCTGTCTCGACCATGCCATGCGGCCAAGCCATCCAGGTATTTACTTCTCGGTCTTCCCCTTGACATAGTACACATAGACTACTAGCTAAAGTAGAACAAAAATGGAGACAGCTAGAATCTGAATGGTCTCTCTATGCAGAATGGTACGTGCCTGCCGAGAGCATGCCAGATGGCATCAGCTAAATAGCTCTGCCGAAGACCCGCAGGGGTCTCTGGAAAAATTGCACACATGGTCTGAACAATGGCATTTGAAGTCTCACTTACATTGTGTTTTTCAGTATCCTGTCTAAAAAGAACATAATGAGATGTATATTTTTATTCTTTCTTTTCTTCAGTTAAGAACTTAATAAGAATCTCCTTTGAAGACACAGAAAGAGGCCAGTCTCACACATTTGTGGTCAGCGATGAACATGACAAGCGTCAGTGGATGCAAGCATTCATGAAGGTCACACCCAAGGTCCACATTGTTCGTGAAAACAAAGCCAAGGAAAAGTCACAGAATGCCTGAATATTGTTCAAAATTTACATCAGCAATCAAGTTTAGTGTTTTTATTTAAAAAAACTTAGAGCCGAGGATCATTATCTAGGTTGATAGGTCAGTGTCTGTGGGTGATGACCATAACCAAACCTTTTGTTTTGTGTTGTGGTTATGATTTTATGTATATCTCTGTATAACAATGTATAACACCCAAATAATATTTAATAAAAAATGTAAATAACTGATGCCTACAATTTATCATTTGTGAAAACTTAGAGGAGAGAGAGGGAGGGAGAGAAAAATACTCTACACAAAACATTGGGAAACCCTAATTATCTTTGGAAGTTGGGAAATCCAACTGATCTTGGAATTCAGATATTATAGGTAAATGCTTGCATATGTAAGATCTGTCTGTTAATGTATGTACGTATGAGTGTGTTGCGTTTAAAACTCAGTGATAAATATGTATATACGCTTAAAATCAAATGGATGCTTTCAGTCATTCACTAATTCATGTATCCATAATTTGTACAAGTGACTGCCCACAAGTCTTTACCCTGACTGCGAAGGAAATGTCTAAGAGAACTGCGAACCTTTGTATAGTGTTTATTGTTTTTCGGTGTAGGTACCTCTTGCACAAACACACTTATGCCATCTCTAACTGTCCTTGAAAATACATAGGGAATAGAACATTTTACGAACTAAAACAGTAGTCACATGCCAGTATCACTTCAAAGTCACTGTAAGAATGAACTCCTTTTAGTTGTATTTTAAGATTTGGGAAAAGGAAAAAAAGCCTGTTGGAGCCAAATCTGGAGAATAGGGTGCTTCTGGAAGAATCTCAATATTCAAATCCTTGGCTGCTAGCTGCTTTGAAGAAGGGACACATTGTTTTTGAAGCAAAAGAAGATTTTGAGTGTGTGCTGTCCTTTTTTTTCCAGATTAAAGCCTTTTTGTAAGATTGGTAAGATCTGCATAAAACAGTCAAATAATTGTGTGTCACAAGGCAGGTAATCTTACAATAAGGTATCTTCCTAAAACAGTCGCCATGAGTTTATCTGTGATTTGTACTCTTGGCTTGACATGTGTCGGGGAGACCAGGGTTTTCAATTGCATACTGGACATTTTGGATTGAAGGTCATCATGGTGAAACTAAGTCTCTGATACTGTCATGATCGTCATGTTTTCTGACTGGCACCTTTTGAGCAACTATTGACGGCAATTATCGTTTTCTTCTGTTTCTGTCTCAATAGGTGTGAAACCCAAAGAGCACACAATTTTCTCATGTTCAGTGTGTAGAGTAAAATTAAATTAACTGTTCTTTCACTCAGTTTTACTGCACTAAGTGTCACCACAGTTGACCATTTTTCTATTCTTGTCTCAGATTTTCTTTACTCTCCCGGCATTTCCGTTGTTGCTTTCTGTTTGTTGATGTGCTTTCAGATCTTGGCAGAACAGTAACAATTGAATGGTCACTCTTAAAAACTTAACTGAAACATATAAAGGATGGAAACCATGGCTCCATCTTCATGTGTATTTCTCTAAATATTTTCCCTTTAACACCAACAATTTTATCACAACCCTGGCCTCTGACTTCTCCGTTGTTCTGACAAATTGTTAGAGCAGCTGTTCTGATTAATAGGATATGGTGTACCATAACAGAGGAAGCAGTTGAAGAAACACATGCATACTTCATACATCCAGTGCAAATAAGAGAAGCTTTGAATGTGCACAATTGAAACTTTGCTATTAATCCTTCATTCTTGGGGTAAAGACTTATGGCCAGCCCCTTGTACATATCATTTTACATATTCAACTACTACAAGCAATCTTTTGACAACTTACATTCTCATTGAAATCATGATTATCTTCATTTCATTCATCTTTCATAGTCCCACAAAAAGCACAAACTGTAAGCATTATTCCTCAAAGCTTTAACCATCACTTCACACTTCATTTTTTGCCAATTCATTCTACTTTGGGTCAAATAATGTTTGATGTTTTATTCAATATGTTATGTTGGTTGGCAAATACTCTGGAAAACGTGGATGCCTCGCTGTTTTCACATAATGGCAAAAATAATAGGAGATCCAGTGTGCACACAGCACATAAAAAATCCCTTGGTGTGGAAATTGTAAATAGAAGCCTGTAATTGGCCACTGCTTTGGCAAATGTTTATAATATGTAATAAACAAATGTATGTATGTGTTAATGCACTGTCTGACTGTGAGTATATTTTTAAATAGGCTCCAGTTTCTGTAAATAGTGGTTAAATTTATGATCCCTTGATAAACATATTTAACTTATTAGTATATGAGTATTATATGTTGACATGCCATGACCTTTCCCACATGTAGAAACTGCTGAGGTCAAAGTGATAGTCATAATCATCATGTGTCTATGTATGGCCAATGATAATTGCAGCATGGTTATGCTCATGCACAGACAACGCTCCACTTGGACATTGAGTTATAAATGTTGACCACACTTGAAGGTTGCACTGCCAAAGACCAGCATGCTGTTGTGTCTATGTATGGCCAATGATAATTGCAGCAAGGGTATGCTCATGCACAGACAACGCTCCACTTGGACATTGAGTTACAAATGTTGACCACACTTGAAGGTTGCACTGCCAAAGACCAGCATGCTGTTGTGTCTATGTATGGCCAATGATAATTGCAGCAAGGGTATGCTCATGCACAGACAACGCTCCACTTGGACGTAAGAGGTGACTAAGGAGGCTTGATGGTTCCGTCGCCCTGCTACTGAGTAAGTGCGTGGCGCGACACTGTGAGCTGTGAGTTTCATGTGAAATGCTTTTGAATCTGCCCGAGGTTTTTTGGAACGTGACTGCATGTTCGGAGCGATGCTAGATGGCTATGTCCCAGAGTTGACCGGTTTTTGCCTTATACAGAAATGCGTGGCTGCTTGGTTTCTGGTTGACTGCCACTGCCATCGACGATGAACTGTATTTTCGTGGACTGTGTGGGTGAACATCTAGGAAACATCCAGATGGGAAAATGACTGCCGATTCCATCAGAGATGAACTGGGTGTTTCGTTGGGGACTATTGTGTTGACATTCTGGCGGAGGCATTATGCACAGTGTATCTGTGCGGGCTGTTGTTTGTCGAGACTCCTGTCTTTTCCACTTTTCACATTGGGCAGTGGGGAGTGTTTTGTGCGATATTCACTGGCACAGGAACGGAGCATAATGGGGACAACCCGTTGCTATGAGGTTGGAACTACGACTAACTAACTAATGTTGGCCACACTTGAAAGTTGCACTGCCAAAGACCAGCATGTTGTTGTGTCTATATATGGCCAATGATAATTGCAGCATGGGTATGCTCATGCACTGACATTGCTCCACTTGGACATTGAGTTACAAATGTTGACCACACTTGAAGGTTGCACCGCATGCTGTTGTGAGGTTTTTATGCCTGAGGACTTACTGCTAAGGATATTCATATGGAAATGCTGCCTGTCAACATCTTGTATCACACACAGGCACTCTTGCTTCTTCATCCACACCCAAAGAAACATCCGTTGTGTGGATGGTACATCACGTCTTTTATTTCAGGCGAACCTGAGATAGTTACACATTATAGCCAGGCGGTGGCTGCCTGAACAAATATACAAATGCTGCCTTCTCTACAATAATCATACACAATCACTTATTCAAACTCCACACTCGCTATCTTCAACTAGCGCCCTTGCAAACTAAGCATTTGCACTTGGAAATACACGTGTCCTCTCTCGAAAACTCTCGTGTCCCGTCTAACGATTTCCAACACGTCAGCTGGCTTGGTTGTCCTAGATCCCGTGCTGTCCGTAAAACCCCGTGCTGTCTGTCCAACCCCGTGCTGTCCTATCATTCTCGTAGTCCGTGCTAAGCTGGGTTGTACTAACGTCTGGTCTGTTCATGGTGGTATCCCGTGAACTGGCGTCCCCTCCTATCCTCGGGGTTGGTCCTGCCGGTGTCCTGGTTATGACACATCCGTGTCCCCACCTAAGTCCTGTCTCCCGTTTTTCTACTGTCCTGTAGATGGTCCTGTCTTATGACTATTCTAAGTCCTAACTTGTGTTCTGCCTGTACTCTATCTACTACCCTGTAGAAGTCCTTATCTATGTCCTATATGTCATATATCTATTCTGTCCCTTGCCCTCTTTATATCCTGCACGTACCTCCTCAACACCTTGACAGTTGCCTTGTCTATGGCAGCAAGTGTTTGTCATGAAAAGCTGAAAGCAGCTTTATGACAGACGATTTGCTGATGACAAAGAAGTAAGTATGAGTTGTGAACGTGGCTATGGCAGCAGACCAAAGACTTCTTTGGTGCAGGTATTGAGGGACTGATAAAATTATTGGATAAATGTATCAATGTTCGCCAAAATTATGTTGAGAAATAAGGAGAGATGTAAATCACAATAATAAATGGTTCAAATTTGCATCTCATATAGTTTTCTTTTAAGTACAAATTTTGTGACTTACTTACTGACTTACCCTCATATCATGATCATAAGTTGACATTTCTAGATTTATTACTGGCACTGTGTCCTCATATCCACTTTATTTCTAGTATCTTCTACGGGGATCAGCCGTTGTGTAAGTTTATTATTCTTAAAATCTGTAATACCCAAATATTTGCTTGACTCTTGCAGTACCAGATAGTTAGTAGTCTGACTTTTCCCAGTAATATGGATCCATAAGAATTATTCTAATTACACTCTAGGACAATCACAGTTTAAAGTAAGTTTTTGATTAAAGTGGGCTAATGCAAGAATTATCTGGGTAGAAAGAATGAAGAAAAGTATATCAACAGTGGGAGCTGTGGTTATGCAGTAGTTAGCATCCCTGACTACCAGCATGCTAGTCATGTGGAGCGGATTTAAAAAAAAAATAACCTGGGTTCTGAGATCGACCCAGCCTAAAATGGGTGCCAGAAAATATTCTGGGAGATAAAAGTGGCATTATGATATTGACCACATCACCCATTGCATGCATTGGTAATTTACCATGCATGTCATAGGTGGCAGCTAAGGAGGGTTGGCTTGGGACTGGCACCTCCTTCCCATAGACAATTTTGGCTGCAAAATCCAGCCGGGCTTGACATGAGTTAGTTGTGGGCCTATACTACAGAAGAAGAAATGCTGGACAGTTAACATCTTTTGGTTTTTTAACATACATTTTATGCCTGTAGCAGTGTTGTATTAATAGTTTCTTTTTTGGTAATTAAGATATTTTGATAGCATGTTGTTCATTATTGCTTCATAGTCACAAGGGCAGATGATGAAATGCCCCTGTTTATTGTTACAGAAGATAGTTAAATGCAATGTTTCATATTACTGTTGTGTAGGACAAGGGGGAGAGGGTGTCTTGAGCCTGAGGAATTAGGGCTGCCTGACCAATGAAGTTGCCACAAACTGCAGGTTAGGGTTTCATTTGTTCCCCCCTCCAAAAGAAAAAAAAAGCTCCACTCACTGTATCAAGGATTCAAACCCTGGTCTCCCAAATGGGAGTTTGGGATTCTAGCTACTGGACCAGATGCTCCTCTTGCTATGCAGAAGATACATTGATGACATGGCGTTTGTTATTTTGTAGTTACAGAAGACAGTGTTCAAATATCCCTTGTAGTACAGTGGATAAATTGATCGCATGGTGTTTAGTTATTGTGTTGTATGATGATAAGTTTAATGTTGTGTCACTTTTTATTGTTTCATCACTACAGAAGATACTTTGTTGACTACTTCTGTCACAGCAAAGAACCCGTTGTACAGACTATGTAATGATATGTTATTATTTTCTTACATAGGTTTGGAAATCATTTTAATTGTGTCCATTGTGTTTTGTTGCTCAGGCAATCAAATCCATCAAACCGGTCTTGTATTAGTGTCAGTTATTTATTTTTTTTTGTTCATCATGAAATTTGTGGAATATTATGTTATTCTTAATTAACCATGTCCTTTATAAAGCAGTTTTTCTATAACACATTAAAGTGTATGTTACGTAAATGCCCATATGTTACTATCTTTAATATGAAATTTAAGATTGAAGTCAGCATATGTGTACAGTCAGTTATTTTGTCTCTTGAACCTTTTAGTTTTTTTTTACTTTTTATGTGTGTATCAGCACTTTATTGTATGATCAGGAAAATTCCAGAACGTGTAAGTGCCCATTCATTGACTAATATTGTAAACCGGATGGGCATCAGAAATGTTTCAGAGAGAATTTTACGTCAAATGGTTGCAACTATATGACCTTTTTGTTTCAATTATAAAATGCATACAGTGAATTTAAGAACAGTGCAGAAAAGTTAAGTCAGAAAAAAAAATCGTGGGCTTGGTCTTACTGTCTCTGAAACCTGTTATCGTTACTTTAACCTTTGATGCAATTATCAGTGAGTGTGATTGGGAGAAGTCAGTGGAAATGTTATTAAAAATAAAGTTCAGGGTGGTTCACATTTACTTGCATTTCAAAATGGTTATCATGAAAAGCATAAGGAACAAAACGTGGGCCGGATTCCCTAGCCAAAAAAAAGTCATGAATATATGAATATGGGACATGACAGGAATCATTGCTTCCAATTATTTTAATACTGATGAAGATAGATCAGACATGCAGAAGAGCTGTTTAGTTAGTAGGATAGCCGAAGTATGTATGAGAGCCTGCCTGGTTAGGATAGTGTAGCCTACAGTGCTATTATTGACAGGTACAAAAACAGTACTTACACACTCCAGTCTGAGAAAGTGCCAGTACTAAGAATACTACTACCTGAACTGTTTTTGGGGCATGGGGCTAAGTATTCACTAATATTAGTTATCGTATGACATAATCCTGTAATACTGACTACATCACTGAGTGCCAATTGGTATATAAAATTATGGGTCAAGCACATCATATGTCCAATATACCAAATGCGTATAAAAGGGCCCTTACTTTTTGCTATGGTATAATTAATTTAAATTTTTTAATGCACAAATATGAATGTGTGTGAATATGTATATATATATACATTAGTCAGTCATGGTTCCAACTTCATGGCAAAGGGTCATCCCATAATGCTCCATTCCTGTGTCATTGAATATTACACAGAATGCTCCTCACCATCCCATGTGAAAAGTGAAACAGATAGCAGTCCCAACAAACCAGCTGTACGCACAGACATACATACATAAGGCCGTTGCCAGAATGAAAACACTACAATTACAGTGCATCGACGAAGCAACAGTCACTAGAAAACTAGCAGTTGCACACACATTACTGCATAAGGAAAAACCGGCAACCGTTTTTTTTTTCTGAACATGCAGTTCACAATACAAACAATCACAGACAGATATAAAAGCATTCCACGTGAAATCCACAACTCACAGTGTCGCTCCACTCAGTAGTGTATAAACACACACATGTATGAATGTTTAATGGCACGTGCAAAACAAACTGGATTATAGAGGTAGCAAATAGATATATGAAAGAAACAGAGAACTGTTGTAAAAAAAGAACAAATATTTTCAGGCATTATCTGACAAGAACATAGACATAAAGATGGCTTATCAGGAAGCATGACATGGGTAGATCTTGCGGACACACTACAATTCACAATGGGAAGGAAGACTGTTTGCTTTACAAACTGAGACAAATAGCAACATACAAATCAATAAAGCATATAGATGGCTTATTTGCACATCTCGGTATTGGCAGGTCTTTCTGACATACAATGTTTAACAGATGCCAGTGAATGATGGTAATTTGTCATACAGATATATATTTAAAAAAAAGAACACTTGAATTATTATTATTTTTTAAATGTTGAAACTATGGCAGTGTGAGTGTCGTTGCAATTCCTGGTTTCAACAAGTGCTGCGTTAGAGATGTAAAAGAAGAAAAAAATGTATTTGGATACCAAGCAAGGCATAACACATTGTATTTAAACAAATTCTTGATTGTTTTCTTATAAGAACCTTCTTGCTTTCCTTGGATGCTCCATATAATATACACCTTAAGTTACCCCATATCACTGTTCTCAAGTAAACTGACATGAATATGTTCTGGATAGATTGAAAAACAAAACAAATCACTTAGGCAATTTGCTTATTGCAGACTGGTTCTGTGTATTCATAATCTACTATTGCTTCAATCTATAATAGAGAGTAGTGCTACACTATGAGGCTTTATTACAATTAGGTAAATACATAACTTATCTATTATTATATGTGTAATAATGAATGTCTGGGACAGAAAGAGTTAATGTTAACCTGTATATATTTATTGTATGGTGCTATGCATTACATCTTATTTAACTCATACCAGTGTAAACTACAGTATTCATTATCTACTGCACATTACTCGCTGCATTAACGTAGGACACGCAAGACCTGCTCCAATCTTAAATTGACATAGTTGAGTCACACACAGGTTGCACATGCACACATTCATGAGTATTGATTGGCGATCTTAGCAGTAGAAGATACAAGTATGGATTAAAGTTATGTTGTCTCGTGTGTCCTCTAATATATACTTCTTTCTTCTACTTCTATGAGCGCCAATCATCTTGTTCATGTCCTGTCTTAGTGGAGAAAGGGGTTTTGCAGCAATTGATATTTCTGTGTATTAAGCTTACCACATATGAAACGACCAATCATGTCTCATTAAATGTTCATAATATACTAGACACAGCAGTAAGGTCCAATGTGTTTGTGCATTTGTTATTTGACCTATTTGGTGTGCTGATGGTGGGATAGGGGGTTCAATCCCTGCATCGGCTTTAAGTCGAACTTAAACGATGACTTCTCGTTCGGAAAGCCATGGAAACCACTGAATGTAACATTGCCTATAAAATCATCCTGGGGTTGATCGCAACATCCTGCAAGGACATGCAGCAATTGTTTATTTGACCTGTGCTTGGTTAATATGCAAATTCAGAGAGAGACCTGTGGGGCTGTCTTAATGGTTAGATACACATTTTGTCCGTGTTCCATGGTTGTGGGTATGATAGATGTGGTTAATGGTGACACCTTCCTTTAGTGGTGTTGAGTTGACCATGTATCAAATTACACTTTGTTCGTGTAGTGAAACATTGTCTTTTGGAGGTGACAGCTTCAAATCCCATCTTGATAACAGCTTTCAATGTTTCTTGTGTCCTCTAATCTTTACTTCTTTCTTCTACTTTTATGAGTGCCCATCAATATTCAAGGGTTTTGCAGCAACTGATATTTCCGTATATTACATATCTCCATATTCAGCTCTCTTCTCTATGTGTTTAGGTTCCCACTATTTTAATCAAACTATGAAAATGACTTAAACAATTACTAATAAACTACAAACTTTCATTAATTGGTGTCTGTCCAAGATAGACAGGCTCAAACGGTATGATGTAATCACAAATGAGGAGCTCATGGAGAGAACTAGGCAAGTACCAGTGAATCAAGGGGTGAAGAAAAGACGCTGTGAGAAAACCTGAGAATAGCATAACTAGAAAGGGTTTAATCTGGAATCTACAGGGCAAAAGAGATAGAGAAAGATCTAAATATACATGGAAAGAAAGAGAAGAAAAAAAAATGGGGAAGATATGGACAGAGCTGGATGGGATGGTTAAGGATTGGTTGAAGATGCATACCGAATGGGAGATAACAGGTGAAAGAAGAAGACTTTTCATTCAGACAAGGGAGTGTATAGTTATATTGTCCTCATGTTTTATTAGTGTGTCCTATCCAGCGCAGACATCTTTTCCTCACACCTTGGTTCACTGGAATTTTGTGTAGTTATTTTCTTGAGATCTACATCGGTGATTCTGTCACACCATTTTAGTTCCACTATTCTGTGCAGCTGTGTAAAATGCCTTTAACCTGTTGCCAGGAGTTTTTTGTACTTGCCTCATCTACTAATGTTTGCAGGATCTGATGCTCGTTACAGACTGATTAAAAACTGATCCTTAGTTGCTTGATTTTGAGATATCCTGCATTGACTTCCACATTTATAAGATTGTATCCAGCACATGAATTTCAGCTTACTTTTCTGTATCAGCAGATGGTGATTGAAATCTATACCTGCAATCTAGAAACTTACGTCATGTACAGACTTATTTTTCCTGAACTCAACCGTAGTGTCCATACATGTACTACTTCTATTGCATTGGACTGATTTTTGCATGTGTATTAGCTGTCCCTATTACCAGTGCATACATAACATAAAATAAAACATAAAATAAAAAAAATAACATAAAATAAAACATACATAAAACAAACATAAATAACATTAGATATGCAGATGATACAGTATTGATTGCAGACAATGCACAGGATCTGCAACAATTAGTAGACGCTGTGGTTGTACACAGTGAGCAGCTGGGGTTGGAATTAAATTGTAGGAAGACACAGGTTATGGTCGTCACTAGGAAGAACGAAGTACCACAATGTAATATACAAGTAAATGGGAATATTCTTCAACAAGTGAATCGGTTACAATTATCTCGGAACAGTCATAACATCTGATGGCAGATGCCTTGAAGAGATTAGAACAAGAATCGCCATTGCGAAAGTAGCCTTTAGCAAGATGAAAAACATTCTGACCAATAAAAATGATGTCAATTGAAACGAGAAAAAGAGTGTTGAGGGGATACATAGAGCCTGTTCTTTTGTATGGATGTGAAACTTGGACAATGTGCAGTCAAGCTGAAAAACATCTGATGGCTGCAGAAATGTGGTTTCTGAGGAAAATGCAAAGAATACCATGGACAGATAGAAAAACCAATGACCAAGTACTACAAGAGACAAATGAAAATCGTAGATTGATTAGAGAAATTAGACGTAGACAGTCAAAATTTTTTGGACATGTTGTGAGAAGAAATGGACTGGAGAACTTAGTGACAACTGGCAAAATCGAGGGGAACAGACCAAGAGGAAGACCGAGAGGAAAATACCTGGATGGCTTGGCCACATGGCATGGATGAGACAGGAACACTGAGCTGATCCACGACTTTGGTGATCGAGTGAAATGGCGAATCATGGCCGCCCACGCTTTCCGGCATGGCACATGATTGATTGATTGATTACCAGTGTCCCTCACCATCAGGTGAACCCACTCTGACTTCAGAGGTACTGCAATTTACATCGCCAAGTTAACATTTGAGTCCAACTGACTGGTGTAGGGCTTGAACCCGCTACCTCAGCACACTGGATGTTTCAGAACAAGCGCTCTTATCCTTTCGGCCATGATGGCCCCCTCATGTAGAGATGATCTTAATTGCGTGTTAATACAGACATGGTCAGTTTGAGTTTTTGTATTGTGGTCTGGTGATACTCATGTTGCTTTATGCATTCTGCTATGTGGAAAGCACAACACTTCCGCTAATGGCATTGATTCATTTTGCAAGAATTGGTGAATAACTCAGTTTAACTCCATGTTTGTGCTTCCTCTGGGTTTCTTCATAACCTGTGATATCCAATCTTGGGATTCAGATCACCCTTCACAATTTTAATATTGCCATTTCTTTGATTACATATAGTTCTTTAGTGATTCATTCTTGTCATCACATTGTTTTAGGTTTTGGGGGTAGGGGGAAGAGGAGGAACTGACTATCCTACCATATGCTGTGATCAAGAATATGTGAAAGTTCAACATCTCACATCTCAGCAGCAGCCTCTGCCAGAGGTCTACCTTCACCTTAGTTCACCATCAGGCTCCCATGAGATTAGCATCACCATCACCTTGTGACTTCTCCTGTGCAGAACTTTGGCTCATAACTGACTTTCACAATGTTTCCCTGTCGTAAGCCAGATCTTTCACAATGTTTCCCTGTCGTAAGCCAGATCTTTCACGTTTTCCTGTCGTAAGCCAGAAGTACTGCATTTGTTTGTTTTTGCTGTCATGTGTAAATTATTGATCACATCTTGAATCCATCTACATTGTGGTCTTGCTCTTTTCTGCTTCCTTTAATCACCTCCCTCCATCTTTTCCAGACATGCATGTTTTTTCCCCCCCCTCCATTCCAAGAATATTTCAACTCAATGTTATTTGCTTTAATAATCAATCTTCTTGATATTCAGCTCTTGTTGAATAGATCTCCTTTAGGATGATGATAGTAAATGAACATCTGTTGGAGAACTTATGTGTAATTATGAACATTGATACACCTGGTCATTGATGTAACCTTGATATCAGGACTGCAGCAGACACATTTTTTTTTTATTATGTGGTTGTTTCGGGATTTGAAATTTAAATATTGAGCACAACCCACTACTGGCAACGCCGATCGCATTCTGATATGAACCTAAGGCCTATCCACGTCAACATTGATGTGGATAGGCCTTAGGTTCATATCAGAATGCGATCGGCGTTGCCAGTAGTGGGTTGTGCTCAATATTTACATTTTTTTTTTTATTGTTTTCCATTCATTATTAGCTGATTTGTGCCTTCAACCGAAGGACCCTCTCTGGCTTGAGAACTAGAACGCCAAGAATTTATGGCTGGATTCTACTAAGGGTACTATACAGACTCGGCAATCAGGAGTACACAACTGTGTCTAGATTGGTAGCCTCACTTTCCCTCTACCAGCAAATGGAGATAGATTACAAGCTGGTGATAGTACTATGGAATCTTGGCACTTTAGAATTTTTTTTTTTCAATTGTTGCTAACTACTTTTCTGTGTGATTACCAACTTTACTGTGTACATTTATGACTAGTCTCCTTATGGACAATGTTGTTGGAGATATTGGGCTTGCATATATTACATTGTTTATATTAAAAACTTAATGAGCATTCATTTCACAACTTTGTTTTGAATCTCATTAATAAGAAATGAAAAAGCTATGAATGAAAGTTTCAGCATGAAATAGGGGTGTTTGCTTGCATTCAATCAAGTCTGAGAAAACTTAAAGGTATTTGGCCTCTCAGCAGATGTAGGTGAGAGAGTGTTTGTGAATGTGTGTGCTGAAATGTGATAGAGCACTTCCAGAAAGCTGAGCATAATCCCCCAGCACAAGGCTTTCTCCGCAGCCTCAGTCTGCTGTGTTAGTGCTTGAGTATCATTTCAGTCCCTTAAGCTCATCTTATGGAGAATTAGATCCAGACCTCTTGAACCTACTTCTATGGCAAATAGTCTGACTGTATAGCTGTCTTGATTCAGACTGGCAACCAGGTCACCATACTTTTCCACCTTGAAGATTTGCTGCTTCTCAATTCTTGCAGGACAGCTTCATCAGTGTTATTAAATGGTGAGCCAACGAGGTGTGCACGACGTCTGGCCTTTTCTGAGATTATATCAGGACATCTTCCATGGCCCTTCAGGTCTACCGCCAACTCTGGGTCCTTTGTGCTATCGCAGGTTAGCCGACTTCTGCTCGGCCCTAGCTTGGATTTTCTTGTTTGCCTGTTGTCTCGCTACTATGGCTGCATGCTCAATGAGCTTGTAGTCTCCCTTTTCCACTTTTGAGGATTCTTGTGTTCATACAACATTACTGCAGTTCAGCTTATTTCATACTATATTTATTGAAAACTTGCTCGACACCCATAGAAGCTTAAGCTTATATGCGATTGTTAAATGTAAGCACAGGACAAATATCTTTTTATGTGACTGCACGACTACATAAAAACAAACATTATTCACTATCCAACCTCACAGGATATAATACATTCCATTTCACACAATCGTACAAAATAATATTCAACGAACACAATGCACTTTATGCTTTTATTGAATGTTTTTAAATTATCTTAAAAAAACTTTCTTCCCTCAAACATGAAACCTATGCTAATAAGAGTTCCATGCTAAAATCGAGCTTGGTAAAAACCATGCTAAAAACATATACGCATTACTTGTCTCTAAATCTTTCACAAGAACATATCACGCAAAACGATCACAAATCAAATATAAATTTCTTTACATGTCTCCGGTAGCCACTATGGCAATAATTAGAAAGCTCTTTCCTAGTGACCCATAAGTAATCTTTGGCTTCTGTCTTGTTGGGTGTGATTTCCCCTTCTCTGTACCACGCTTGGAAGAAAAATAGCTGTAAACCATAGAAAATTATTTTAGTATAAAACTATTCCCTTGTTACAACTCATCCTGAAATATGAGATAACAGTTCACAAAATTAGTATTAAAATGTCTAATTGTATATAAATAATTATACACCATATAAACAAACACGACTCCTTTTCAAGCCATAAGGTTTATTCATCATCATGTGCCATGCTGTTAAGTGTGGGTGGTCATGTTTCACCATTTCACACGATCATCAGAGTCGTGGATCAGCTCAGTGTTCTTGTCTCGACCATACCACATGGCCAATCTATCCAGATATTTACTTCTTTGCCTTCCCCTCAATCTTGCCAATCAAGTTATCTAGTTTATTTCTTTTCATAATGTGTCCAAAAAATTGTATCGGCATCCATCTAATTTCTCTAATCAGTTTACGGTTTTCATCTGCTTCTTGTAAGACTTGCACATTGGTTTTTCTGTCTGTCCGTGGTATTCTTTGCATTTTCCCCAGAAACCATATTTTCACTGCTATTAGATGTTTTTCAGATGATTTCTCATCGCCAACATTTCACATCCATGCAAAAGTGCAGATTCTATATAGCACTTCAACACTCTCTTTTCTCATTGCAAATGACATTTTTTAAAAATTGGTCAGTATATTCTCTATCTTGTAAAAGACTCCCTTTGCCATGTCGATTTTTGTTCTAATCTCTTCAAGGAACCTCCCATCAGATGTAATGACTGTTGTGAGATAGTGAGGCTTATTGGGCATACAACATTAGCCTCATACTTTCTTTTTAGACCAATTGGCACTTTGTGGGTTATGAGGTTAATATCATACAGACCACCTTTATTTCCCAGAATTTTTCCTGGCACCCATTTCAAGATGAGTCAACCTGGGAGTCTACGTCAAATAAAGAAAAGAAAAAATTCACCCCAAAGAGGATTTGAACACACGACCACCAGACTGGCAGGCAAGTGTACATTTACCACAGCGACCCCACCACATATGCATATGTGTGTATATGTATCTATCTGTGTGTGTGTCTGCTCACACAAACAAGATAATACGGGAATTTAAGTGGTTGGTTCAAATCCAGGAAAATATTTTGTGAGGATTTTTTGTTTATCTTACAAGAACCTGATGATGTCACACTCCCTATGATCTATGGGAAGAGGATAGGATATTTAGGCTCCTCATATTAGAGCAAAAAATATATGGGTCCCTGGAGATGATAAAGAGTAAACATGTATGACCATTACCCTGGCAAAAAATGTCACAATTAAAAAAATAAAAATTCTACCCACAGCAGAATATTTATAGTATGTGTGGTCTCATAACTCGAAGGAAAATCTCCATTGCACCTCCACATGGTAGAGGCTAGAAAACACCATGGTGTGTCAATGTAGCTTCAGGGACAGATTATCCAAGAGGATAAGTGGACAACTCTGTGCTGTTAGTGAGAGTACAACAGAGTAATGTACCTAAGCTGGCAGGTTAGAAAGTTGCCAAAGGCTGAGTGCGTAACCCACAAACATGCGAATGAGAACAGCAAAAGGAAACACACACACACACAAAAAGGTTTACAAGGCAAGAGCATTGACTTCATTGCACCAGGTTTTATCCCGTATGGCTTGGTCTCTTTCTGCAGGATGGCCTGCTGAAAGTGTCACACAAAGGACAAACTCCACAGCTCCACGACACCCAGGAGCCTCCAAGAAAATCTCACTCAGGAATCAAATGTCGTAGTCTGCAACCAAACTTATAACCTTCGGAATGTGAGGCAGGTGACATAACAACTTCCCCACAGAGACTTCCAGAGAAACAACAACTCATTATTCATCCGAAGGCAGTTAACATGGCAGCCACAAATTCTTAGAATACTGTGGACTAAAAAGAAATTCTAGAAGATTTGAACATCATAAAACAGCATTTCTAGCAAACTGGAATATTTTGGCCATATTAAACATCACAATGGTTTGGAAGAAGAGTAGCGAACAAAAGAAGGAAGGAAGGAATAGTGATGGAAGGTATGGTTGCTGGGAGAACAGACAGGGTCGACCAGCAAGAAGATGGACATAGGAAACTGAAGACACCTTGGGTATGAAAATATATGAGGCAGGGGAACAGGAATCTTGTTTGTAGGCTATGATGAGAATGAAGGACCTGTTACATGAAGATGATGTGTGGATTCTGGTACACACACTGGAAATCATACTGTTGTGCAGTATATGCACTGAGCTGAAACTCATAGTGTGGCCCAAAGGAAACTGCAGCACTAATGGATAATTTCACAGTAAATTGAAGATGGTCCATGAATTCAATCTATCAACACCAGAAACTAAGCAATAGGTATGAGTGAAAGATGGCTACTTTTCTCCTACTTGGGACCCTATCAAGATCACACAAGAATAGAACCAATGAAATGTTCTGCTAATTGGAATTCTAATGAGAACATATAAGAATGAAACCCACTCAATGTATGATGTACTAATTAGCAACAACCAAGACTGCATAAAAATAAAACTTATGAGATGTTCTAATTGGCATACTACCAAGAACACATAAGAATAAAACTTATGAAATGTCCTCATTGAAATTCTACCAAGAACATATATAAATAAAACCATGACATTCTACCAAGAAAACATAAATGTTCTTCTATTAGTATTCTACCTGAAACATATAAGAAACTCATGAAATGCTCATTATACCTTGATTTTTCTGTCATCAACTTTTTCTTTGGGATCAAACTTGGCTACAGCACAAGGGGCATTCCCCATGAATGTAGCCTTGACATTCCCACAGAGTGTTGACAGTGCTCTCTCGGCTGTCTGTACAGATAAAAACATTGACACACATTTAGTGTCTAAGCATTTCATTGTTTGTGATAGCTCCAAAAAATATCTCTTGCACAGAGTTAACATTTCTGGTAATCAGATGGGATTCTGAGGCACTGATGTGCCAGAATTGAGGCTCCGGAAAGGTTAAATCGGTCAACAAATGACTGAAGAAGTTGGATGCGTCGGCTGAAAGGTGCAAATATCGCAGCTCTGCGCTCGTGTGTTGCCAGGGCACATAAGGGGGAGCAAAGAATAGTAACACTGTTGCCTACCATGCACGTCGTAAGAGGCGACTAAGGAGGCTATGGTTCCGTCGCCCTGCTACTGAGTGAGTGTGTGGCGTGACACTGTGAGCTGTGAATTTCACATGGAATGCTTTTGCAGCTGTCCACAGTTGTTTTTCGCGTGAACTGCATGTTCGGAACGATGACGGCCGGCTGTTGACTGGTTTGCCTTTTCGGTTCACGAGTGCATTTTTCAGGAGACTTCTGGGAGTTGTCGCTGTAGCTATGGAGTTCGTGCTTTGTGCGGCGCTTTCGGTGGGTCGCCCTGCAGAAAGAGACTGAGCCATATGGGATAAAACCCCGGTCAATGTAGTCTTTCTGGTGACTGCCGTTTGCATTGACGATGAACTGTATTTTTCGTGGAGGACTTTTGTGTTGGCATTCTGGCGGCGGCATTATGTACAGTGCACCTGTGCGGGCTGTTGGCTTGCTGACACTCCTGTCTATTCCATTGTTCACAGTGGGCAGTGGGGAGCATTTTGTTATATTCACTGGCACAGGAACGGAACAATATGGGGACGACCCGTTGCCATGAAGTTGGAACCGCGACTAACTAACTAATCTGCTGTGAAAAGGCACAATGCAATTACACACAAAACAACATTCTGGACGAGCAAAGAATAATATTAATTAAGGCTCACACTGACCAACACCTCTCTTCATCTCTATGTGGGGGGATACTGGACAAGGTCTTCACAGCGATGAAGCCTCCGGAGGACTCGGCACACTGCGAGACTGCAAGAGTCACCCATAATGATGACAGATAATCAGCACTTGGTGTTGCTCTCACATGTGCATTACAACCCATGTCCCAGCGTGTTTGTATACCAGTATTATACCTTTATCTCACACTGACTGGGCAGGTGCCAAAAATGTGATTAAGTTAAGGAGGGATGAGTATCTTATAGGAAGGTAAATGCAAATGCAAACTGAGAATATTTTTAACATGGTTGTTTGTTTTCATGATGAAAAGACATGATAAAAATATAAGAAATCGTTTTTCTAAGAGGCTAATCATTTGTGCTCGACGATTAAGAGGATGGTAATTTAGATTTAAATTATGATTATTCAATAATGACATGGAAAATTAATAAACACGCATGTGATTCCAATTACAATCATGCCAGTTCTAAAGTTTTTCCCAGTAAAACAGAGCACGTATCTCTGTCATAATAACTAATTTTGTTTAGCAGACAATAATGTGAAACAAAAATCAGGAAGAGAATACAATTGGTCATGGCTTTATTCCATGAAATAGTCTAACAAACTGTGGAAAATAGTCTAACAAACTGTGGAGAAGGCAACTACATCACCGGAATAAGATTCCTTGCATACAGAAATATAAAACATGTAGTACTTGAATGTCAGCCAATATTCAGCAGAATCATCTACTCTAATACAACTGATAGAAACACCTTACAACACAGCAATTATACAAACACATACATACAACATACCATAACAATGGGAAATGTAAAATAATTTACAACCAACCAAACACAGTCAAACCAGTGCATTAGTAAGATAGTATATACCAGTGGTGTCCCTATCTTCCAGGCTAAAGTTAAAGAAGCTGAATGAGACAGAAACCTCACCTGTCTTAAAGTCTCCCCTTCTTCCCAGAGTGTCTGCGGTAAAACCCAGTGATCCTTTCCTTCTATGTTCTGTTTGACAAGCAGGTAGAGTGACGAGTCCAGCTTTCTGTCGACACTTTGCAGATTGTTTGTTCGATCTGCTTCAGTTTCTCTGGGTGCTGGCACAAATGCTTTGATCTCAACATCCCATTTGTCTTGCAGATCAAGGGCAGTTTCTGCATCTCCTTCTGTCTTTTCATCTTCATCCTTTGACTTGTTGGCTAAATGACTTGGGAAGGGAGAGGTGGAGAGAAATATATCAGACCAGTGCTGGACTTGAGTTATGTTAGTTGCGTATCCTTTGCAGGATGTTGTAGTCAACCCGAGAAATTTTGTCCTGGCTGTTTGTGATTTCTTGGCAAGTTTACGATCAGTAGTTTGCCATTGCTTTCTGAATGGCCGGTCCACATACCATTGTATGAAAACCAACGCAAGAAGGTCTGCAGCCAAATTGCCTGCAGCTGCATTTCAAATGCAGCATGAGGGATTATGTATTGCGTTCATAACCCATTCGCCACAAAGCCAGCATGAGCTATGTACATGGATATATAATAGAAAGCCTTTAAACATATTAAATACTTAGTTTTCAATGCAGGGTAGGGTGTAATCCACTATTCAGCAGTATCTATTGCAGACACCACATGGCTGTTAGGTTAACTAACTTTATTAAATGGGTATTTTGAGAAGGACAAAAGTTGCAAGGAAGAGCATTAGTCACAACAATGCAATGACAACCCATCATTTGAAACTGCTATTGAAATATCTGTCATACAATTATTAATTTATGCAAGAAGTATACCATACTATACTAATACACTAATCAACGACTGGCAAGAGAAGGTCCACCAGAGAGACGAATGGAGACGGAATGTATCTGCAGCAAAGAACCTCAATGGCTCGAAATGCTGAAGAAGAATACCATACTACACTTCCTTTATTTTCTAACAAACGGACACTCTATCTTTTAAAATACGAGGTAAACACCATGTCTATATAACATGCCAGCTAAAGGAACCTAGTTAAGCATCTCACTAACCCAGTGGTCAGTACATGCAACTTTGACACGTACATCTGTCTAAAGTTTACTTCCATCAAGACAAGTTCCATCCACAGTAACGGCATGGGTATTTATTTTCTCCTTCTAACAATTTTGCCAGGCAGTGGCCTTACAGCTTCCAGATGCTAAGAGATTTTCTTTACTGTACACAATGTGCACACACAGCCTCCTGTTTTTCACTCTTATCTAAGAAGACCAGGCAAACAATCTCACTACCGATGTTGTATACAAGACCCCACATTCCTGCTCTTCTTCTTCTTTGTTCACCCAAACTATTTGATTTGGATGTAACTGCGCTGTTCCTGCTCACAGCAGAGCCGTGACATGTGCGCCTTTTGGCCGACACATCCAACTTCAGGCATTTGTTGACCGAGTTAAACTCCCCGGATATTCCTGCTCAAGATCACAGTTATATATGCATGCATACGAACACCCGTATAATTATACTGTTCTCAAGGCTTTAGAGAGTATCCTCTCTGATGTGTCTCCATCTTGAAGTTGTAGATGGACCTGTGTGCTCTAGTGACTACAAGAGCCTAGTAAACTGTAGCATGGCTACTGGTAGCGTCTCTCATGTTTAAAGGTCAAGGGATAGGAAACAAACAAAGTGAGACAAACCTGGTGCCTTGAAGGTAGACTGAGGACAGAAAGGCTAAGGAAAGTATACTGGAAAAAATGTGCATTGAAACTGGATGTACTGAGCCCCTAACTTAACGAAACTACAATTAACTCGCTTTATGATGGTTGGGGAGTATGAAAAATGTCTCAGGTCATACATTATGTTTCAAATGTTCTCCTAGTGTAGTCTATGGGAGGAGGCAGGAGTACATGTATGCAATGAGTGATCTCTTACAAACCTTACCAACAAATTAAACAAGTAATTTTAATATAGAACAGTGTTTGCTAGGTCATAAATTAGGTGGCATGTTCCATACCTCTATGCCTTTCACTTGCCAAACTTGGAGCTAAGCTACTTTACAGCCAAGCGTATCAAAGTGACACAAGCAGGCAGTGAACCTGCGACTTTAGCTATGAAGGTATAACCACCAGGTAAGTTAGTTCTTATGCAAAAAAAAAAAAATCCTGCTTATAAGTGTGGTGATAAATATGGTGATAAATCTTATTTTTTAAAAGGCAACGAGGTAAGCAGATAAGCTGAGAAGCATCTGATGGCAGCAGAAATGTGGTTTCTGAAGAAATGCAAAAAATACCATGAATGGACAGCTCTTCAAGAAGCATATGAAAACAGTAAATTGTTTAGAGAAACTAACATACAGTATGATTTTTCATAGTTAGTACTAACTTAGTGACAACTAGCAAGATTGAGAGGAAAAGTACAAGGGGAGGGCAGAGAAGTAAATATCTGGATGGCTTGGCCACGCGGCATGGGCGAGACAAAGACACGGAGATAATCCACGACTCTGATGACCGAGTGAAATGGCATATCATGACCTCCCATGCATATCGGCATGGCAGATGATGATGAGTTATTACTGGGCTGGAGTCCGTTGACATGTGGAGGAAACACAGCAAACCCAGACCTAATCCCAGCCAATACATTTGGGGCTGAAACATGATCTGATAACATCCAAATGTCATTCCACAGATGTGAAGTTCCAGTATACCCTGTACAGCCTGCTGGTTTCCAGGCTTGGAGAGGGGAAGGAGAGCTCTGCAACATGCCCTTGCGGAGACGGTACTTTGATACACAGCCAGGAGAAATGTATCTACACTGACCTTACTTTGACACTGCTGCCAATAAGCTCCAAATATATTATTTCCTTGGCCAAAGGCTCATTCTCAACATAGGACAAAAGTTGACACCACAGGTGAAACAATTAATGGATGACACAGACTGGGAATGTAATTGAACATGTTATCAGCAATTAGAAAGTCCATGTGGAGCATGAAAGGATTAATGTGAGCAAGGAAAAGCCTAACTTCTATCACGTTCTCATCAACCATGGCAGGGAATACAAACAGAGATGCCATGTGAGAACAGAAATAAAAGTGCAAGTATTGATAGTAACTCTTCAAGTAATGGCATAATATGACGGCTCTGTCATATTAGATAAGACATTAGAAAGGGAATTCTTCATCTTCTTTCCACAGTTCCTGTTATGTCTCTGAGTGTCAGGTTAGGAAGGACTTTCTGGACAGGCCAATGTGTGTGCTGCATACAAGATAAAAATTGTTCCCCCCATTATTCTAATATATTGCTTGTGGAGGTCTGCCTTTTGCTGTTTCCAATGTATCTAATGTCGATGCTGTTTGGGGAGTGTTATTACACGAGTGAACTGTTTGAATTGCTGCCTTAATAAAATCCATCTCTGAAATTGTACCAAATTGCTTGGGGATTCTCTTATCATTGCTGAGCACAGCAGCATGTATGCAATCATCACAACCAGTATAAGAATGGAGGTAGAGGCTGTTAACTGCAGCTCTTTGGTGGTTATCATAGACTTCATATGTATGAACTATCACTGTGTCTAACTTAATATATACTTAAAAAGAACCACCACAGGTGACCACAGTATGAACAGTTAAGTTGTATAGGTTTATTATCCCTTCCAAACCTTACATGGATCTACTGCTTAGGACATGCAGAGGTCAAGACAATGACAGAACTGATGTTCTGGCACCAAAGGTGGGAATATTACAAATAACCTATGTCATATCTGGCAGATTGCTGCAAACAGACAGAAGTTTTTGAATCAACAAGACTAAGACTTTTGTCACTTGATATCACTTGTAGGAGTAACTGACATGATCACAGGTGGGGACAATGCAGATGCATTCACAATCAGTGTGCTAGAGGAACAATCAACATTCCTAAACTCCAATATTTGCTTACTGAGACATGCAGGTGTGTCCTAAGTGCTAGATTCTAGCCAATCCTAGTTAATTTATCCATCTTTTAAACACTTAAGTTGAAGATTCAAGTTATTCTTATATGCACATATACTTACGCCTCACTAATCAGCCGAACTTCAAAATCGCAGAGGTGGCTGTTTTCTTCTTCAATCTTTAACAGCAGGTCTTGAAACTTAATCTCAATGTTATTCAAAGGGGGTGTAATTCGTGGAAGTCTCTGCACACACACAGCGCTATACAGGGCATTTTTCTGACAGCATATGGCTGCTGTTGATATTTGTCTTGATATTGGCCTTTCTGGAAAGTTAAGTATGTTAGATTGGTTAGCAGGTTTTAAACAATGCTACACCTTCCTATCAGTATATGTGATAATTTCAGAGATAATCTACCCATCCTATCAATTATGTGATCCTTTATAGGATCTTTTCAATGCATACAATCTTTAAAAGACAATCAAATGTTCAAGTCTGGTGTTCTATTTCTTTTGGAAAGCAAAGAGTGAGGGACGTTTACCAAACAAATATTTGTAGAGAAAGTTTGAAACATCAAATTAAATGTGTAGTGAATCAAGAGATGAAGAAATGCTGGCACTGGCTTGGCCACACATTAAGAAGACTGCTAATAGTATAATTATTATAAAGCCTGGCCTCTGGAACCCACAAGACAAAAGAAGTAGTAGAGGACTGAAACACATGGAGAAGAGAATTAGAGACTGATGAATTATTTGAGATATATTTCTCCAGACTGTACTAAAATACTATCTCCAAGGATCTATTTAGCAGAGCTCTTCTTCCCCTCTCTGAGCTTGAAATCAGTCTGGTGTACTTCTTTTTCTTCTGTGTTCACCCAGTTTTTTTTCCGGACATGATTGCGTTGTGCCTGTTTACAGCAGAGCTGCATTCTTGCGCCGCCAGGCCGACACATTCGACTTCTGCGGGCATTTGTTGACCTGGTTAACCTTCCGGGGGGTCTAGTGTACAAGAAGCTGCATTGATAGAAAAGGTGTGAGTTGGTTGGTGCCTTATTAGCCACTTGGAAATAAAGGCAAGAAGTAGTAGTGCTACGCCCCAGGAAAACTGATAAGTCTTGGTTTTAATTTATGGGTGACAAACGAAATCACAGCACCATCATCTGGTTAATCAGCCCAATGACAGCCGTTGAAGACGTTTGATCATGACACTCCACTGACAGCTTTTCCTCAGCATTTTTCTGAAGCTTTGTGCAGATTTGAACCCCAATGTCACTGCATGCCTATATGATGTAGTTTGGATTGTGGACATCATATTTGTCTTTTTCCCATCTACAAGTTAGTCAATGATGTAGGAGGAGGTTTGTGGGGTGTTGGCTTGGCCAGGTTCCCATTATCTTTATAAATTACTTTATGTTGTGTGATTTCTGCAGTATGTACTTGACGAGATGCAGCAAAATATGCCAGACAATAAATCGTGCAATCTATTGTTGGTGTCTTCATTATTCAAATGATCAAAATACCTATTAAAGGGACCTTTACTAGCAATGTCAAAGGTCAGCATATCCTAACATGGGTGGGGGGGGGGGGGGGGGGGGGGGTGACCCTAATTAGCATAAAGTTCTTTGTGACATCCTGTTTATGCCTGGGGTTACCCATGTTTGTTTCAGATTGGATTTAGTCGGAAATAACTCTGAAAATTCCATAAGTGGTCTGTCTGCTAAGACTGGAAATCTTTACTGCTAGACGTTATTTCTCAGTGGAGTTAATTTTGATATTTGATGCCCGGTAAGCTAATTGTTCTTATAACTCACGTAATATTAATATAACTAGAATTTTTATTCTTATGCTTGGTTATGCAGATGATATAGATATTATAGGGCAAAGTGAACAAAAGACATTAGAAATATTGACTCACTTAAAGGAAAAAGCCCAACAGATGGGGCTGGTTATCAACCAAGATAAGACAGAATATATGATAATTTCAAGAGACGGAATGGCTAAAAACTCTGGCCACATACAAATAGATAATATGACCATTAAAAGAACGGAAACATACAAATACCTGGGTACAATCTTCAACTGCTCCAACATCATAAGGGAAGAAATACAAACTAGAATCAACTCTGGAAATAAGATATACTATGCACTACAACATCTACTAAAATCAAAGGCGCTATCTCGTAACACCAAAATCACAATATACAAAACACTGATCAGACCAGTTGTTCTGTATGGCTCTGAAACCTGGAGTACAACGAAAGGAGACGAAGCCTTGTTACAAACCTTTGAGAACAAAATTTTAAGACGCATCTTTGGACCCATTAGGGATACACAAAGTGGAGAGTGGAAAAGAAGAAGTAACAAAGACATTTATGATTTGTTTAAGTCCCCGCTAATCACTGGTATCATGAAGGCTAATAGACTACAATGGCTGGGGCATATAGAAAGAATGGAAGATAATAGGGAAACAAAACTCGCTTACACTCAGGAAATAAATGACCGTAGACCCCGAGGTAGACCAAGAAGGCGGTGGAGAGATAATATACATACAGACCTACAAGCACTTGGAATCAACGATGCAAGAGAAGGTCCACCAGAGAGACGAATGGAGACAGATTGTATTTGCAGCAAAGAACCTCAATGGCTCGGAACGCTGAAGAAGAAGAAGAAGAATTTTTATTGCATTTTTGGATTCTCCATTCAATTTCTCATATATGTGAAGAGTTTCAACAATAACTGCTTCTTACTCTGTTAGGAAAATATTTTTTAGTATAGCATGCATGCAGCATAGCCAGTCAGATTGAGAATGAAACTGAAATATGAATAGCGCACCCATTTCGCAAAATTCTATCTATGGCGACACCCATGCTATAGTATTTATTACAGCCGATCCTTTGTTTATTTTATAATTTGAACCGTCAGTTTAATTACTAAAATTAAAGAGAACAGAAGTTTAATTGATAGTATTTAGTAATAGTAATCATTTATCTGTTTTCATAACACAAAATTCAAGATGGCGGCATCCATACAATGTACTAAATGATAGCGGACCTGTATTTTTTTATAATTAGAACTGGCAATTTAACTACTAAAATTAAACAGAATACAAGTTTCATTCGTAGCAGTTATTTATCTGTGCACTTGTATAATTTTTCAGCATTTGACATGACTGAATATAATTTTGAAAGCCAGTTTTCAGACACGTCTGTAAACCTGTAAGTAGTGTAAGAAGTGCCGGTCTCTTTGGCTGAGGGGTTACACCACTTTCTCCATAATCCCGTTTATCCACGCAGGGTCTTGCAGCGAGGCGAGAACTGGAAGCGGTTTGACCCGCGCTCATGACTTGCGGGATAATGAGCCGGCCGCTCAGAAAGCAATGGCAAACTACTGAGCGTAATCTTGCCAAGAAACCAACATACAGCTGAAAGATGCTGATGTTGACAGCGATGTCCTGTAAAGGATATGCAAAACACAAAAAAAAGTGTAAGAAGTAATTTTTTTTCTTAGCAGCGCACCAGGACATAATTATTTAAATGTAAATAAAATACTGTGAAATAAGTTATTGTTTTTTAAAATGTCAGTATTTAATTATTAACTGCTCACTTTTAGATACAGAACAGTGTAATTATTGAGCAGAAGTAGTAGTAGTAATAGTAGTAGGCCTCTTTCAGTCCTGAAGGACTATAGAGTTGTGCCGCTGGGGAGGTACCTGACAGCACCGCTGGTGACTGTATAGTCCAATGTGAGAGTGACAATCTCTGTCACAGTTTCCGCATCTGTGAGATGAGGCAGGCCCCGCAGTAAGTGACTGCATTTTAAGCCTGTGCCGCCTATCCTCAGTTTGTTGGATCAGATTGTGCTCAAAGAGCACCAGTCCGTTTCATACATCTCTTCTCCAGGAACATCTGCCTGTTGCAACTCTCCCACGTGTCTGGGTCTATATATATATTATATATATTTTATTATTTATATTAGATATATATATCTATATATATTTTATTTACACACATCCCTATATCGCATTTGGGGTCTTGTGGTTGGCCTCTTTCCTGTGGCTAGTTCTCCGTATAGGAGATCTTTGGGAATACGTTCATCCTCTATTCAAGATACATGGCCCAGCCACCGGAGGCGTCTCTGCTTGAGGAGGGAGTGCACTGTGGTAATATCTGCTCTTTCAAGCACATTTTTGTTTGTTGTGTGTTCTTTCCATGATATGCCCAGGATACGTCTCAGACATCTCATATGGAAGGAGTTCAACTTTCTTTCCTGTCTTGAGTACAGGGTCCAGGATTCAGACCCATAGAGTAGTGTGCTAACAACACAAGCTTTATATACTTGAGCTTTTGTACGCTCTGTTAGCCTATTATTCTCCCAAACTCTTTTAGCTAGCCTGGGAAATGTTGTGGCTGCCTTTCCAATGCGTCTGTCGATTTCTGTCTCTAATGAAAGATTATCTGATATTGTTGACCCCAAATACACAAACTCGTGGACGATCTTCAATTCGTAATTAGAAATTTTGATTGACGGAGGCGTACCAGCATCTTGTTCCTTCACCTGTGTTTTATTTAGGCTGATGCTGAGCCCAAAGTCTTTGCAGGCGGCTGCAAAACGATCTATGAGCCTTTGGAGATCTTCTGCTGTGTGAGTAGTCAGTGCTGGATCATCTGCAAATAGTAGTTCTCTTATGCATCTTAATCTTATTTTGGTCTTTGCCTTGAGTCTTGATGGGTTAAAAAGTTTGCCATCAGATCTTGTATGGAGGTATACACGCCTTCAGTGGCAGACCAAAATGCCTGCCTTAAGAGAACGGCGAAGAAGATACCAAAAAGTGTAGGAGCAAGTATGCAGCCCTGCTTTACTCCACTGCTGATGCTGAATAGCTGGGATGTTGAGCCGTCAAATAAAATAGTCCCCTGCATGTTTTCGTGAAATGATTTCACGAGACTAAGAAGGGTGGGTGGACATCTTTTCAAGGACCTTAAAAAGGCCGTTTCTGCTCACGAGGTCAAATGCCTTTGTGAGGTCGATGAAGGCTATATATAATGGCTTCCTCTGTTCTCTGCACTTCTCTTGGAGCTGCCGGAGAAAATCATATCGATGGTGGACCTGATAGGTCTAAATCCGCACTGTGATTCGGGTAGATTCTTTCAGCAAGAATGTGTAATCTTTTAAGGATTACTCGAGCAAAAATCTTGCCTGTAACGCTGAGTAGGGAAATGCCGCGATAGTTGTTGCAGTCACTTCTGTCGCCTTTGTTTTTATAAATGGTAACAATGTTTGCGTCTTTCATATCTTGTGGTACTGATTTTTCTTTCCAGCAGAGCTGAAGTATTGCGCACAGTTCTGGGATGATTGTTTCTTTGCTACATTTTAAAAGTTCAGGTGGAATACTATCTTTTCCTGGTGCCTTGCCAGATTTGAGAGTGTCTAGTGCTTCGCTTATATCTGTGAGGCATGGTTCGTTATCCAGGGCATGCATGGTGGACTGTTGATCGATGGCTTCCAGAGCTTCTTCGCTGACAGTGTTCTCCACTGAATATAGCTCTGAGTAGTGTTCTACCCAGTGATCCATTTGTTTCGCTCAATCTTTTATGATTACTGTTGATCGTAAAGGGGCCATCTTATTTTTTGATGGACCGACAGCTTGCTTGATGCCCTCGTACATTTCTCTTATATTTCCAGTGTCTGCACAAGTTTGAATTTGAGCAGAGAGCTGTAGCCAGTACCTGTTCGCACATTTCCTTGCCACCTGTTGTACTCTTCTGGCCGTTCGCAATGCCTGCAATGTTTTCTCTGAAGGTGATGTTTTATACACTGAGAGTGCATGTCTCTTTATCTCCAGGAATGGGAGCATCTCTTCTGAGTGTGCTTCAAACCAGTCAGTTGACTTAGTTTGCTTCTTGCCAAATGTTGATAGTGCTGTATTGTAGATGGTGTCGCGAAAATGACTCCATGTCTCGGTGACAGTTCCGTTTGTGGGGCCAGGCAGAGTCTCCACTAGAGCCTGGGTGAATTTGTTGACCTCTTTGTTTTGGGTGCCGCTGGTGTCAATGCGTGGTCTTCCTTTTGTTCTGCTTCTGTAGATTCTCTTGGGCTTTATCTTCACCTTGCTGGAGACGAGTGAATGGTCGGTGTCGCAGTCAGCACTATGATAGCTGCGAGTCAGCCGTACATTGTGGAGATTGCTGCGTTTAGTGAGCACCAAGTCGAGTTGGTGCCAGTTCTTTGATCTGGGGTGCCTCCATGACACCTTGTGATGAGGTTTTGTGTCGAAGGTGTTGGTCACACACAGATTATGGTGGCTGCAGAATTCCAAGAGATGTTGTCCATTGTCATTGATCTTCCCAACGCCAAACTGTCCTAGACATGAAGGCCAAGATTTGTGGTTGGAGCCAACCCTGGCATTGAAATCTCCCAGGATAAAAAGATGTTGTTTCTCTGGTGTTTCATTGACTTCTTTGCTAAGGTCGTCATAAAACTTGTCTTTGGATTCTGATGCCGCAGTTAGTGTTGGGGCGTAAACACTTATAATACTAACTGGGCCTGCCTCTGTCTGGAGTTGGAGCTTCAGTATTCTTTCCCTGGGAAGGTTAACCCAGTCAACAAATGCCCGCAGAAGTCGGATGTGTCGGCCTAATGGCGCAAGAACGCAGCTCTGCTGTAAACAGGCACAACGCAATCACGTCCGGAAAAGAAAAAAAAAACGGATGAACGCAGAAGAAGTATTCTTTCAGTGCCATCACTTGGTGGTATAATGGAATTAAGCAGCTTGTTTCTGATAGCGAAGCCAACTCCAAGCTCCCTGGTCTCCCCCTGGTCACGGATTGCCATACTAGTAGAAAGTGAAGTCCCTCTCCTTGATGTTTCCAGATTCTTGTAGTCTGGTCTCTTGCAGGGCGACAATGTCTATCCCCAGTCTGAGTAGTTCATTGTTTATCACTGCAGTTGTGCGGGCATCCACACTCTCATTTAGATCGTCTGAGATGCCAGGGGTCATGGTTCTTACATTCGATGTTCCCAGCCTTAAAGCCGGTTGTTGTTGTTTTTTTTTCTTTGTTGCTAGGTGTATAGATTGCGGTCCATGTGTCAGGATTTTTCCCCTAAGCTCCACACAACCTCAGGAGTAGATGAACCGTGGCGAGACAGCACCTTACTGACTGGGGGATGCCCAGCTTAGGCGGGCGGTAGCTGTCTAGTGAGATACGATGATCTCTCTCACCGTCGGAAGTAGCCCCTGGCGCCTTGCTCTACGCCAATCGAGCATTAAGACTTATAACCGGTAAATGCTGCTTCCCGTGTTGTGTCACC
Source organism: Cepaea nemoralis (assembly GCA_014155875.1). Lineage (NCBI taxonomy): Eukaryota > Metazoa > Mollusca > Gastropoda > Stylommatophora > Helicidae > Cepaea > Cepaea nemoralis. The sequence goes on along the minus strand of JACEFZ010028151.1, from coordinate 274,414 downwards.
GCTTTACGCAGTGCTGAAGTGACCTCTTCAGGGCACAAGCCTGGGCAATGGAAATTGGAGAACCAGCTATTGCCCAGTAGCAAGTTCCCCCTCTCCACGTCGCCGATGTGCAGAAGTAGAAATCGACCATTAGCGAATATTTAATTAATATTTTTATTTTTTATTATTTAATATTTTAATAATTAATTAACTGCTGCTTAATTTATGCAGCAGTTACACACTTATTTACATTAATGCATATTTAATCAACAAAAGAAAGCTGTTGCAATGCAGTGGGTACATTCAGACAATATGAGTACATTTTCATGAACTGTTCTTTCACTTACGATGAACATTTCACATGACATTCAATTAATATAAATGGGCAGCTATTTTTAACTGTTAATTAGGTCACAGCACATCCTATCAAAAAGTCTTAAAAGTCGAGTTCATTTTTCTCAGCGACTTGAGACTCTCGTGCTTTGTGCGATGCTTTTGGTAGGCCGCCCTGCGGAAAGAGACTGAACATATGGGATAAAACCCGGTGCAATGAAGTCAATCATCTTGATCCTGTCGACATTCTATCGAAAGAGGAATGTAACTTTTACTTTCCTGTTACCAAAATGCACAATAAAGTATACATCTTGTCAGGTTTGTTTTATATACTTTTAATGAATAATAAATGAATAATAATGAATAATAAACAATTGTCGGCCATTTTAATATGTTAATTAGGTCACACTGTCACAGCACATCCTATCAAAAAATAGATAATACGTCAAGTTAGGCCTCGGCACCCCAGACGCAATGATATACGGTACTAATAGTACCATATATCATAGCATCCGGGGTGCCGAGGCCTAACTTGACATATTATCTATTTTTTGATAGGATGTGCTGTGACAGTGTGACCTAATTAACATATTAAAATGGCCAACAATTGTTTATTATTCATTAAAAGTATAAAAATTTAAAAAGCCACAGTAATAGAAGGCAGAATTTCTCAGCTTCCAATTTACTGAGCCGCGATAAAATCTCCCCCATTGCTTAGGACCTCATTACTGTTCATTACATTTCCTGGTCTTAGATCACAACACAAAAAATTCATAACTCTGCTTAGAATTAACGTATACTCTTCGTTGAGATACCGTTGTCAAGCTGTATCCAACTGTTATGATTTCATAAGTAGAAACCCCATTTTATAATATTCTCTGTATATACTATACTACCTACACTCACAGTATTGTCCTGACAACTTTGGGGGGGGGGGGGGGGGGGGGGGGAAGGGGTAATTCCTGTAACCGGGGCTTTAGCTTGTGAAGGAGGAACACTAATCTTTATGATCACTAATCCTTTCATATGCAATTTTAAAACACGTATTATATTAATCACGTACTTATCCATGTATGTCTGGCTTTGAAAATAAAACCAAGGTCTTTCAAGACTTGACGATGAACGGACGCCATCTTAATGAAACGACAGTAGTCTCTCCTTGGTAAAATAAAAAAGAAGTAAAATCCGAGGCCTAAATAATGGAAATAATGTTCAAAAGAACTTTAATATATTATTATATTAATTTATTTAGAAAGTCTAATTAATATAATCTGTGAAAAATGTATGTAAAATATAATTATCATTGATAATTATGTTATTATCATAACATAAAAGTGAGATAAAAGTTATTTCGTAGATAAAGGTAGTTTTTTTACTCTTAGCATTGTGGGATGTGAATTTCCTTGTACCAAAACGGGCTGGATTTGGATATTAGTGATACATAATATACTTTTACTTATATTTTAGGTTCTTGGAATCGTAGTGATTGTGTGGAAGTTATAAGACACACCATCAATAATATATAGTTGAAGGTAAGTATAGATTGTTAACAACAGTTGATATACAAAACGTTGTTGGTGTATCATAGTAGTGTATGTAATTTTCGAAGACCAGAAACCATCCATTGTCAATAGTCCCCACAATTCTGTAGTCCAAAGAGGCGACCGACATCGTCAACAACTACAACTGTACAAGCTAGCCGACTTTCGCGTTCATTTCTATAGCTTGGATAAGATTTCGCAGAAATAATTGAAATGGTACACATTTCATTCCGTAACTGTAATTTATACATGTATGCTTATATTAGGGCTAATAGGGCAGTGGTTCTCAACCTTTTTTGGCCCGTGCCCCCCTTCACAATATATTCAGAACGTCATCCCCCCCCCCTTTCAGTATTTCCTACCTAAAAATCCTGCCCTCGCCCCTACACAGTATACGTAATAATGGAAGCTAAATTTAAATCACATACTAAAACAAGTCAAGATGTCCACATAAAACATGATTTGTGGGTCTACTTACTCTATAAATTGAATTTTAGAAGGGTGAGACACACAGAACTGTACAGTATGAAAGGAAAAACTTCTTCTTCTTCTTCTGCGTTAATCCGGATTTTTTTTTATTTTCCGGATGTGGCTGTGTTGTGCCTGCTTACAGCAGAGCTGCGTTCTTACGCCGTTAGGCAGACACATCCAACTTCTGCAGGCATTTGTTGACCGGGTTAACCTTCCCGGGGGAAAGGAAAAACAATATCAAGTAATCAGTTCTTGTATTAAAGCGATCTTGAAATAATCTTAATCCCCCCCCCCCCCCCCCCCCCCCCCCCCCCCCCCCCCCCCCTGGAAACCCTAAATTTCCCCCACCGGCTGAGAACCACTGTATTAGGGGGTCCCATCATGATTTTCAAATTGATTATTTACTAATGAGACCACCACAGACAGCTAGGCCTTGAAAAAACTGAATCTAACAGTACCAAGATGATGCATGTATGTCAATTAGAGGCGAAGATATGCATCTTTGAGTGTCGTGATTGTATACACAGAAATTGAAACAAAAGATCTCTCTGGCCATCTTTTTTTCGTGTCCGGCTCAAGGTCAAGCAGAATTTATCAAAATTTATGTTCTTATTAGTGTAGCTTGTTTATTTTCAAACGAACACCCTAGCAACCATACATCATTGCGATCGGTGTAGCGAAGCCTAAATGCTTATGTCATCTATTATTAAAAATTATGTAACGTTATCTAATTATAATATAAAAATGGTAGCCAATTAGTTGTTATATTAATTCTTCTTCTTTGCGTTCATCCGGAGTGATTTTTTCAGATGTGATTGCGGTGTGTCTGGTTAGGCACCCTCGGGTCGAAACCCTCAGGCCAACACATCCGACTTTTAGCGTGCATTTTTGACCAGGTTAGCAATCCTGGGAGACTCTCACTTTTGTGGTACCGTCCACATCTCAGCTGGTCAAGTTGGAACAGTCGAAGACTACACAGTCATCCCTCAAGTGAAGGCAGGGACAGTCCATAGCATTTTCCGCCATCCTGGGTGGCTTCCATAATTGCAGAGCCGGCACATAACGCTCTGGTGCTGGGTTTACCGAGGGAATCGTCACGTCCTGCTCATGGCTGTTTTAATTCCTCACTTCAATATATTGGGCATTTCGCTCGCCCTGGGCCGTTCCTGCACAAACCAGTCAGCTCTGCGGTTGGTTTCCACTAAGCGAGTTTTCGGACATGTGCTTGTCCCTGTACCCATCAGAGCTGTTCCAGGCACGGCGGACATTCGGAAAACTACCTAGTCAGAGCTGTTCCTAACAAGAGCGGCATTCGGAAACTAGGTAGTCAGAGCTGTTCCTAGCACGAGAGACATTCGGACGAAACATTTCACTCGGACGTAATTGCGTAGTGTCAATTTTTAGTTTGCCACCCGTAGGACGACACTTCCGACTTCCGGCGGGCATTTTTTAATGAGGTTAACCTTCCTCTGATTTCGAGGCACGTTAGACTGTTGTGATGTCGCCCACATCTCAGCTGGTCAAGATAGAACGACCAACGACATCGCGGTCGGCCCTCAAGGGAAGGCAGGGGCAGACAGTGGGCAGTCCCTCGCTATCCAAGGAGGCTTCCATAATTGCAGAGCCGGCACATATTGCTCCAAGACTGGGCTCACCCGAGGAGTTGCCACGTCCTGCTCATGGCTGCTTTAGTTCCTCACTTCCATGTATTGGGCATCTCGCTTGCCACTGGTCGCTCAAGTGAGCTCCAGGGGCGGTCAGACTGCGGGCGACATCCACTCGGTAAGCTTTTGCTTTTGACTTTGGACCACGCAATAGGTTCGCTCGCCGTGCATTCCATTTCGCGTTATTGAGACGTTTCTCCACTTTTATCTACACTCTCTATGAGTTAGATACAGACAGTTTTCGTAACCATTTCCTTCGACTGGGGCATTTTACTGACTTTTTGTACTCGCTCACGAGGTAGGCTACATGTGCTGCCGGCTCAGCACCTTACCTTCGTGCAGCAGTCAGTGAGAAACGGCCAGGCCATCTCATCCGGGAATCCAACATATCCCTCAGCTGAGAGCCTTCAAACAAGTGTCAGAACTGGGCATGTAGCTTGCTCAGTATCTCGATTCCAATTTTTCGGTAGGTGGATATCGGCCCGACTCTCAGATCCGAGGGTCTGTGGCTTAGAGGCGTTCAGCCTAAACCCTCGACAGAGAGCCTTAGAGTATTGTCCGAAACAAGAACTGCCTTCATGCGCCTGATTTAAACTTTTGACTGCTATCCTCAGTCTCCTGCCGAGCAGCAGGTTGTGTCTCTCTTAGTCTGGTCCCTATCCCATACGCTGTCCGATATGTAGTTTTCACCCATCGGCAAGCACATGGGGTCAACGGGACACTCAAGCTCCCCCACCACGGCAAGGTGGAGACACATCGGGGGAGTTTTATATTAATTAATTACCATGTGCATTCTTTATAATAGCTTTAAACCCTGGCAAGTTGTATCTTGTATTCTGCGGAATGATGCAACGCACATTACATGTTATATCCTGTTTAGATAGTATGCAATGTTAACTAATTAGCATATAAAAATGGCCACCAATTAATTATTATTGCAGTGATGTATGGTTGCTATTAGATTTTTTACAAATAAAAAATTTTCTTCGAACACAGACAGATGGGATCTGAGATCATCAGCAGTCCTTCTTGCCATGATTCAATAGTGCAATTCTAAATATAAAATAAACTAATGCAGAAAGTATAATTATTACTACATAAATTCATAATGAGATAATATATCTTTATTTATATAATGAGATATTTGTATAAAACTGATTTCTCCTGTGTGCATTTACACATTTGTTTATAATTTATGAGACAGTCTTAAAAAATTTAATCCAATTGACATGCGTGGTGTGGTGCCACCATTGACATTGATTTCCAATGGCAAAGTTAAGTCGACACAACACATATCTGCAATTTTGTTTCTTTTCAAATTCAAAGCGATTTAAGAGATGAAACTCTTTGAATATATATATATATATATATACACTGGCTGACCCGGCCCGGCTTCGCCCAGTCCCTGGAGGGGATCTATCTATCTATCAGCCTGTCTGTCTGCTTGTTTGTCTGTCTGTCTGTCTGGCTGACCCGGCCCGGTTTCACCCAGTCCCTGGTGGGGAGCATCTCATTTAATTCATATAAGTAGTCATATAAGCTCCCGTTCCCGACTATCTATCTGTTTGTCTGTCTATCTGTCTGACTGACCCGGCCCGGCTTCGCCCAGACCCTGATGGGGAGCATCTCAAGTCATATAAGTTCCCGTTCCCGACTGTCTGTCTGTCCGTCCGTCCGTCTGTCTGTCTGACCCGGCCCGGCTTCGCCCAGTCCCTGGCGGGGATCTGTCTGTCTGTCTATGTATCTATCTATGTATCTACCTATCTATCTATCTATCTATCTATCTATCTATCCTATCTATCTATCTATCTATCTATGTTCGGTTCGTTCCCGTTAAAAATATAGATAGAATAGATAGATTGATAGTAGAAAATATGATTGGAAGATATCTATCTTAAGTAAACTTACCAAGATATCACAAACAGCCAATAAATGGTGGGCGGTGGGTTGACTGCAGAGTACTGCAAAGGATATGCAACTAACTTTCTCTCACAAAAAAATTACTTAGGCGATGTTTAAAATGGGCATCATAAGGGACTTAACTTAAGATATAACAATGCTACTAAAAGTTATGTCCCTTGTGTTTTATATTTTCTTATGTTCAGTCATGTAATTACAAAATTAAATATTAGTAAGTAAATAGCTGATGTACACTAAAAAAACTATGACAGAAAGTTGCACAGGAATGAAAAGAAAACGTGTAGAAAATTTCATCTCAATCGGATGGACCGTTCGCGAACGCATAAAGAACAGATCCACATACATACATACATACATACATACATACATACATACATACATACATACATACATACATACATACATACATACATACATACATACATACATACACACATCGATTTATATATATATATATATATATATATATATATATATATATATATATATATATATATATATATATATATATATATATATATATATACACACACACACACAATTGGATGCAGAATCCGAAAATCCAAATAAAAACATCTTAATATTAATCTACCGATTTTAAAATAAATGTTGTACGTATGTGCGAGATCGACTCAAACGCCGCCATTGCTTTCCAATGGCAAAGTCGGCACAACACATGTCCGTGAATTTTTTTTTCCTTTTCAAATTAAAAGCGATTTAAGAGATGAAACTCTCAGAATATATATACAATTGGATGCAGAATCTGAAAATCCATATTAAAACATCTTAATATTAATCAATCAACCTCTTAAAAGATAAAATTACTAACCTTATCGTAACCAAATCAGGTTGTTGAAAAACAAAACAGATCTTATTCACGCTGCACATGTAAAATGAAAGTGAGACCTTTTAACAAGAAGCTAAGATTGTCACGTGTTATTTGAAGGAATCCAACCAGAAACATGAAAAGTACCTTTACAGACCATTATTTTGAGGACCCGGTGTTGTCCTTCTGCGGATGCGCATAACATATTTAAAGGCTAGATTTGTTTACCCTGGTTACTGGAACTGCCTGCTTATATATACTATATATATATCTTCTTCTACCCCTTTCCTTCTGCGTCACTGGTTTTTAGCCCCAGATTTAGATTGGATCTATTACTAATAATAACAGGATCGATCATGATTTTAAATTTGAGTATTTACTGATGAGGCCACCACAGATAGATAGGCCTTGAAAACCCAAATATAATGGTACCTCAATAATGCCTGTATGTCAATTCTAAGTGGAGATATTCACATTTGAGTGTAAGTGTAGGTGTCTCGGGGTATAAAATTCTCATGAATCCCGTAATTTTGGGACTCTTCAGTGTGTCTGGTATCTCCACGCTGCCTAATGGGTCATTAACGGATGTGAAAACTGACTTCAGAAATATGTCCCGACATGTCGAATGATAAAAAAAAATAGTAAAAGTATACAAATAAATTATTAATAATCTTTAAACTTGTATTTTCTGTAACTTTAGTAATTCAAATTGTACGTTGTGAGCTGGTCCGATCGATATTTCACGTCAGCCGCCATCTTGGCTTTCCATTCACAAAGTTGAAACATCCCCGCATAAATAATATTTTTTTATACCACAGGTGGAAGACAGTTGGCGATGAAACTCTCCAATTATGTAAAAATGGGTGCAGAATTCGAAAATCCATCTAAAACTAAATACAGATTAATTTATACACGCTCTAGAAAATAAAATTACTTTCCGTGTGTCAAATAAAGGTATTTATTTAAAAGCCAAGATAATTTCAACCAATCGCTGTACACGGAGTATTAGACTAACCTTTTCTGCAGAACCTAAGATGGCGTCTGTTATTGTCACATGATATTTGAATGAATGAAGGACGTAGAAAGCATGAATGGTCTTTACAGAAGCCATTTTGGGGACACAATAGATCGTTCGGGGGTGGCGCGGTATATCACTTCCAGTTTCATTTTGTCAAATCCGCTACAATAAATAGATACATTTTTTGGTAACAATCAGTTCTCTCTCTCCCCAGGTTCTGTCTCTGCTGTCAATGGTTCATGTATTTCATTCATATCCTCACTGTCATTCATATCATACATTCCATTGCAGTATTCTTGCCATCTTCCTAGAATTTGTCTATATTCTGTTAAGGTATTTCCCATCTTATCACAGATAACATTCAATTGAGGTTGAACATTACTTGTCAATAACTTCATTTCTTTGAACGTTTCGTAATCTCTATCAGTCTTATGATATTGCTCTATTCTGGTACAGCATTCTTGTATATATGACTATTTGTCCTTTCTTGTGTTCTTTCTTATTTCTCGAGTTAGATTTATACTTCATGCTGCTGTTTTCGGATTCACATCCTTTCTCTTTCAGTTCCCTTTGTTGTTTTATTAATTCTAATGTGTCTGACGCAATAGTTATACTTTACACACATTTAGATGTGATGTTATAGCAAATGTCAATTTAATTTAAATAGCACTAATTTTTTGAGTTGGATAAATTATTCCTGCCATAGTGAAAATACGTAATTACACACTCAACGATTTATGGTATCATGCATTAAACACGTTTTCTTCTTGGATTTATTCTTAGATTTTCAACACTTTTCATAATGGCACAGACAGAAGCTGGTCCAAATGATATCGTCATCCATCTTGTGAATCCTTACAGATGTGGCGATTGTGGTGCAGAGTTCTGTGCACGCAGTTTATACCTTGTGAGTCATGGTTTAAATAGTTATGAGTGTTTGAAGATCACAAAATCTTATTATTTTAGTGCTTAATTTCTTTGTTGTTGATGTTCTGTGAGTGCCAGTCAATACTTAAGAATTTGTTTGTGCTTTTTCAATGGACACGAGAATTCCCCAACAAAGAATATATGTATATGCTAATTCTCAGGACAACAACTTTTATTTCACTGACTATATTTTTTGAAAATATTCTAGTCAGCATTATTATAATGTTCGACCATTATTATATTACAGGTTTCTGAATTTATTGTTGTATGCAATTTCACTAAGAAGCCATACTTGGGGGGAAAGGTAATAAATTGTAGACTTCTTCATTTGGCTGGACCCTATACTTCTGCCTCGGATTCTAAGATTCTTTGTTTAAGTGTATATCAGTCCTGCCCCCTTGTGGTACAAGCTTGAGCTGTGGAGTTTGTGCTATGTGGGGTGTTTTCAACAGACCACTCTGCAGCAAGAGACCAATTCATATGGGGTAAAACCTGGTGCAATGAAGTTGATCATCTAGCCTTTAATAAGTAATGGGCTTGTACACTTTAAGGTGCAGTGGCCATACAACGTCAGAACCATATTTGTATAGACTAATCGGCACTTGCCGGTCTCCATGGCGAAGGACTTACGGATGCGATTCATAAGCCTGCTTACCCGCGTTCGAAACACAGCTGCAGCCGATTTAGCAGCAGATCGCGTTGCGCTGGGTTTTAATGAGTTGGTATGGGAGCTGGTCATTCAGAAAGCGATGGCAAACTACTGAATGTAAAACTTGCTAAGACATCAACAACAGCAGTAAAATGCTGGTGTTGACAGCGATGTCCTGTAAAAAGGATATACAAAAAAAATCTGCATTCTGTGGGTGATCATCATGCTGCCTGCCTTTACTTTCCAATACATTTCTTGATACCCATTTTAAGCTGGGTTAACTTGCGCGCCCAGGTAGAATTTACAAATCCAAATCCACCCTGATTTGGATCGAGTCTATGACCACTTCCCAGCAGTAATGTGTCCAGCCACTACACAACTACGACTCCCCTTCTGGCTTTTTAACCCCTTTTATTTCATTGTCACCATATTTTAATTGATTCCAAATCTCCAGGAACATGTAGCAGAACACATCGCCATACTGAAGGCAGCAGCCCCATGCAACCAGATTGTCTGTGTTACAAGCCTAGTGGAGCCTCAGCCGAACAGCACCACAATAACCAGGGATATCCTACAGATTAATGATCAGCAGGTTAGTTATATATAGGAGGGAACAAGACAAATAATAGATGGTTAAGAATTGTGTCAATATGTCCATCTATCTTCATTCCACCTACCTACCTGCATAACTAACTGCCTACACACCTACTTTTACACCTATCTACCTAACTACCACCTACTTATCTGTATTTCTCTTATGTATGATAATTTTTTATTTAGCATTTCTTCTTCTTTTTTTTTGCCATTCATCCAATATTCACCAGTATTTAGTTTGCTGCACGTCATGACTATTTATCGGTTTCCAAGTATTTATGAAGCTCTACAGCCAGAGCTTGGTTTGCAGGCAGAAAACTGTCCTTAACCATTTTATTTCATGTGTCTGTATAAATTTGATGCATGTTTGAATTTGGTACCAAACATGGTCCCCTGTGTGAAGAGTTACTCAGAGGTTGGCACCGGTGTGTGCTCACAACCGTGTGCTACAGAGACCAGTAGTACATACACACTCTTTTACCTATTATGGGAGACAGAACAAAAGTTTGTTTGCCCAGAGTGCAGAGTCATCAGTTCTGTTTAACCTTTCTGTTCTAGGCAATTTACTTGTAACTAATATAGGCAGCCGACAGATATTTGTTGGTTATGGTCTTATGGTTTCGCGACGGCAGGCAGAGGATTTCTTTCGAGAGACAATGGTTGTGGTCATCTGGCCAGTATGGTCACTGCCATAGAGGAAAGCAATGGCAAACTACCTCTTTAAAAGTGCCTAGTACATTATGATTTGCCTAAAGACTGATCATCGCAAGACAAGGACAGAGACATTAAAATTAGCAACATAGAAATGTTAGGACGTTAAACGACGACAACAAATTAGAGAACAGAAAACAAGAACTGAAAAGAGAAAAAATTAATATTTTAGGGATGTGCGAAATGAGATGGATAGGAGCAGGCATCAAGATAGATGAAGATTTTAAAATTATTTATTCTGGAGGTAACAAAGGGGAGTGGCAATTATTTTGGGCTGGGAAACATCAAAATCTGTTCAAGGATATTGGGCCGTGTCTGACAGAGTTCTACTAGTTAAATTAAGTAGCAGACCTTTTAACATAAATGTTATTCAAGTATATGCCCCAACAGGAGAATCCAGTGAAGATAGTGTAGAGGAATTTTATAATGACATAGAGTCTGCCTTAAAGAAATGTAAAAATTCAGATATAAACATCATATTAGGGGACTTCAATGCAAAAACAGGAAATCAAAGTGATAGATACACAGTAGGAAGCTATGGTTTAGGAGAGAGAAATGAAAGAGGGTACAGACTCGTAGAGTGGGCAAAAGAACAGGAAATGATTGTAGGAAACACCTGGTTTAAGCAACACCCTAGAAGATTATGGACATGGAGGAGTCCTGATAACAAGATTAGAAACCAGATTGACTATATTCTGATTAGCAGAAGATTTAGAAACGCGTTAACAATAGTAAAAACAGTTCCCAGTGCTGATTGTTATAGTGACCACAGATTACTTACAGGAACATTGAGGATAAAGTTGAAGAAAGTCAAGTACATAACTGGAAACACTAAATATGATTTGTGTACAGTTGAGTTGAGTCAAGAACCGACATCACTGCACTTAGGACATTCCCATACATGCTCAGTCCCCTTGTTCAACAGCCAGCGAAGAGTCATACTACTAATTGTTCCCATCGCTATCTGATTAAATGTTCTCCTGGTCTTCCCTCTCAGTTTTGAGATTCTTCCAGAACCCCTGCCGATCCCCCACAATCTCATTCTTTCCACATATGGTTTCTCAATCTGTTCCTCCGCCTTTTCCACCTGGTCCCACAAATGCACGACCACCTCCCCCTTGTCCATAGGCAAGATACCATCAAGAGGTGTATTCCCTGCTAGCCTATCAGTATCAGCCTGTACATTGAGTAATGACAAGGAAATACAAAACAAATTCAACATAGTAGTACAGAACAGATTTGATATATTGTCTGATCTAGAGATCCTATTCCAGGATGTGGATGATCAATGGGAAATATTGAAGATTTCAATCAGTTTGGCTGCAGAATTAACTATTCCAAAATTAAAGAAGGTGGGTCATAACAAATGAATGACTGAAGAAATTTTACACCTAATGGAAACAAGAAGACTCAAAAAAAAATAATGCTGTCAAATATGAAGAAATCCACAGACAAGTCAGAATATTATGTAAGGAGGCAAAAGAAGCATGGCTTGAGGAAAAATGCTTAGAAATTGAAAAACACAACAGTCAAAATACCAAATTAGTGCACAAAAGAATTCAGGAACTTACTAATAAAAGAACAAGTACATCAACAGGCTGTCTAAAAACTAAAGATGGCAAAATCATAATAGAAAAAGATCAGATTATACATGTATGGACAGATTATGTGAAAAACCTTTATGACGATAACAGAGACGAACAGTATGATGTTCAAAATAATAATGAAGGACCAGCAATTTTGAAGATGGAGGTTCATTTTGCTCATAACCATATGAAATCTGGCAAGACCCCCGGTTCAGACAGCGTCACAACAGAAATGATTAATGCTTTAGAATATGGAATAGATAAAGTTACCAGTCTGCTTAATACAATATATGATACTGGAAATATACCTCAGGAGTTATGTAATTCTGTATTTATTGCAATCCCAAAGAAATCAGGAGCCTTGGAATGTGATCAACATAGAACAATTAGTATAATGAGTCACATCACAAAGATTTTGCTACGAATTATGCAAAGAGTGAGGAAGAAATTACAACCTGAAATAGGGGAAGAACAATGTGGGTTTGTAGAAGGAAAGGGTACAGTAAATGTTGTGTATATGCTGCGAACAGTTATTGAACGTGCTATAGAAGTAAACAAGGATATACATCTTTGCTTTATTGACTACACAAAAGCTTTTGATAGAATTAGACATGTCAACATGGTGGATATGCTTGCAGATCTACAAATTGATGGGAAAGACATTAGACTTATAAAAAACATATATTGGAAACAACAAGCTGCCATAAGGATTGATAATAAGTGGGACAATATCAGCCTATTAAGAGAGGTGCAGGGATGTGTAATGTCTCCAGATTTTTTTCCCTGTACAGTGAAAATATTTTCAGAAATGTAGAAGATATAAATGGAATCAGCATTGGAGGACGAAACATCAATAACATTAGATATGCAGATGATACAGTATTGATTGCAGACAATGCGCAGGATCTGCAACAATTAGTAGATGCGGTTGTTGTACACAGTGAGCAACTGGGGTTAGAATTAAATTGTAAAAAGACACAGGTTATGGTCGTCACTAGGAAGAACGAAGTACCACAATGTAATATACAAGTAAATGGGAATATTCTTCAACAAGTGAATCGATACAATTATCTCGGAACAGTCATAACATCTGATGGGAGATGCCTTGAAGAGATTAGAACAAGAATCGCCATGGCGAAAGTAGCCTTTAGCAAGATGAAAAACATTCTGACCAATAAAAAGATGTCAATTGAAACGAGAAAAAGAGTGTTGAGGGGATACATAGAGCCTGTTCTTTTGTATGGATGTGAAACTTGGACAATGTGCAGTCAAGCTGAAAAACATCTGATGGCTGCAGAAATGTGGTTTCTGAGGAAAATGCAAAGAATACCATGGACAGATAGAAAAACCAATGACCAAGTACTACAGGAGACAAATGAAACTCGTAAACTGATTAGAGAAATTAGACGTAGACAGTCAAAATTTTTTGGACATGTTATGAGAAGAAATGGATTGGAGAACTTAGTGACAACTGGCAAGATCGAAGGGAACAGACCAAGAGGAAGACCGAGAGGAAAATACCTGGATGGCTTGGCCATATGGCATGGACGAGACAGGAACACTGAGCTGATCCACGACTCTGGTGATCGAGTGAAATGGCGAGTCAAGACCGCCCACGCTTTTCGGCATGGCACATGATTGAGTATAGTTACTTAAAAATAACAAATATTTGGTCTAAATGAGTGAATATAGTAACACAAAAATTGTGTAAATTAACAATTAAGATTTAAAAATACAGTCAGTAGCATGTCCTTTACAGGACATTGCAATAAACTGTAGCATTTATTGGCTGTTTGTTATTTACTAGACAATTTTAGTTTAGTCATCTGTCACTGCTTTCTGAATGGTTGTCTTATACCATCTAAATCAATGGGAAGCAGCCTGCTTCCAAATTGTGTGGTGCTGATTTTGAACCCTCAGCTCGGTAAGTCTGGGGATTATGAAGCCATGCCTTTTACTATCCCAAAAGCCACAGACACCAGGGGAAATAAACTTGAAAACTTGGTGACAGCTGGCAAGATTGATGGGAAAAGAGCCAGGGGGAAAAGTAGGCAAAGAGATAAATACTTAGATAACTTGGTCACATGGACCATTTGGGACAAGGACATAGACTTGATCCAAGACTCTTGTGATCATAAAAATGCCAAAATTAATGGCATGGCACGTATTGATGAGTTGGGACATGAGGAATTAAAAGGCACATCTTGTAAGGAATAAACAATAAACATATGATGATTTCTTGATGTTTTCCCTCATGTGTCTGGTCTGGAGCAGATATAGATAATTATGACTCTCAGATTCTCACTGTCATGTGATATAGAATGAATGAAGCAATAAGCGTGACTTAGTGTACTCATGTATATTTTAATAGACATTTCTTGTATCCTCTTTTTTTTTTCCAGATGTTTGAACTACAAGATATGTCCCTTGATTACACTCAACTCACCCCACTGAGAGTTCTGGAGCAAGCAGGCATTTTGAATTTGCCTCGTCCACTGCTGGTCACATCTCCTGTTCGGTCAAAGCCACTCGCCAAAGAAAAGCCTATTTTAATTCTTGATGTTGGCAACACAGATATTAGGAATGATGGCAGAAAAATTTCTTTACTAAAGAATCGACAGCTGCATCAAGAGATTAGAAATATCAGCAGTAGCAGTGGCATGACTGTCGGGGCAAGCCACATTGTTGTTCAAGGAGAGGATTCTGGTTTGTCTGAACTGGATTCAGTAGTTCAGCAGGCATTGTTTAAGAGAGAACACACTGGAGCAGAAGGTACTCCTGAAATGTGTGATGCTGCCCAGTCTTTGGCTGAAATGTTAACTCCAGATCACGAGAATACAGAATTTGGTAGCATAGATGACAGATCAGTGTCATCAAGAAGAATGTTAACTTCCGTAACCAGGAAGGAGAATAGAAAAGATGTGGTGTGTTCAGTTTGTTCAAATGTGTTTGCAAATGCAAGTGTGTTAAAACGACATCAGGTAATACACACTGGAGCCAGACCGTACAATTGTAATGTGTGCTTTAAAGATTTCAGTGATGTCAGCTCTCATAGAAAGCACTCATTGATACATAAGCGACAACATCGCTGCCCAGTTTGCCACCGAATATACCTGCGAAGGACACAACTTCTTCTACACATGAAGCAGCACAGGAAAAAGAGATTCATTCAGTTTGGTAATGGGTTCTTTGAAGTCCAGGTTAATGTTACCAGAAGCAGTGAGGGACATCTGGTACAGGAATACACTTTGCCAATTCTTCAAGCGCAAGAAAGAACTGAAAAATGTATTACATCTCCCAAGATAGATGGTCAGACGGATGCTAAGGAAGAATCAGATGAGATTAGTGCCAGACCAAATCTTAATTTGCCTGAAAGTCAGCATACAGGTAATGCTTCCTTTGATACATCAACACTAGCAGGTCAGGCTGAGAATGAACAGAAAAAGAAAACCATCTATCGCTGTGGACATTGTAATACCGTTATTTTCACCAGACCAACCTTGTTCAGGCATCTCATTAAACACACAAATACAAGGCCCTTCCAATGTGAGAAGTGCCTCAAATCTTTCCATGACAAAGCAGATCTGCTTCATCATCATAAAACACACACTAAGCCTGTTCAGTGTAGAACATGCAAGTCATCTTTCTCTAAATATTTGTACCTCCAGAATCATCTACTGAAAGGGTGTCCTGTTGCTGCCAGTGACAGCAGATTTACTGTCTTGCCTGACCTCAGATGTCAGTGTAACATTTGCCAGAAGATACTCAGAAGCAAGGCAAATATATTAAGACACCTTAGAGTCCATGCATTTCAGGAAAGAAGAAAATTATCTGGTCAGGTTTTAAGTGAAACGAATAAGACAGCCGAGAACCTAAATAGTTATGAACAGGTGAACTTGTCCCAGAATGTGGAGGATCACTACCAGAGTTTGCTCAGTTCTGTTGGATACCGCTGTCTGATATGTGAGCAAGAGTTTCGTTTCAAAAGTTTCATTATTACACATGTTCGTATGCACCTCAATCAACGTCCATATAAGTGTCAAGATTGTCCAAAGAGTTTCTACGCAAGACACTTGTTGAAGAAACATCAGCACAACCACACAAAACCCTACAGCTGTCCTGCTTGTAATAAAAGCTTCATTCGTAGGTATATCATGAGGAACCACTTCACAAAAAGGCATCAGCAGGAGGATCCACTGAAAGATGTCACAGAGCTTGTAGACGAGAAGCTGATCCAGTGTGACATCTGTGGTAAGACCATGAAATCCTATCAGAAAAGTGTCATGTTGTGCCATATCCGTCTACACAAAGATGTTAGGCCCTTCAAGTGCAGAGTGTGTGATAAGTCATTTATCAGTGACAATGCTGTGAGAAAGCATTCACTCAACCACACCAAGCCATACAAATGCCATATTTGTAGTAAAGGATTTTCCAGACGGTATCTCCTCACAGACCACTTCAAGAAGAAATGTGGCAGGAAAAAAGGAGCAAATACAGTGCAGAAGGATGATCTGGTGTTAGATAACACTGACCAGGAAAGGCATGTGGGCAAAACAGCTGGTGAGTCATCAGCTGCCATCTTGGCTACTTCCGCAGAACCTCAACCATATGAGGCAAAGATTATCAAAGAACAAGATGTTAGCACTGGGACAGTGACTTATACATGTGAACCCTGTGATAAGAGGTTCACGGTCTATGAAGCACTGACGAGACACATCAGCACATTTTCTAGATGCACTCCATGTAAGTACTGTGGACAGGTGTTCGAAGATAAACATCTGACCATGTTTCACCAGCGTTCATGTTTAGGTCTCACTGTGAGTGCATCTCAGAAATGCTCAAAGAAAAGCAATACAGTAGGAAAACAGCAAGAGCAAGTACAGAAAATAATGAAGGACATCAGCATGAAGATTGAAAATCTCACTTCTAAAGCACCATCATTGAAAATCATTGAGGGGAATGCTGTAGAGGGATCAGTAGACACTACAGTTGTAAAGAATGATAAAATGCTGCAAAAGAATGCATCAACTGACTCACAGGTGCAATCCATGCCATTGATGCATATATTGGGTGACACACAGGTGTTATCCTTGCCGCTTAAAGATATATCAAGTGACACATTGGTAACATCCATGAGAAAACCAGTTACAAACATACTGCATAGTTCAGAGGCAAGAAAGGGCCAGTTTTCATGTCCTGAGTGTGACCGAAGCTTTGCCACCCCTAGAGGTCTGAAGATCCATGCCAGTAGCCATGTCCGTCTGTTCAAGTGTGAAACCTGTGACAAAGACTTCCTTCAGATCAGTGATCTCAGAGCTCATGCCAAGATTCACATAACTTCAGCAGAAGCTAATGTAGAACCAGAAGTGACATTTTCAACTGGAAATCCACACAAACAAGAGCAGGAAGAGAGTAAACATAAAGCAACCGAATGCATAAAGCAAGAGCAGGAAGAGAGTAAACATAAAGCAACCGAATGCATAAAGCAAGAGCTGTCTTCATCCACAAAGAGTGTGATTGTTGGGAAAAGAAGCAGAAAAATCTCAACATCTAAGAAAGGTAAAGATAGTGATGATGATCTTACTTCTGAAAAGATGCTCAAGCACGAGGTCTTGGCAGACGTTAGTCGTCGACTGATGCAGTCAGGAACAAGAGGTCGTCCGTATAGTTGTAAAATGTGTCGGCGGAGATTTACTGAGCAGAGTGGATTAGATATTCACATGCAACAGAACCATGGAGTCAAGCCATGATATGTAGTGTATATGCAGTAATATATAAAGCATGGTACATAGAACCATTCTTAACATATGGCTGTGAATCCTGGGCAGTAGTAAACACATGAACAATTTCTGAGGCCTCAGAGTTATGGGTGTACAGGAGAATGCTTACAATTCCTTGGACAAACAATATGAATAATGTAAATGCTTTGAAAGAGGTTAAGATACACTCAGAAAAGTTTGAACATGTTGTGACAACTGGAAAGATTTATGAAAAGAGAGATACAAGAAGACAAGGAGAGCAGATTCTTGAGAGCCTTTTGTCATGGCATGGTAGGGTATCAGTGCACAAAGTATTACATGCTGTTGGAAGTCACAAGATGTGGAGCAGCATAATTGCCTATGCCAGTCGGCAAGACACTTGATGATGATAAGTAGCCATGATTACTTTTATACCAAACAACACAGCATACTAATTGATGCAAGCTGACCTGAGTTAAGTCAAGAACCAACACCACTGCACTGGGGACATGCCCATAAGTGCTCAGTCCTCATCAACAGCAAGCAAAGAGTTCCAATACTAATGATGCAAGCTGACTATTCCACTGTGCATGTGTAGCAAATTCTTGTATACTCAGCCACAATGAAATCGGGTTCCAATACAATTCTTATCTTGCCAGTAGAAGTCAAGAAAAGGACTCTTTTACATGCCGCATTAGGCATATGGTGCTAGACTAATATTTTCATAGGCAATCATCACTCGCCTGTCTCCGTGGCAAAAGGGTTACGGACGAGGTTTGTGATCCCACATACCAGCGCTCAAAATAGCTTCGCGCGATTTGGCAACAGACCGCGTTGTCCTGGTTTTTTATGAAATGGTATAGGTGCCGGTCGTTCAGAAAGCAATGGCAAACTACTGAACGTAAACTTGCCAAGACATCAACAATGGCAAAAAATGCTGGTGTTGACCTCAAACGGCCTGTAAAAAATATGCACCTAACTTTTTTGTAACCATCACTCTGAGGAGAGATGTGGTCAGTTTCACGTCAGCTGCTTGTATTTTCTCAAAACATTTCCTGGTCTCGTTTTAGATTGGGTCGACCTGGGAGCCTAAGTCAATTTTTTAAATCTGTCATAATGCAGATTTGACTCCATGACTATCTGGCAGGTAGGCAGGCAGGTGTCTAGCTACTACATTATCACAACTCCTTACCTTCATGAGACACACATGAGACACTACACAAAAACCATGCATTTCATGACTTAATCAGCTTGATTCACACCACGTTTGTTTCCACTTGAGCAACCCCCAGCTAATATGACAGTATGTCTGTCTTAGCTAATCCTGTTGAAATCCTGCACTATTGTTGCAGCAAAAGATCACGCCAAAATGTGATATAATAATAGAACTGAAAATGCTTTATCAAACTGATAAATGTAAATACCTATGCACAATCATAACATCAGATGGAAGATATGTGACAGAAATTAAGATTAGAATAGGTCACTTAAAAGCTGACTTTCAGAAAATGAAAAGCATTTTATGCAATAAGTCACTGTCACTGAATGTCAGAGAGTACTGAAATGCTATATAGAACCTGTTTCCCCGGGAAGGTTAACCCGGTCAACAAATGCCCGCAGAAGTCGGATGTGTCGGCCTAACGGCGCAAGAACGCAGCTCTGCTGTAAACAGGCACAACGCAATCACATCCGAAAAAAAAACTCCGGATGAACGAAGAAGAAGAAGAAGAAGAAGAACCTGTTTTATTGTATGATAGTGAATCTTGGAATGTAAATGAACAAATTAGGATGAGTTTGGAAGCAGTGGGATGTGGTCACTGGGACAAATGATGCTGATACTTTGGACTGCCAGAGTAACTAATCCTGATTGTCTGGAAGTGGCTAATGAAACTAGATCTTTGCGTACAACTATAAGAAAGAGAGAACATTCTGTGGTCATGTAATGAGAAGTGAAGCATTGGAAAACATTGTGACAGCTGGACAGGTCAATGGAAAAAGAGACAGACGCAGACTGAAAAAAAATGATGCTGGATGGACCGAGATGGTGGCATGGAGAAATATCATCAGCAGAGTTGATAAAGAACCCAAGGACTGAGATCTGTGGAGATACAAGAGCGCATACGCCAGTTGGCAGGACACATGATGATGATGATTGTTGCAGAATTTTTCTTGGTGGCCTCTTGCTAGGTTTTGTCCAGGTTGGCCATGCCTCAGATATGTCTCGTGACAATTTGTATTCAACAGTTAATTTGGCATAACTGTGTATCATAACTGTGTGTTTCATGGACTGTGTGGGTGAACATCTAGGAAACATCCAGATGGGAAAATGACTGCCGATTCCATCAGAGATGAACTGGGTGTTTCGTTGGGGACTATTGTGTTGACATTCTGGCGGCGGCATTATGCACAGTGTATCTGTGTGGGCTGTTGTTTGTTGAGACTCCTGTCTTTTCCACTTTTCACATTGGGCAGTGGGGAGCATTTTGTGTGATATTCACTGGCACAGGAATGGAGCATAATGGGGACAACCCGTTGCTATGAGGTTGGAACTACGACTAACTAACTGTGTATCTGAAAAACCTGGATTCTCTATACATCTGCAACTTACCAAGTGTTGATCAGCTGCTACCTATCATGAATATACAACTTTCAGATTACTGAAGGCAAGTTTGTGATGTATATAGTAATCAGTGTAGTGATAAATGCTTGTTTCAGAGTGGATCAGGCATTTAACATGCTTGTTTTCATAGATGCAGGTCTAAATGTAGGATCATGAAGAATAGAGACAGGTAATGTGAAACTGTGCTAGCAAAACTGGAGAGCAATAGGACAAAAAGGAAGTGATGTTTGTTCTTCTGACTTTGCCTGTTTTTTTTATGTTTGCTGATAAAGATTTATTGTCTTCAGTTATTTATAATCATCTTATAAAGCTGGCCCTCTCTTCTTCTTCTTGTTATTCATTGATTTTCCCCAGCTTTGTAGCAGTGAACTCCACTTAATTCATTATCTAAGGTATGCTAGATAGATATAACTGAAGATAAAGAAAAGATCACAGTAGAACCTTGAGGAAAAATCACCATCATAGGTTACAGTCTTTTCCCTGTCAATAAACACATATGTCGTTGATTTAAAAGATATATATATATATATATATATATATATATATATATATATATATATATATACACATATATATATATATATGTATATATATATAACAAGAGCTCGTCTGTATAGTTGTAAAATATGTCGGCGGAGATTTACTGAGCAGAGTGGACTAGATATTCACATGCAACAGAATCCTGGAGTCAAGCCATAATATGTAGTGGTGACACCCCCCCCCCCCCCCCCCCCCCCCCCCACACACACACACATATTGCATAATGCAGAGGATCTAACTATATTTGCAAAATCAAGAGCAGAATGAGATTGTTTAGCATTGTAATTTTGTTTTGTGGCACACAATACAGTTTTTACAATTCTTAATCTTTAATGTAAGAGACCTACTGTGACATATATAGTCACAGTTGAGAAGATTTGACAATTCTGAACACAAGAATGGAATGACCTTGAATGCTTGGCTGTTTTGTGAGATAATCTTCCACATGTGTGTTTCTGAATAGAGAGGAGATGTGTGTTTTTGTGTGGAGAAGAGATGTGTGTCTTTGAGTAGAGAGGAGATGTGTGTTTCTGAGGAAATGTGTATGTTTAGAGAGGAGATGTATATTTTTGAATTGAGAGAAAATATTTGCTTCTTAGGAAATGTGTGTTTTTAAGTAGAGAGGAAACATGTGTTTTTAAGTAGAGAGGAAACATGTGTTTTTAAGTAGAAGGCAAATGTGTGCTTTTGAGTAGAGAGGAAATGTTTTTCTTTGAGTAGAGAGGAAATGCGTGTTTTTGAGTAGAGTGGAAATGTGTGTTTTTTAGTAGACAAGAAATGTTGACCTTTTAGGAGAGAGGAAATATTGGCCTATTAGTAGAGAGGAAATGTGTGTTTTTAGTAGAGTGGAAATGTGTGTTTTTTGAGTAGAGAGGAAAGATTTTCTTTTGGGTAGAGTGGAAATGGGCTCCATGGTGAAGAGGTTACAAACGCAATTCGTAATCCCATATACCATGTCGAAACACAGCTGCAGGTGATTTGAAAGCAGACCGCCTTGCGTTGGTTTCCATACAAAGGTAGGAGTGCCAGTCGTGCAGAAAGCAATGGCAAACTACTGAATGTAAACTTGCCAAGAAATTATGAACAGCAAAAAACAAAATGCTGGGGTTGACTGCAACATCATGTAAAGGATATGCAGGTAACTTTTAGAGTGGAAATGTGTATTTCTTTTTGAGTAGAGAGGAAATGTTGGCCTTTTAGTAGAGAGGGAAAGGGCATTTTTGAGCCGAGAGGAAATATGTGTTCTTCAGCAGACTCGAGCATGGAGGTAGTCCTCTACACTTGATGATGTTGGGAAGTGTATCCTATGATATATGGACACTGGTCTAACATGTAAGAAAGCATTAGATGGGACAACATGGCTCTGCTCACTAGCACTACTAAAGTGTGTATGTTGAAGGTTACTAATTTTGTAGACATAGCCAGAGACTGGTAGATGTCCAGTATTTCGACTGAGATGATATGTCAGATTCTCATGCCTTAAAAGTCTTGTTGACCTGTGTGGGCATCTGAACTCTATTTCATTTCTGTGTCGGTATTTATGTGTATTGGTGTTTGTCTATCAAGAATGATGATGACTATTCATTTCATCCAGTTGGGTTGAAAGTTTGCAGCCGTGAGTTCTAAGATGGCTGGTAAGGCCTATTTTGGCTTGAAATGTTTTTTGACAATGTGGGCAAAGAATATTTGACGTTCCAGGAGGAGGATCTCCTGCAGTGGTTTTTCTGTCCAGCCTTTTTTTCACAGTATTTATGTACAATGTACATTACCATCGTCCAAGTGAATAAAGCTGTTCTGATCATCTTAGCACTTGTTTTGAATATCTGCAATGATGTTCTTGTAACTGGAGTCTGGGGTTAGATAAGATAGAGCCCAACATAAAGCAAGGAGAAAACCACTAAACATCACATCTCCTTGACGGTAGGCCAAACTAATTCATTCACTCCTTAACTGATTCAGTACCAAATAAAAAGTAGGTTTGGACTAAACATGGTACACAATCACATGATCAAGTATTATAATGCAAATTTCCATTCACTGAGCATTGAAATGGCGGAAGATACTGTGAAACGAAACAGATAACACAATGACTCTAATATTGCTATTAATATTGACTCAAATATTACTGGTCCAAATTTTGTATTCACCCTCTGTAAAGTTCATGCAACATAATAGGTAAATACAAAACTTGGACCGGCAATATTTTCAAACACTGCACAGTCATTAAAAATACACCCTGTATTTGGTGATATATTATTCTTCGGCACTGAATCAGTTAATATGCGTATTTGAGTGGTGGGAGAGATGTGTGTATTTTAGTATAATGTAGATGTATGTTTTTTTAGAAGGGACATGTTTTCCTGAGCAAAAAATAGGTAACCACCGCAGATATGTGTGTTACATTGTGGTATTTCTTCCTTTTTGGAGACTACCATAATTCATATAAACTAGGTCACAACATTATGAAAGGAGATAACCGACTTACTTCTTGACCACCATAATCTGTATACACTAGGTTACAACATTATGAAAGGAGGACGAGTGCAACAGAGTACCATTGGATGTTTTAATGCTTCAGCTTCTTGAACTCAAGATTAGTCCTTTCCTCCTTAGTTGGATCGCTGCAGCCCTCTTCCAATGGAAAGTAGTTTTTAGATGTGGCAGTTGGACTTCGGGACCAACTACAATATATCCTGGCCTACCACAGGCATCACCATTATCTCTGGTGCTGTTTAACGCCTACACTGTGAGAATCACCAGTGAGAAAATCTTAGGACCGGGGAGGACATTGTCGTATGCAGACGATGTTTTAGTGTATCGTCAGGGTAAGGATAGAGATCAGGTTGCTGTGGAACTACAAACCGAACTCAATCACATAAGTACTTGGTGTGTTGAAGCTGGGGCAATGGTCAACCCAACAAAGGCAACAGTGACATGGTTCTCTTTGAATAACCATATTGTCAACACCCCAACGCCAACTGTAAATCTGGGTTCAGAGACGGTGAAAAGAACACAGGCAATGAACCTGGGGATATGATTTGATCGAAGCCTAGCTTATACTGAGCAAGTAGACCAGGTGATAACAAAGGCCAAGCGGGGTTTGGCTGTGATGCGGGTGATGACGGCGGCAAACTGAGCAGCGCCATCTATGTCTTCTTTACAAGGGTCTGGTCCTTTCTGTTTTGGAGTATGCGATGGTGATCCGACTCTCAGCCATAAGCAGATAGAAAGGGTGGTAAGGATACAGAACAAAGCTATGCGCATTATTCATGGAGGTACAAGGGATACAGCATGCATGGCGATACGCTACCTTCTTGATTTTCCAACCATGAGGGACAGAATACAAATTTGCCAAGCACATGCCTATCTCAGAGTCAACGCAAACACAACATACACTGCATAGCGAGATTAAGAAGCTAAAGGACAGCAGGTTAAAAAGAGGAAAGTCATGGATGGGTCAAGCCGAAGACTTTCTTCAGCTGGTGTGTTCACTTGAGGACTTAGATCCTGGCAAGGAATGGGTACAAGAGCTAACAGCAAGCAATGTGCATCCAACTAGACAGGAAATGCAGACAAGAAAATCCAGCTGCTGTGGTGGCCAAAGTACAGGCTCTGATCTTTGAGAATTCTTTAAAGGATGATGCTGTCATCTACATGGATGGGTTGGTTGTCCTAGCAGTGAGAAGTTCATGGGCCTTTACGGCTCATGCCAGAGGGAAAATTGCGAAGGAAGAGTCTGGTGCTTTTGCTTTGACCAAATGCAGCCTGGCTATGGAAGTCATGGCAGTAAGTAAAGCAATAACATGGCTCGAGACACAGACATCCAATCGGGCATGTGTCCTTAGTGACTCAATGAGTATGCACAAGAGGATAGAGATGGGGTGGGTCAGAAGAGAGTGGCTGCTGTCTCTGGGGCGGTCTCGGCTGGCAAAGATTAGTTTCATCTTCATGCCAGGGCATGCGAGTGTACAAAGGAATGAGCAGGCTGACAGGCTTGCATGTAGGGCTACTGTGGAGGGCGGACGTGCCATGGACCAGGCTGACATTCTGAATGCTCTACGAGAAGTAAGACTTTTGCGAGAACCAAGTGATGACTGAATCTACAACCATTGTCAGACTGCGAGAACAGCAAATTAAAAGAGGTGTGGCCAAACAATAACACTACGCAGGAAGCCAAAGAAGATTGATAAACCAACACAGAACTGGTGTCGTTAGTAGCCAGCTACACTGCTGCGGGATTTGCTGAGAAGGGGATCCGAGCACTTATGGACTGAATGGTTAGATGTGCAATGAGGATGATCTGTCGACTAACTAATTAACTAACATTATGAAAGGAGATAACCAACCTACTTCCTGGCCACCATAATCTGTATACACAAGGTCACAACATTATGAAAGTGGGTAACCGACTTCCTGGCCACCATAATCCATACCATATACACTAGGTCACAACATTATGAAAGGATACAACCAGCTTCTTGACCACCATAATCTGTATACACTAGGTCATAACATGTAACAAACTTACTTCTTGACCACCATAATCCATATACACTATGTCACAACATTATAAAAGGAGTTAACCAACTTCCTGACCACCATAATCCGTATACACTAGGTCATAACATGTAACAAACTTACTTCTTGACCACCATAATCCATATACACTAGGTCATAACATGTAACAAACTTACTTCTTGGCCACCATAATCCGGTTGCACTAGGTCATAACATGTAACAAACTTACTTCTTGACCACCATAATCTGTATACACTAGGTCATAACATGTAACAAACTTACTTCCTGACCACCATAATATGTATACACTAGGTCATAACATGTAACAAACTTACTTCTTGACCATCATAATCTGTATACACTAGGTCACAACATGTAATCAACTTACTTCCTGACCACCATAATCTGTATACACTAGGTCACAACATTATGAAAGGAGGTGACCAACTTACTTCCTGACCATATTTTCTTGCCAGTGGTCTCTGAAACTTTACTTTGTGAGGTTGAATCAGTCATCTCTAGGGTCATACTGGTCGATAAAAAAGAATCTGGCCACTGGTGAGGCTTGAACCCACATCAATTAACACTTGGCATTTTCCCCATCTATTTGATTCTTCTTTCTCTGTTTATCCACTTGTCATGCCATATTCTGGTGTTTTCAGTCTCTGATCCTATGCATTCCTCTTCCAGCTGTTGTTCTTTGATATCCAAGAAATTTTACATGGGCACTGAAGTTGTCAGCTAAGATAGTTTTTTTTAATGTTATTGCTTTCAGTGTTATCTTGAAGTCTAGTAAACGTGCTGTTGAAGTTGGATGGCAGTAGATGTTGAGTAGATTATACTTGATGTTGCATGTGAACCATAACTTGCCGTCTAATGGTCAGTGTCACACACAGTGTTGTAGGTTCTGGTGGCACGGGCATTGTTTCTAACCAGGATCGTGATCCCTTGGCATTCCATGTATCTGTATCTATACTGAGTATACCCCAAGATGATTTCTTTCCATGGAACTATGGTTTTGGTCATAACATCTGACGGAAGGTACCTTGTAGCGATTATAACAAGAATCGCTATGGCAGAGGTTGCCTTTTGCAAGATTGGAAAAATATCGAGATATAAAAATTGCAGTGAGAAGAAGAGTGCATAAGTTCTACATAGAACCTATACCTATACTGCTGTATGCAAGGAAACATGAACAATGAGTAGACAAGTTGAGAAACATCTAATGGCAGTGGAAATGTAGTTTCTAGAGAGAATGCAAGAAATACTATGGACTGAACGAAAAACGAACGAGACAGTTACTCAAGAAACAAATGAAAACCGTAAATTGATCAGGGAAATGAGTTGTAGACAGTTGGAATCTCTTGGGAACGATATGAGGAGAAATGAACCAGGAAACTTATTGAGAACTGGCAAAATGGATGGGGAAAAGAGTAAGATAAAGGCAAAGCGATAAATAACTGGATGGCATGGTCTCATCGTATAATCGGCACAAGTACAAGTGCTAGTTTAAAGTTATTACAAGACCGCAGATCTGATTCTGATCCAAGACTGGTGATGGTGCGACATGGTGAATCATGACCGCCGTGAACCATGACTTATCGTCATGGCACATGATGATGATGATGGTTTCTTGCAAATGGCTACATTAACTTAATGTTCACACAGCACCTTGTCAAGCTCTATTGTTTTGTTCTGAAGTCCATTTGCATTCAGCTGGAAGATATTGACAGTTCCCCATCACCAATTTTCTGCATTGAGCAGGCGGAAGAACTCTCAAACACAAATCTTGGTAATCGAGACAATACTCCAGCTGATGTGAAGATGACTGGTTTATGGCATTTAAAGTATTGGGTTGGTGCTGCAGACATCTTCATCCTTATGAATATAACTCTTTCTCTGTAATTGCTAAGCAGCTGGCTTGGTCACTCTCTATTTTGGTGCTAGAGAAGTTAACATGTTATGGGGTTCACAGGGATGCATTTCCCGCTAGTCACAGATCCTTATGTAGCAAGGCTCAAGTCTTTATTCAGTTGCTGAGCTTTCACAGTGACCATTTCACGTCCTGCATTCCATCCCTTCACAGTACTTCCCAACACAGAGGTTCTTAATTTCAGTCGGGTCTGAGTGGTTTCGATAGCAACTGGCATGTCAACAGGTGGACAAAGTCCAACAGTCAGTGCCTAGACACGTTGCTTGTCCGCGTCAGCGGCGACATTCGGCGTGGCTCAAATCCCTCTCCAGTTTGGAGACAGTCCCTGGTATTACCTTTATGCCTTTTAGGAATATATGCGTTTTAATTATGTCTTTAAGGAATCTTTTCGGTATGTCCAGTGATTGACAAGAGAGAGTATAGTCAAGTGACATAAATTTATACATGTGGGATTTGGGTTGATTTTAGCAATTTTACTCAACTTAGTTGCCAGACGTGACGTGTATGTCACAACAAAGTGTCTCAGGATTTGTAACAAACATGTGTCCCCCAATAATCAAAAATGAAATATCTCCAATTGAGACTGTCCAACGATTGTATTCATCACAACAGTCACGGAACAACCCTCCAACAAGGTTTCAAAATAAGACATTTATTGAATATACATGATGGGTCATCATATGAGTGATGAAGTCCGTCTCTGTCATTCAACTATACAATCGTAGCAATTCATTAATATCTGAACTCCACGTTACAATGACAGCTCCTGCAGCCATTCGTAGAATGCGATAATCCTCATTTAGCCATTGAACGTATACGGGTATCTTTGTAATCTCTCAACCACAAACGTTCAGTTACCTCCACTCTGGAGTACGATTCCCCTGAACCCCCCACACATGGCAGTGGCTGCACGAAATAGCCCTGCATATAGAGAATAGCAAGTGGCTAGCCGAACTAATATGCTAGGCCAGTGGGTCCTTCCAACGAACCGCCGACTCTCTCTCCTTCAGAAGTTTTGTCTGGACTACTGAAAGTTACAACAAAAGGTCAGTAGGTAACCATACATCACGCACGGACAATATTGGTGCCGTAAAGACGAATGGAGACGGATTGTATCAGCTGCAAAGAACCTCAATGGCTCGGAACGCTGAAGAAGAAGAAGAAGAAGAAGAAGAAGGAAGAAGAAGAAGAAGAAGAAGAAGAAGAAGAAAGTGCAACTACAAATCGAAACGTTGCCAACATAAGACTGTCCTCACTGTACATTGAACCATTTTATCAATAAAAGCTCGGATCCCCTCCTCTTCTCAACATGTAGTGGTCAGCGACACTAGTTCTGTGTTGGTTGGTCATTCCACTTGCTTGTGGATACCGCTCCTTTTCAATAGGAACCTAAAACTTCTCCGACCTCAGATACGCCACCGGATACTCGAAAACCGTGTTAGCAAACTATTGAAACACGATCATGCAAAGTTATTGCAATAAAAATCTTAGAACAGGCGAGGCCTCATGAGAAGCTTACTATGCCATCTGCTGCAGCTCTCTGTGTCTTCCCATATAATTCATTTCCATCTCTGATTCTCTTCTTCATGTGTGTTTAAGTCTCCATTGTCTTTTCTTTTGGCTTGTTTGTGATTTGTTGAGTAACAAACAGTAGCTTCTATTGCAACTGCTTGCACCTTGGACCGAAAGGCTGTTTGTGCATCAACATTCATTTATGTTGGCAGAATAATATTGTCTGTACATGGATACCGATGAGGTCAATAAACTGGAGGTCAGTATTTGTTTACTCGTAATGTCTCCTGCTTGGACTAGGCTGCTGCAGAATCATTAAATATTTTCCCTTTTAGAAGCATTTTTTCCACCAGGCAAATTTTGAGATCCGAAATTGTAAAGCACACAATGTTTGACTTCTGTTTACCTTGTGTGCAATTAATTATATTTTCTGTTTTCGTTTCGGATGTAGTTGGATTAATCTGGATATGTGAATGACGTTTTAATTTATGATAATAGAACACCGATGCACAACCTCGTTCTGAATCTGTCACAATGCTGCACTTTCGCATTGAGAGCCTGCAGTAACAAGTTTATTATTGATCTTATCAGATCACGAAGTATAAAAATCAATAGTTTGCTTTGTGTTTGTTTAATTCCATAGAGAAAAAAAAATCATCCACATGTTATTAAATACTAACTATAAGTATATCACCCAGTGTCATCTCCACAGTGGAGGTCACCTGTAATGTGTCTGTAACATTTACTGCTATGCATCTTCTCATTGCATTCAAACATGCCGCTTCAACTCGATTTCTGGATCTTGTCCACCCACATGAAATATACACCTAGCTATTTCATATTGTGTGTGGCCTATTGTGACCTAGCCACATGCTCCCCCATGTTATTAATCTCTTTCTCAGATTATTTTCGTTTTCTATGTGATGTTCGGTCTTCCCATATTTCGTTTTCCAAGTGAATTCAAGAGAAAGAATCTTTTGGTGATACTATTATCAGGTTTTCTCAATGTTTTCTACACCATCATCTTCTGTTCACCTCTTGATTTGCTGGATCTGTCTAGTTCTCTCCCCAAGCTCCACATTAATAATGCTGTCCCACAATTATAGTCTTTCTGTTGTCTGCACGGACTGGTTAAGGAATGTTTGTAGTTTATTAGTAATTGATTTAGTCGTTCTCCATTTTTCTGATCTGCACGGCAGTACTGATGTAACATTATAAAAGCTTCTCTTTCTTTGTATACTCTATTTGAATATCTCGATCTGCTCCTCCCATTTATGTCTGCATTGTTACCTAAGTAGGTGCATGATTCTGCCTATTTCAGTGAGGCTTCACATAGAGATATATGGGTAATATTTGCTTGATTTATGCTTATTATCTGTGCTTTCTCCCTATTTGCAATGACCTCCCATAAAATGTTTAGTTTATCTTGCATCTTAGTTCATATGTGGGGCAGGAGAGCAATGTCACCTGCAAAGCTGCTCTCTCAGAGTCAGAACAATTCCCTTTATGGGGAGGACTTGGAGAGAACTACAAGACATAACAAACGATTGAACGGCTTGGCATGAGTCTGTCAAAGGCCCATACTCCAACAGGGGGAAAAGAGCAGAAGAATAAGTGTAACATATAGCTGCTGGTGTTTCAGTTTATATGAATGCTCTTACCTCTTTCAGTTCCGGAGGATTTAGCTTCAAACGCCAAAGGGCATAATATGACGAAATAAAAACTATGAATTATTATGGTTGAATAATTTAAAATTTAATGTGCTGAATGTTAAAATATCTAGCCAGATTTCTTTAGTATGCTAAGATCAAACATAAAATATACAATCACGCATTGCTTGATGCACACGGACGATTGCTATTCACGCTTGGTGTATCGCCTGGGATAGAAAGAGTTGAATACTCACACACAAATACATAACTGTTTAATTGTGAGAATATGTTGAAGTCAGGGTGCGAATGTAGCGCAGTCGCTAGCACATGTGCCTGCCAACCCAGTGGTCAGTGTTTGAATCTAGACACACAAATACCTGGTAACTGATTATGTCTGAGTATTGTAAAGTCAGGAAGCTACTGTAGTACATGTGTCTGCCAACCCAGAGGTCAGTGTCTGAATCTAGACACACAAATACCCGGTAATTGATTATGTCTGAGTATTGTAAAGTCAGGAAGCTACTGTAGTACATGTGCCTGCCAACCCAGTGGTCAGTGTCTGAATCTAGACACACAAATACCTGGTAATTGATTATGTCCGAATATTGTAAAGTCACGGAGCTACTGCAGCACATGTGTCTGCCAACCCAGAGGTCAGTGTGTGACTCCCGACGCACAAATACCTGGTAATTGATTATGTCCGAATATTGTAAAGTCAGGAAGCTACTGTAGTACATGTGCCTGCCAACCCAGTGGTCAGTGTCTGAATCTAGACACACAAATACCTGGTAATTGATTATGTCCGAATATTGTAAAGTCAGGAAGCTACTGCAGCACATGTGTCTGCCAACCCAGAGGTCAGTGTTTGAATCTAGACACAAAAATACCTGGTAATTGATTATGTCCGAATATTGTAAAGTCAGGAAGCTACTGTAGTACATGTGCCTGCCAACCCAGTGGTCAGCGTTTGACTCCCGACACACAAATACCTGGTAATTGATTATGTCCGAGTAAAGTCAGGAAGCTACTGTAGCACATGTGCCTGCCAACCCAGTGGTCAGCGTTTGACTCCCGACACACAAATACCTGGTAATTGATTATGTCCGAATATTGTAAAGCCAGAGAGCCAATGTGGCGCAGTGGCTAGCACGTTTGTCTGCCGTCCTGATGATCATATGTTTAAATAATCATCGCGCCTGATATTGAAAATGTACCTGGTTTCAATGTCAGCCCAGCCTAAAATGAATACCGAAGTGTTCTGGGGAAGTAAAATAGCCTGTGTGATATTGACAGCATCAGTCACCGAGTGTCCGGTGGTCTATAAACTACGGGGATACCATCATATACCGAATACGCCTCAAGCCACGGACAAGGGTCCTGTAATTTTATCTACCTACTCTGCGGAGAAGCGGTTACGGACGCAATCCGTTATCTCTCATACTGTGTTCGAAACACAGCTGTTGGCGATTTTGCAGTAGACCGCCTTGCGTTGATTTTTATACAAAGGTATGATTGTTGATCATTCGGAAAGCATTGACAAACTATTGAACGTAAACTTTGCCAAGAGGTCACAAACAGTAACAAAATACTGGGGTGGACTGTGACGCCGTGTAAAGGATATGAAGCTGTCTTTTTGTTTTAACCCGCTAACTGACACTTGCACATTTGGCGGGAATACAGAGCTAGAAGTAAATAAAGGATACACAGTTAGTTGCATGTCCTTTACCGAACTTTACAACGAACCCCAACATTTATTGGCTGTTTGTTATTTCCTAGACAAAGTTCCGTTCATCCCTTTGTGAAACTTAATGTAAAGCGATCTGCTCCAAAATGTCCAGCAGCCGAGATCGAACCCAGTATGTCGTGATTGCTAAACACGTTCAGTACTCCTAAACGTATAAAAAAAAGTCACTTAAAAGTCGACAGGGTTGACTTCGTTGCACCGGGTTTTATCCCATATGGCTCGGTCTCTTTCCGCAGCGCGGAAAGCGGCTGCGGAAAGTGTCACACAAAGCACGAACTACGTAGCTCTAGCGACGACCCACGGGAGTCTCCGAAAAATTTTACTCGTGAACCGAAGGACGCGGCGCGGAATGGAACCCACAAGCTTCAGAGCCCGAGTCAAACGGCTTGATCGCTTGACCACTTCGCCACGGAGACTCCCCTAAACGGATGAGAAATATAAAAACTATATCATCATCATCATCATCATCATCATCATCATCATCATCATCATCATCATCATCATCAAGTATTTCAGCCGTTGGACTCCTGAAGCCTTGTGATCATTCCATGCCATTGCTGTGAATCGTGTGCCGCTCTCTTGAATCCTCTGTATGTTTGCACCGATAAATCCACGTATGACAATTTCACAAATATTTTTCTTGGTCTACCTCTTCGTGTTTTCCTTAGTATTTTGTCTTCCTCGTGGCTTAGGATGTGACCAAGCAATGATGACCTTTCCCCATCATCATTAAGTGTCATGCCGGCTGGCGGAGGCGTTCATGACTTTCTACAGATCTCGGTCTTTGGTTTTCTGGATCGACTCCGCTGATGATATTCCTCCTCCATGCCACCGTCTCAATCCATCCAGCATCATTTCTCTTGGTTTACCTTTCCCTCTCATCCCCTCGATATTTCAAATTGTCACGACTGTTCTCCGATGCCTCTCTTTTCATCACATGACTAAACAAAAAAGCTGTTTGCCTCTTTCTTATTGTTGTAATTAATGTTCTAGTTTCATTAGCCCATTTCCTTTCCCCATATGTTTTAAAATATTACTTTATGAGTTCTCCTTTGTTCTGTTTGTCAGAACTTCTTCATGTGTAGATTGTGCAATCCTGCCGGTTCACCGCATTTCTTGGTTTTCGTATTTAGGAGGCGCCGCGGCTGACTGGTTACGGTGTCCACTGCTAGTTCCGAAGGTATCGGTTTGATATTAGCTTAGAGCTGGGATTTTCCCCATGATTTCTTGGTATTAAATGGTATTGGTATTAAAAGTCCCTTTGATCTCTTTGGGAGTGAGATTAGATGCCTAGCTTGCTCGGATAAGGACAAACACAGGAGGAACCGTATGTAATCTGCGCAGGTTAAAAATCCCACGGCAGTTGAAAACCGTAAAGTGTAGGCTGTAAAGCCATTGCCCGAGCAAAACTTTTATTAAAACAACCAACGAGCGGATCGATATAGCTTGTTACCTTGGATGGAATCGGTCCAGAAAAAGATAGCCTTATACACATGCATGAACAATGATCATTCCTACAAGAAACAAACGAAAAATAGTAATCTGATTATAGAAATTAGATCTAGTCAGTCGCACGTATTTGGTCAGATTATGAGAACAAGTACATTGGAGAACTCGGTGACAACTGGCAAAAACAAGGGGAGCGTAGAGAAACAAATAACTGGATAGCTTGGCCACGCAGCATGGTCGAGACAAGAACACTGAGCACGACTCTGGTGATCGAGTGAGATGGCGAAACATGACCGCCTACGCTTACCGGTGTGGCACAATGATGATGATGATACAAATGCATGCCGAAGTCGGCCACACAGATCTGTGAGGTTCAAAACTATCAGTGACACACAGATCTGTGAGGTTCAAAGCTATCAGTGACACACAGATCTATGAGGTTCAAAACTATCAGTGACACACAGATCTATGAGGTTCAAAACTATCAGTGACACACAGATCTATGAGGTTCAAAGCTATCAGTGACACACAGATCTGTGAGGTTCAAAACTATCAGTGACACACAGATCTGTGAGGTTCAAAACTATCAGTGACACACAGATCTGTGAGGTTCAAAGCTATCAGTGACACACAGATCTATGAGGTTCAAAACTATCAGTGACACACAGATCTATGAGGTTCAAAACTATCAGTGACACACAGATCTATGAGGTTCAAAACTATCAGTGACACACAGATCTATGAGGTTCAAAACTATCAGTGGACACACAGATCTATGAGGTTCAAAACTATCAGTGACACACAGATCTATGAGGTTCAAAACTATCAGTGACACACAGATCTGTGAGGTTCAAAGCTATCAATGACACACAGATCTGTGAGGTTCAAAGCTATCAATGACACACAGATCTGTGAGGTTCAAAGCTATCAGTGACACACAGATCTGTGAGGTTCAAAACTATCAGTGACACACAGATCTGTGAGGTTCAAAAACTAATCAGTGACACACAGATCTGTGAGGTTCAAAATCAATGACACACAGATCTGTGAGGTTCAAAACTATCAATGACACACAGATCTGTGAGGTTCAAAACTATCAATGACACACAGATCTGTGAGGTTCAAAACTATCAATGACACACAGATCTGTGAGGTTCAAAACTATCAATGACACACAGATCTGTGAGGTTCAAAACTATCAATGACACACAGATCTGTGAGGTTCAAAACTATCAATGACACACAGATCTGTGAGGTTCAAAACTATCAATGACACACAGATCTGTGAGGTTCAAAACTATCAATGACACACAGATCTGTGAGGTTCAAAACTATCAATGACACACAGATCTATGAGGTTCAAAACTATCAATGACACACAGATCTGTGAGGTTCAAAACTATCAATGACACACAGATCTGTGAGGTTCAAAACTATCAATGACACACAGATCTATGAGGTTCAAAACTATCAATGACACACAGATCTGTGAGGTTCAAAACTATCAATGACACACAGATCTGTGAGGTTCAAAACTATCAGTGACACACAGATCTGTGAGGTTCAAAGCTATCAATGACACACAGATCTGTGAGGTTCAAAGCTATCAATGACACACAGATCTGTGAGGTTCAAAGCTATCAATGACACACAGATCTGTGAGGTTCAAAACTATCAGTGACACACAGATCTGTGAGGTTCAAAGCTATCAATGACACAATTCCCCTTCGAAAGAGAAATGAAGAAAACGAAGAATATGCTTCTATTTGTTTTTCCTAACCCTATTCGATTGTTCATAGTTTAGAGACATATAATATGACGGACCACGTGTACATAGGATGCTTTAGTTCCTCGAAAATCCAAGTTGTATATATGAATGACATAAGCGCTAAGGTTTCAAATCACCCACCTTCAAATGACGCCATCGCCATTGCTGAAGTAACAAGTGCGCTTCGATTATTGACCACCTAGATTCCTCTATCGGCATCCAGTACCATCTTCGCATTGAAGGTCGACTTAACGAATTTCCAACACCCACTGTCCAGCGTCTCCACCTTGCAGTCATACAGATTTCCGTCCCCTCCACCTTTCCCTCCATTACTAGACAGTTTAGAAAGTTAATCACGTTCTGTGGCTTGCCTGCTTGCACGTGATCATTTCATCCAATAAGAAAAGTCTTGTGATGGGAAATTCTGCTATTCCCAAAGGCGTCGGTTGCTAGATTATGACAACCATTGAAAAACTCACGGGAAATATATGAGTTAACGCCATTGAACGACAAGTCTCATGAGACACATCTCACATTTCGACCTCCTGTCTTAGGTCGAGTCGTTTGTCACACAATCAGGAGCCGTGGGGAAGTGTAGTGGCTAGCACGCTTGCCTGTCCACCTGTTGGTTATGTGTTCGAATTCGAACTGAGGCGGATTTTTAACATGGACCTCGGCTCGCAGGTCGACCCGGTTTAACATCGAAACGAAGAAACCTCTGGCTTGATATTGAACATATAAACTATCGAGTTCCAGTTAGTCTGTAAAAATATAGAGCTGGCATCATATACCAATACGCCTCTAGGCGTAATAAATAAATAAATGGTTTGCATATCCTTTACAGGACATCGCTGTCAACATCAGTATCTTTCAGCTGATTGTTGATTTCTTGGCAAGATTACGCTCAGTAGTTTGCGATTGCTTTCTGAGCGGCCGGCTCACATACCCCGTAAGTTACCGACGCGATTCGAACTACTGCTGATTCTCAGCGTCGTCACGTTACTTACGGAGAAACGTTGCTAACCTCTAGGCCAGGAAGCCGGCCCTCTAGGCGTGCAAAAGGCTAATTAACCCCTCTTGTAACTGCACCACAATTAAGGTAAATGAAGTCAAGCTTATGTGCCTTATTTACATTATTCAACGGGTCTGTGGGATTATCCGTGGATTACCGGTGTCATACATGAGTGAGAAACTGTAGTCTCCTGTGCAGGTAGTAATAATGTACTAAAGAGGGTTTGTATGACCTGGCTACTATATACTGCAGAAACAAATCAGCCGACATCAACCAACCAGGAACCGGCATGCAAAGGGCTTGGCATGCGAGGTTGTGGGCCTATACTCTACTAGTAGCAA
The DNA here is from genome assembly GCA_014155875.1 of Cepaea nemoralis. Taxonomy (NCBI): domain Eukaryota; kingdom Metazoa; phylum Mollusca; class Gastropoda; order Stylommatophora; family Helicidae; genus Cepaea; species Cepaea nemoralis. The sequence goes on along the minus strand of JACEFZ010028151.1, from coordinate 237,368 downwards.
CAATAAAGGAAGAAGACATTTTCAGTGGTGCTATACACGAACATATACACGAACGTGAGTTACGTGCCAATACATTATGAGGACACATCGATGTTTGAGGAATTTCACACGCATCATCAGAGTACTATAAGTTAGTTAGTTAGTTAGTTAGTCGACAGATCATCCTCGTTGCACATCGGACCATTCAGTCCATAAGTGCTCGGATCCCCTCCTCAGCAAATCCCGCAGCGTGTAGCGGCTAACGACGCCAGTTCTGTGTTGGTTTATCAATCTTCTTTGGCTTCCTGCGTAGTGTTCTTGTTTGGCCACCCCTCTTTTAATTTGCTGCTCTCGCAGTCTGGCCATTGTTGTAGATTCACAGTCATCACTTGGTTCTTGCAAAAGTCTCACTTCTCGTAGAGCATTCAGAATGTCAGCCTGGTCCATGGCGCGTCCGCCCTCAACAGTAGCCTCACCTGCGAGCTTGTCAGCCCGCTCATTTCCTTGTACTCCCGCATGCCCTGGCACGAAGATGAAAGTAATCACAGAAGTGGCAATATTAAAATTCTGATATGTGACATAAATGCCAAATCAAATAACATAACGAGGATTGTGAAGGTCTGAAGATTTTTGTCTGGAACCGACAGGCCAAGCTAACTAGAGGGTTATCTAAAACACACGAGGAAGACCGAGACAGGTGCATAATTTGGGTAGGACACGGACGAAGTTGCACGAGGCATTCAAAGATAGGACGTTCTCGAGGGAGTTGTTTTGGGGGCTTATGCTGCAATGGGGGACGAAAGGCAGGAGAGAGAGAGAGAGAGAGAGGGAGAGAGAGAGAGAGAGAGAGAGAGAGAGAGAGAGAGAGAGAGAGAGAGAGAGAGAGAACGAACGAACGAACAAACGAAATTTATTTTCAAATGGTCACAAATTGGGCACCTATCACAATCAGCGAACTGGAGCTAGCAATGTCAAAACTGAAAATATGATCATCACTAGGAGCCGACGGTATCTCCAATTACATGATCAAAAAACTAGGAGCAATGGGCAAAACAAAGCTGCTGAAGGTTTTCAATAACTGCTGGATCTTGGGCAGAGTTCCACAAGCTTGGAGAGAAGCAAACAGGATACCTCTCCTAAAATCATGGAAAGACACTTCCAATGCCTCCAGCTACAGACCAATTAGCCTCACCAGTTGTCTTTGCAAAACATTGGAACGCATCATCAATCACAGGCTGCAGTGGCACATTGAAAGTGAAAACGTTCTTGTGCCACAGCAGGCTGGCTTTAGGCAGTGTTACTCTAAGGAAGATCAGACAACGTACCTCTCTCAAGAAATTGAGTATGAGTTCTAAGAGAAGTGCTGGTGCTTGCGGCGTGGACAGATCTAATGAAAGTGTTTTACAAAGTCTGGAAAGAAGGTCGGATGAAGAAACTGAGAAACTATAAAGTCAATCGAAGAATGTACAACTGGGTGAAAGTATACTTGCACAACAGAAGAGCTCGAATACAGATAGACGGACTAAAGTGCAAGAAAGTTCTACTGCATCACGGTGTTCTCCAGCTTGGATTCCTTACTCCACATTTCTTCTAATCTTCATCAATGATCTTGTTGCTAAACTACCACATGGAATTAAAGCGGCAATGTACCCTGATGACATGGCCCTATGGAGCACAAATAAACATGCATCAGTCGCTACAAAGAGCTGTAGATGCATTTGTTGCACGGGCAAATAGATGATGTGTCAGCATAAATACTGACAAGTGTAGCACCACCCTATTTACCATCTCTCCAAAACAAAAAGTAGGCATCATCCAGATAAATGAGAAGATAAAGAACCAACATACCTTGGAGTAACATTTTGATGACAGGCTGACATGGAGAAAGCACATCAACAAAGAAGTAGCAAAAGTCAGAAGGAAAATAGCCATCCTGAGAAAACTGGAACCACATGGGGAGCTAGCGGGAAAATACTTAGCAAAGTTTATCAACAGAACGTACGATTATACCTGGAATACGGTTCAACTGCATGGTGTTCAGTATCAAAATCCATACTACAAGATCTGGACAATGTGCACAATCAAGCTCTTAGAGTCACCACAAGAGGAATGAGTTCAACCCCTATAGTGGAGATGTAGAAGATGGGGAAGACACAAGCACTGAGAGAGCGCAGAGATACGAAAATGCTGATACGAACAGAAAAGTTCTTAGCATGCCATGCCAAACTATAAAGAACAGATTTGAAAAGCTAGCTATGGGGCGGTTGAAAAGAAGCAGTTTTATCCACCAGGCTAAATGACTCTGCAGAGAAACCACCGATCTGCTTACAGTTGGTATCCCCCTGAAAACTATTCCAGAACGAACTCCACTGAAAGAATAGCATAGCCTATCGCTACAAATCCAGACAAAAGTGAGAGGAATATATGACAAGGAAGAACAGAACAGTGTACAACGCAGAGCAGCCACTCTTAGCTTCATTGATGAAGAATACCCACAGGACCTCTGGATCCGAGTCTACACAGATGGGTCAGCACAAAATGTATACCAGTGTATAATAACACGAAGGCTTGTTGTTTTCTTGTTGATATAACGTTTATTTCTGTAAGATGACAAAGCTTCGATGTTCTCCTCCACACCAGACAAAGGCCGGATCTTAACTGCCCTTGCCAACCCAATACGTCACGATTGAGCATCTCTCACCCTTTCACTCTCGATGCTCAATCGTGCTGTATGTTTCCCACTAGATTCTAATAATACCCAGTACTCCTCCCTTACTGTTACACCTCCCCATGTTGAATAAAGAATTTTCCTTATAAAGGAAAAATCTTTACTCCTAATCCCCATACTCTATTCCCATAGCCGCGATCTGAGCTCTGGAGTTTCGAAAAGTTACCATAACCTGAATTTTTGCTAATTTCAAATCGCCAGCCACTTACGTTATCGTTATCTCAAGACGTCGATGATGTACCCCACCCGGGGTGAAAGCAAAGACTAAAAAGCTGGTCGGGACCCAACCAAGGGTTGAAGATAATCCCGGCATCCCTAGAGAAGTGACGTAATTACCTGGGGGAAGAGATAGACTACCTGAACTACGCGACTGATTTTCAGCTGAAACAGGCTCCTGGTGATCGAACGAAATCTGACGCCGAGTGGAGGAAGGTACGGGTTTGAGTCAAGAAACAAAAAGAAAATAGCTCTGATTTTCTATAATAAGTGAGTGAATTCTTTAAATTAAGAAGTTAAAAATTGTGTGATACTTAAACCCAGAAAATAACTGTGGTTTTCTATAATAACTGAGTGAATTCTTTAAATTAAGAAGTAAAAAAATTGTGTGATACTTAAACCCGGAAAATAACTGTGGTTGTCTATAATAAGTGAGTGTCTTCTTTAAATTAAGAAATTGAAATTGTGTGGTTCTTTGCTTGCTTTGTTTCAGTATTTTTCAGCATGGCGGAACAGGACACCTTAGCACATCTTCTTTAAATTAAGAAATTGAAATTGTGTGGTTCTTTGCTTGCTTTGTTTCAGTATTTTTCAGCATGGCGGAACAGGACACCTTAGCACATCTTCTTTAAATTGGGAAATTGAAATTGTGTGGTTCTTTGCTTGCTTTGTTTCAGTATTTTTCAGCATGGCGGAACAGGACACCTTAGCACAGGTTTTGACAGGCGTGGGAACAGCAGTAGGCCGACTTAATATGGTGATTAAACAACAAGGGATGACAACAGAAGTTGTGAAATTTAGCGGACAGGCCAGAGACTATACCCAGTACTCCTCCCTTACTGTTACAAATGCTGTTCGAAATGGAGGAGCTGGGGTGTACATAGAATACCCAAATAATACACAGCCAACAGGAAAGTACTGCCATAACTATGTTGTTGAAATTCAGGCAATCAAGATAGCATCAGAGAAATTACACAATACCAGCCATTGTACACAGCCTGTGTTGCTATTGATAGATGCAAAATTATAACTGAGGTGCTTCTGTCTGGGAAATTGCCAATACTACGAACACTACTTTCTGAACATGGCAGCCAGCGTAAGGTCACCATACAGTGGATACCATCTCACTAGGAGTACCCGGAAGCGAGAGAGTTGATCGATTACCTAAGGAAGGAGCAATAGGAGAACAACCTGATATGCCCTTTACATACTGACAAAAGAACAGAATGATCAAATATGTCAGAAAGCTACCAAAACCTGCTCAAAACGACTACAACGTTATGGGCGGACCATAATAAATCATTATTCTCCACCTCAGAACAGGACACAATAGACTACACAACCACATGTATGCAAAATTCAAGATTGGTGACTCAGCCATGTGCACATGTGGATTGGCGCCGCAGACAGCAGATCACATACACCAAAGCTGCCAAAAATACGTCATATCTAGGCAAACATAGGCCCAGAGAAACTACAGTGGAAGATAAACTCTATGGACCATTGAGTGAACTAAAAAAGACAGTTAAATTCATACTAGAGACAACATTGCAGTTAAAGACAAATTTCAAGCGAACGGAAAAAGAGGATGAGATTGAGATAAAAAAAAAAGTAATTCAACGTAGAAGTAAACAACATTGCCTAGTCCAGAAATTCTATTTCAAGATGTCAGTGACCAATGGGAAATATTGAAGAACACAATCATCTAGGATGCGGAAACAACTATTCCTAAAATAAAGATGATGTGGCATAAGAAATGAATGACGGAAGACATCTTAAAACTAATGAGATTAGAAGAAATAACAAACATAATATACGAGATTCAAATATTTGTCATGGATAATTTTGTTATTTCTTATTTCCATTAGTTTTAAGTGTTCAAGTGCTACATAGAGCTGTACTTTTTAATGGATGCAGAACGTGGATAATGAGTAGGCAAGCTGAAAACATGTAATGGCATTGGAAATATAGTTTCTGAGGAAAATGCAAAGAATACCATGGACGGATAAAAAATTCAATGAGCCAGTCCTATAAGAAACAATATTTTTGTTTTGCGCTCGCTCGCTTTGAACTCAAGCGTAGTACATACACACTAGTAGTGCTGGATTGAATTTTGCGTGTGGATGAAGTTTCCCTATTAACAGTGTCCCTCGCCATCAGACGAACTCACTCCGACTTCAGAGGTACTTGTAATTTACGTCCCCCAAGTCAAGGACGTGAGGTCAACATTTTAGTCCTACTGTCCGGTATATGGGTTGAACACCTTACCTCGGCATCAGCACATCGGATGTTTAAGAACACGCCTTCTTATCCATTCGGACATGCTGACCTCCACAAGAAACAAACGAAAAGCGTAAACTGACTAGTGACATTAGACGTAGACATAAACTAAATATTGCACGATTTCTTGCCTGGCATATTTCGCTGCATCTCGTCAGGTGCATACTCAAGAATTATATATTAAATGATGTGGACAAACAAATAATACTGTGGCTGAAATACTAATTTCATAGTCGTTGATATTCTGAGGAGAGGCTGGCCGAGCGGCTACAACGCTGGACTCTGCTTCGGGAGACCCGGGTTCGATCCCTCGGTAAGGTTTGGATTTTTTTCTGTCTGGGCAAAAAGAAAATTCTAACCTGCACAGTTCGCGGCGACTGCACAAGCCAGGCGGCCTTAATTCCTCAGGCTCAAAGACCCCCATGCCATACACCGCAAGGTACTATATTGGCAGTAAATGACAGTGACAGAAAGTTGATATTCTTCGAAGGTCAAGAACATTAGCCCCACCGAAGTGTAACACTTAACAGGAATAGACGAGCTGCAGAGAAATAATCCAGGCAAGAAATCGTGCAATATTTTGTTTGAGGCGTCTGTGTTTAAATTCACTAAGGGAGTACATTGTTTAGACGTAGACAGTCACGATTTTCCGGGCACGTTATGAGAAGAAATAAATTGGAGAACTTGATGACAACTGGCAAGATTGTGGGAAAAAGAACACGGTGAAGACAGAAGTAACCATATGGATGCTCTGGCCATATGGCATAATCGAGACAAAAACACTGAGCTGATCCACGACTCTGGTGATCGTGTGAGATGGCGAAACATGACCACCCCCGATAATCGGCATGTCACATGACGATGATGATGTCTTTTAACGTGGCCGAAATATTTCACTTAACCCTAATTAATTTCTGTCATCAACTCTCTTTTCATTCCCAGTTTTTCTAGAACATCTGAGTTTGATTGTTTTTGTTTCCATAAAATACAACATATTCTTCTGTATATCCACATTTTCAGGGCCTCTAATTGCTTGTCATTGTCCGGGCTTCTGCGTCATACGGTAGTATTGAATATACTTAAAATTTGACAATTCTCATTTTTAATGCGTCGTTAATGTCAATGTTGCCCGCTCCGTGGCCAAAGGCTTGCGAACGCTGATCGTGAGCTGGGTGCCAGTCGTTCGAAGTTCAGCTGCGACCGATTTGTGCAGCAGACCGTGTCGCGTTGTGTTATAACGTGCTGGTATGGGAACCGGTCGTTCAGAAAGCAATGGCAAACTACTGAACGTAACACTTGCCTAGTACATCAACAGCAGCTGAAAAATGCTGGTGTTGACTGCAACGTCCCGTAAGGAATAGATACCAGATACCTGGATGGCTTGGCCACATGGCATGGTCGAGACAGGAACACTGAGCTGATCCACGACTCTGGTGATCGAGTGAAATGGCGAGTCATGACCGCCCACGCTTTCCGGCATGGCACATGATTGATTGATTGATAGTATTAAAAGGACAGACAGGGCTTTTCGAATTTATATCACAACTTGACGGGACAGAACACAGAGAAATCATTATCAACATGTGCCATGCCAAAAAGCATGGAAGGCCATGGTTCGCCACCTCACACGATCATTAGGTCTGTCCATCCAGGTATTTACCTCGTTTGCCTTCCATTTGCGCTTTTCCCAATAGTTTGCCAATTGTCACCAAGTTTTCAAGTTTATTTCTCTTTATAGTATACTCAAAACATTAATTAACGGTTTTCATTTGTTTCTTGGTGGACTTTCTCATCAGTTTTTCTTTTAGTCTTGTTGTTCCAATTCAAATTCTTGAGAAAAATGTCCCCGTTTAACCGTCGACTTATCGATTTATTTATAGTCGGGGCATTTATCGTGTATCTCGTTTTTCTTCTTTCGTAAATACCTTGTGGTTTTACATGGCTGAACAGCCGCACACTAGTTTAGGCCTGGCGAAATTGTGTACCCGCCCCGTCATATGGTGTTGTTTCCTTCAGGGAGTTTTATCAGTTGTCATCTCTCCTGGGTTCCATCTTTTACCCCGTCTTGGTCTGTCTTCCAATCTTCTTGGTCGTCGCTGGTACCTTGTGTCATGGACGGGTTGACAGCTCGATCTTGGTGGAAAGTAATTTCTTCTACTAGTCTCTGTCCACACTTGGTCTTGGTCGCTGTCGTTCTGATTTTCTTCGTCCTCTTCTACTTCTTCTTCTCTTGCTTCTTCATCTGTCTGGGACTTTATATCTTCTGATTCCGATGTCTCGTTCTTTGACTTGAGGTGTTCTTTCTTTTCTCTTTCCTCTTGTGTTGTTATCAGAGTTTCTTCTGTCTCAGTCTTAATTGCAACCATTCCAGCGACATCCTGCTCAACCTTCTGTTGTACTTGCTTTAGTTCGTCCAGGATACGCGGAACGGCTGCTATTTGCTTCTCTTGTGTCTTGTCTCGCTGTTCCTCGATGCTAATTAACTTCGATCTCAGGTCATCCAGTTGGCCATCCAACTGTGCCTTGTCGATCTTTGTTAGACGGGTGCTAGCCTGATGCTGCCTCTTAATCTCTTTGTAAGGTAGATGGCTTTGATGGTTTTGATGGCTTCCTTGCTGTCTTGGTGGCAGGGGCAGCTGAGGTACCTAGTGCTGTGATTGCCAAGGCAGTTGGCGCACTTTCTGTTTGGGTTAGGCCTCCTGAAGTCCGTGCGATCTTAGCTTGAGGGCACTGACTGTATGGGTGTGGGTTCAGAGCAGTCTCTGCTGACCTCCACCTCACTTTTACACGTAGCACGGGTGTGCCAAAACTTCTGGCACCTGGAACACTGCAGAACTCTATGTATGTAGTGGCCTGGAGCTTGTTCTCTTATGTCCCATCTTAAAATGTGAGGGATCATCCTGTCCTCCGATGGAATGATGATGACTGTGGAGGGGGTGTTTTTCTTCCCGATAATCCTCTCTGCACTGGTAATGCGTGGACCTCTCTGCTTCTGCTTGGCTTCATTTGTGGTCTCTTGCGTCGGTTGAGTGGCGGGAACAGCTTCAGTTGGTGTAGGAGTTGGACTGCTGTGTGTCTCTACAAGATCAAGTCCTAGCAGCCTTCCTCGCTTCTGCCTTCTTCTTCCCGTCTGCATACATTGCGTGTCTTTTCGCGGCTGTTTTAGTGCGAGCCGTCCTCTGCACTGTCAGATTGCGATCTATTTCTCGATTGAGCGTCGAGTCGATGTGTGATGACCATGTTATTCTTTGCACTTTCCTGATAAACCACAATTCCATGGCCTTTAGATGTTTCTCACTTCTCTATCCATTGCCCATGTTTCCCATGCATATAACAGTATGAGTTCTATATAGGAAATCAATTGGGGAACCCGTTGAGGCCACTAAGACAGTTCATACATGTGTCTAGTTGGTCATGGGAAGACGTACACTTCCTGCAGCGAAGCGCCGTCGTCATTTGGAGGTGACGGGTTCGAATCCCGGTAGGTAACTATAGCTTTCAATGTTTATATCGTCTAGTCTCTACTTCCCTTTCCTCACTTCTATGAGCGCCAAACAATACTATGTATGCTTATTTAGGGAGTGTCTAGATTCTAAATATCACTTCAACACTCCTTGTCTCACTGGAACTGACAGCTGTTTTGTGTTGGTAAGTATGTTTTCCATCTGGCCAAAGGCTAACTTTCATATAGCGATTCTTGTTCTAATCAGTTGAGAAAGACATATCTTTATAGAGTAATCAAAACAAACGTGATACGTTGTTAAAAGATTCTGTGCCAAACAAAAAGTACGTTTGAACAAAACAAAAATTCATTCATTCATTCATTCAGTAGCATGTCCTTTGCAGAACCTCGCTTCCATAACAACCTTCCGGAAAACCTCTCGATCATAAGCAAGATGTCCCGCGTCTGATACACCCATCTGGAGATCATCCGCCACATCCTGCACCCATCTTCTCTTTGGCCTTCCTCTTCCTCTCTTCCCAGGCATATACCCCTCCATTATTGTTCTCTCCAGACTTTCGTGACGTTTCAAGTGACCAAAATATTTCAATTTTCTTTGTTTTATCGTCTTTAATAGCCAACCTTCTTCAATATTCAAAACAAAAATGAAGGGTGGAAAATGATAAGTAGGGGTATATCACAGATATGACTTTAAAAGTTGTTAATATGGTAGCAGACATGTTTTATTATAACGCAATGGCAACATTTCGGCGATATATTAGTTCAAAGCAGATATGGGAAGTCCCTGAAGACGATTATTCACCCCATGGCACTTAATCAGTTAAGTACAGAGTGAGTTCAGCTAAGATCTGCTAACGGACAGGGAATATTGTAACTCGGTCATGGCCACATCAGTAAATACACTTACATAAATACATTTGTTCCCAAGCAGTTTCCTGTCATGTGGTTGTGATATGGGCCATCACATTGTGTAGGCCTGGATGCACTGAGGCATTGGTGGTCAGTCTTTCCCTGACACAGTTCGCTGACCCAGAGCCCACATAGGCATACCACATATTCGTTTTGTAATATCGTTGTGGCTGTTGTTAATTTTTGTTTCTGTATGTCATCACAGCTTAATTCTGGATTATCATGTAAAACAATTTGTTGATTTAGTCATTGTAAACCCTTTATAATAGTTTTTGCACGCGAATAAAAACAGTGTCAGCCATCTTATGCTGTTTACTACCTTCTAGAAGCAGAATAGATGACAAATAAAGGAAATAGAATGAATTCCCAGAATAAATAGTTAAAAGCTATTTAAAAAAAAAAAAACATCGTTTGAACGATACATTACGATATGAATAAAATTGGATAAACCGTCGTAAAGCTGTGGACATGTACACAGTTAGTTAGTTAGTTAGTTAGTTAGTTAGTTAGTTAGTTAGTCACGGTTCCAACTTCAAGGCAACGGGTCGTCCCATTATGCTCCGTTCCTGTGCCAGTGAATATCACACAAAATGCTCATCACTGTCCTATGTGAACAATGGAATAGACAGGAGTATCAGCAAGCCAACAGCCCACACAGGTACACTGCATAGTGCCGTCGCCAGAATGACATCACAAAAGTCCTCCATCGAAAAATACAGTTCATCGTCGATGGAATCGGCTATCACCAGAAAGACTTCAATGAACCGGGTTTTATCCCACATAGCTCGGACTCTGTCCGCAGGGCCCACCGAAAGCGCCGGACAAAGCACGAACTCCGTAGCTACAGCGAAGACTCCCAGTGTAAACAGTATAACATTATAAAGTGTAGAGCAGCTTCACACAATACACTTACGGAAAGCGAAGGAAATTGCATGGACAAGTCGTCACCAGCAAATAAACACAAGAAAACACAACACGTAAACCACGGAGATGGCACAGCAATGACTGTTGCATCGACAAGTTGTCACCAGCAAATAAACACAAGAAAACAAGACACGTAAACCACGGAGATGGCACAGCAATGACTGTTGCATCGACAAGTTGTCACCAGCAAATAAACACAAGAAAACAAGACACGTAAACCACGGAGATGGCACAGCAATGACTGTTGCATCGACAAGTCGTCACCAGCAAATAAACACAAGAAAACACAACACGTAAACCACGGAGATGGCACAGCAATGACTGTTGCATCGACAAGTTGTCACCAGCAAATAAACACAAGAAAACAAGACACGTAAACCACGGAGATGGCACAGCAATGACTGTTGCATCGACAAGTTGTCACCAGCAAATAAACACAAGAAAACAAGACACGTAAACCACGGAGATGGCACAGCAATGACTGTTGCATCGACAAGTCGTCACCAGCAAATAAACACAAGAAAACAAGACACGTAAACCACGCAGATGGCACAGCAATAATGACCGTTGCATGGACAAGTCGTCACCAGCAAATAAACACAAGAAAAAAAGACACGTAAACCACGGAGATGGCACAGCAATGACTGTTGCATCGACAAGTCGTCACCAGCAAATAAACACAAGAAAACACAACACGTAAACCTCGGAGATGGCACCGCAATGACTACATCATCATGTAGCAGGTAATTTACAGGACATCGCTCTCATGTCAGCGCGTCGAAAAGCCTCCCGATCTATTGCCACTCCTCCTGCCTGGTGCACCCTCAAGCTCAAGTTGTCTGCAATGTCCAGTGTCAATCTTAGTACTGGCCAATCTCGGCCTCTTCTACCTGGAACCACGCCTTCCATCACTGTTCTTGCCAAGCCATCGTGGCTTTTAACATGACCAAAGTATGTCAGTTTCCGAGACATGGTGCTGTTAATGAGATAGTTTTCTACGATGTTCAGATCTGATAGAATGCCAGATTTTTCGTCTTCTTGATCCAGGATATTCTAGGAACCTTTCTGTAACATTCTAGTTCAAAAGCCCCAACTTTCTTCTTTAATGATTCCGAAATTATCTATGTCTCACATCCACATGTTGCCATAGGAAAGATGCGTGTCCCCAAATATTGAATTGTATCCCTGCTGGTGTTGTGCCATCGACTCTTAATACAGTTAAATCTCAGCCGTGTTATGGCCAGCCAGAGTCAAATTTTGTTTAATTAGTCCCCACATTGTCGTTGATTATGTAACCAAGATATTCAAAGTTTGCCACATTGCAATTTGTTTCATTGTTAATTGCGATCTTTGTTTGAAATGTAGTTTTATCTGTGAGCATTATTTTTGTTTTGCTCAAGTTCATACAAAAATGTTGACTTTCACTGTGCCTCGTCACAGACAGGAACAGCGCTTCTAATCTTTTATCTCTATTTGAGAGGAGAACTATGTCATCAGCACATCTCAGGTCTGAAATTTGATTTCAATCACATAGAAATGGATCAAAGGATCACAATTACCTCTAATCTGACCATCTTTGACATTTCTCATTACATTATTTGCATATATGTTGAGCAGGTATGGAGAGATAATGCAGCCCATTTGCACCTCAAGCCATGTTGATTTGACACTGGCTACTCTGACTGCTTCTTGTTGATCATGATATGATGATTCAGTTAAATTGATCAAATGTGCTAGATACTCCATACCACTCACGCTATTCCACAATTTATGATGTAGAACACACACGAAGGTCTTACTGTAGTCTATGAAGCAAGTATGCAGATCTACATTGTCTTACTGTAGTCTATGAAGCAAGTATGCAGATCTACATTATACTTTTCTGGTTTTCTCAAAGATCGTTCTCATGCTACAGATATGATGTCTAGTTCCCCTGGCAGTGACTACATTAAAGGCATAATAACATAATGAGAATAATAGAAGATTAAACAACAAACCAATGAAACAGGTGTGTTCATGTATTTCAGAATACGAATCAATAGAGATGTCTTAGAATGATTGCTTGCCTGTATCACGCTGTTATCTTCGACGGATCATGTAAAATGAGCTGCAGTGATGGGCATGTTACTAATCTAACACGGCAGGCAAACACACCTTATATTGTTCAGTGCTAAAGCAAAACAATAAACACTACGGTACTGTGTTTGACTTAAACGTGACCTAGCCCGTGGAAAGAAAATGTCAGAGACCATCAGTTCTGTGAACAAAGATATATCTATTCAAGGGTCGTTGGAGGGTACATAGACTTGCAAGCTGCAAATGGTGCTACTATTGAAACTGGCATTGTGTGAACATTAAACATTCAACATAGTATTTTGATAGTTGTATGTTTGAATGTTATGACTACATTATATTTTGACAGGTTTGTGTTTCAATTCAACGAAAACATTATCGTTTGATACTTGTATGTTTCAATGCTACGACAACATTATTCCTTGGCAGTTGTATGTTTCAATGCTTGGACAACATTATGCCTTGACAGTTGTATGTTTCAATGCTAGGACAACATTATGCCTTGACAGTTGTATGTTTCAACGCTAGGACAACATTATGCCTTGACAGTTGTATGTTTCAATGCTTGGACAACATTATGCCTTGACAGTTGTATGTTTCAATGCTTGGACAACATTATACCTTGACAGTTGTATGTTTCAATGCTTGGACAACATTATGCCTTGACAGTTGTATGTTTCAATGCTACGACAACATTATTCCTTGACAGTTGTATGTTTCAATGCTTGGACAACATTATGCCTTGACAGTTGTATGTTTCAATGCTTGGACAACATTATGCCTTGACAGTTGTATGTTTCAATGCTACGACAACATTATGCCTTGACAGTTGTATGTTTCAATGCTTGGACAACATTATGCCTTGACAGTTGTATGTTTCAATGCTACGACAACATTATTCCTTGACAGTTGTATGTTTCAATGCTTGGACAACATTATGCCTTGACAGTTGTATGTTTCAATGCTACGAGAACATTATGCCTTGACAGTTGTATGTTTCAATGCTACGACAACATTATGCATTGACAGTTGTATGTTTCAATGCTTGGACAACATTATGCCTTGACAGTTGTATGTTTCAATGCTACGACAACATTATCCCTTGACAGTTGTATGTTTCAATGCTATGACAACATTATGCCTTGACAGTTGTATGTTTCAATGCTACGACAACATTATGCCTTGACAGTTGTATGTTTCAATGCTATGACAACATTATGCCTTGACAGTTGTATGTTTCAATGCTATGACAACATTATGCCTTGACAGTTGTATGTTTCAATGCTACGACAACATTATCCCTTGACATTTGTATGTTTCAATGCTATGACAACATTATGCCTTGACAGTTGTATGTTTCAATGCTACGACAACATTATGCCTTGACAGTTGTATGTTTCAATGCTACGAAAACATTATGCATTGACAGTTGTATGTTTCAATGCCATGACAACATTATCCCTTGACAGTTGTATGTTTCAATGCCATGACAACATTATCCCTTGACAGTTGTATGTTTCAATGCCATGACAACAGTATCCCTTGACAGTTGTATGTTTCAATGCCATGACAACATTATCCCTTGACAGTTGTATGTTTCAATGCTTAGACAACATTATCTATTTGACAGTTGTATGTTTCAATGCTACAACAACACTATATTTTGATTCTATGTTTCAATGCTACGACAACATTATCTTTTGACAGTTGTACGATTCAATGCTACAACATCACCATGGTCTGGCAAGAATGCGACAGCGAGGGGTGATGATGGGATCTGGCCGACGATCGACGCTTAGAGGAAAGGCGAGACGGACATATAATCAGATTGCTACTGGTACTATTAGTGTTGGAACTCTTCGCTGGCTGCTGGGGATGGGGACGGAGCGCTTATGGGAATGCCACGAATGCTGTGATGTCGGTTCCTAAATCAATCAATCACTCAATCAATGCTACAACAACATTATATTTTGAGAGTTGTATGCTACAACAACATTATATTTTGATAGGTGTATGTTTAAATGCCTGGACAACGCTGTTGAAATACCTGGATGTACGATTCCGGAGGGTAGAAAAGATTCAGCAAGAGAGATCACAGGGCTTTTCCAGATGTAAAAATCATAGTGTAAATATTAAATTTAAAAATCAGCCAAGGAAGATTCACTCTCGGTTACACTTTGGTTTGTGAAAATAAAGAAAATATATTTATCTTCCTCTTTTTAATGTTTGTCCCATTATATTTTTAGTCCGTAGTGATCATATGATTGACAATGCTATTATTATGTTTACTATTTCATGCATAAAACAAGCATAATAAGAAAATAATATTGCTGTGTTATACGAGGTGACTGGCAAGGCCCAATGTATGACCGGCCTATGTGCCCAGTTTAAAACCATTGGAAAAACACGCTCGTTCATTCGTTATTTCTCTCCCCACCATCGCCAGAAAGCGTCGAGGAAACTTGCAAAAAGGCTCTACCAAGTAAATGTTACTCATGATGAACTGGAAGCTTAGAAACTGTTTGTGCCATTTTCAGGCGAACTTGTTAGTTTATTAGAAACTATTTCAGAAGACGCAAATAGTACTTATGTAACCACGAGAGAGGCTGAAAAGCTTGTTACACGGCATTTACAATTTTCATTTCCTGATTAAATGATTAGAAAATCAATCTCGGAACTTCTTGGATGCATCTTGCTATCTGGAAGGCTTAACAATGTAATTAGAGCAAATGTGGGGTACTTCATGCCGAGATGTAACTGAAAACGGTCAGATGAGATGAGAGCAATGGGTAATTGAAACTCAACGAACAGTAAGGAGACAGAGTTAGACACCCAGAGAATTAGCAAGAGATGCCAGACGCTGCAGACGAAGACACACACTATAAAAGGCGTTCTCGATTGATTTACAGCAAAGAGCTAGATACACGTGATACTTTCAAAGACTCAACTATTAAAATGATGACTCACCATGTATAAAGTGCGCGCACAGAACTCTGCACCGCATCTGTCTTTACCTGAATAATTTCCACCTGGTCTGTATGTGTATGTCCTTGCATACATGTTTGTGTTTTCTCTATATGGACAGAACACTGATCTGTTTGTTGATTTATAATTTTATTGACTTGTTGAACATGGATGCGCGTTAATAATTGTTCAGCAGGTGTTACAAACATTCCACAGACATAACTGATTTTGGCATCAGGGAGTTGAGTTGAGATGATCTAAGAACCGACATCACTGCACACAGGACATTCCCATACACGCTCCTTCCCCTCGTTCAACAGCCAGCGAAGTCATACTGCTAATCGTTCAAACTGCCATCTGATTGAAAGTTCTCCTGGTCTTCCCTCTGAGTTTTGAGATTCGTCCAGAACCCTCGACCAGATTCGTCCCGACCCCCCCCCCCCCCCCCCCCCCCCCCCACCCCCTCGCTATATCATTCTCTCCACACACTGGTACTCAATCTGTTCCCCAGCTTTTTCCACCGGATCCCACAGGCATCAAGGAGTATGCTGGGACAATTCTTAAGTCCCAAGAAATGAGGGCATTCATGTGTATTCTGTATTGTGTCATGGATTCGATCGGCATTGACGCAGACTCAAATTTGATAAAATTGATCTGGGCTCATAGGTCGACCCAGTCTAAACTGGGTATCAAGAATTGTCTTGGGAAGTGAAGGCCACCGGTGTGATACTGACGCAATAACCCATCGACTGCCGATTGTTCTATAAACATACCTTTAGTATCATTTGGTAAATCCACATAAGGCGTGTAAAGGGGATCTTTACTTACTTCTGTACTTACTTACTACAGCACGGACGTTTAATGTAGTGGACTCTACATTCACCTTTCAATGCTTGTTGCTATGCTTGTTGGTGCTCTATACTCGGTGTGATTTGTTACTAAAGACGTATACAGAATCTTCTCTATTTTATTTATTTATACTTGGAAAATATCTTTCGGAACTGTACGTCATCACTACAATTAATTTTAATAATTTCATCATTAACAGGAAGTTGTGAACGTGATGGCACAGTCAATACGGCATTGGCTTACAACACAGCGTCTAGGTAAAATACCCAGTTCGAGGTCAGCGTGGTCGAATGGATAAGAGCGCTTGTTCTTAAACATCCTGTGTGCTGATGCCGAGGTAGGAGATTAAACCCCTATACCGGTCAGTTGGACTAAGATGTTGACTTCTCGTTCTTGACTTGGGGATGTAAATTATAAATACCTCTGAAGTCGGAGTGTGTTCGCCTGATGGCGAGGGACACTGGTAATAGGGAAAGCTAATCCACTCTCAAAATTCAGTTCAGTGAAACTAGAAGTACGGACTACGCTTGAGTACAAAGAGAGCGAGCGCAAAAAAAGTAAATCCCCTTCTTAATAGAGATATTGGCCTGTACTGATCATATACAATGCTTACTGTAGATTTCTCTGGGAAATAAAGGCGGTGATATTTCCCCGACATCTGAGGAAAATGATTTCGACCTTGTCTTAGACAGTGACCGTTATATATTTCTTTGATGAACAAAAACACAGGAAGAAATAGACAAGATTCTTCAGCCACACAATGTCAGTCTATGGCCTCACATACCAAGTGCATTATTTGCGTGGGGCTTCAATTATATTTCTGTAAATAACACGTGTAAAAGATAGATCTTGAGAGCTATAGAGTTAATTCTGATACATGTAAACGTGTCATGGATAAACCTGTACTTTTGTATGGTTGTGAATCGTGGACGATGAGCAGACAAGCTGAAAAACATCTACATCTAATGGCACTGGAAATGTTTCTGATGGAAATGCAAAGAATATCATGGACAGACAGAAAAACCAGTAAGGAAGCCCTACGAAAATCAGATGAAAACCGTAAACTGATTAGAAAAATTAGACACAGACAGTCATTGTTTGGACACGTTATGAGTAGAAATAAATTATACAACTTTGTGACAACTGGCTAAATTGAGGGAAAAAGAACAAGACATAGGAGTAAATATCTGGATGGCCTGGCCACGTGGTATGATCGAGACAATAAAACAGAGTTGTTCCACGACTCTGGTGATCGTGTGAGATGGCGAAACATGACACACGATGATGATGACGACGATGTCATGGACAATTAGCAGAGTAGAAAGACATTTTTGATGGTTGATGAGGTGTTGTTTAGCCGAAGAGTCACGAGATAGATACACAAGTAAGACATCTTGTCAGACATGGATTCACTCAGGCAGACGATGACGTGTATAAGAAACAGCCATTCCACACGCTATGCACGTGTTATTGACAGTGGTCAATCGGAAAAGTGACTAGAGTAACGTAGTAAGGGAAGGATGGAAGAAAGTCCTAGTGAGAAGATGCTGGAAAGTAGTCAATTGGAAAATGTGATTAGAGTAAAGTTGTAAGGCAAGGAAGGAAGTCCTAGTGAGAAGATGATGGAAAGTATGACATTTTCCTGAATCTTCTGGGCGAAGTGGTTACGTAGTCTGTCTCTCGCTCCCAAGGTTTTGAGTTCGATTGGTTCTTGAATACAATTTTCTCAGAGACTCATGGGGGTTGTCGCCGGAGCTACGAAGGCCGTGCTTTGTGCGACGCTTTCGACAGGCCACCCCGTAGCCATATAGGATGAAACCTGGTGCAATGAAGACTATTCTCTTGCCCTTCGAAAACCCCTGTTGACATTGTGGCACGGAGAAAGATCTCCATTGGAAATTATCAGCAACTCACATGATAAACGACTAGATAATTATGCCCACCAACGCTATACAGCGGAGACTATAAGCAGAATATATAGCAATCATATTTTCCAGCTTAATATTGGTACTACAGTATGCATTGCTTTATTAAGGAATTCTTGACATTCTATGCAAATTACATTTACCTCTTTAACTGAAATGTTATTGTCTTAACTTAGATCACCGCAACACTGTATGGTTTAAGTTTGGCTATTTAATCAGAAATGACATTTTCTGGGCTCAACACCCGACACTATTGCATTGTGTAAGAGATTCAGCTTTCTTATTATTTTATTATTTTATTATTTTTTGGATATTTACCCAGTGATATGCTGAAATCTGTATTTATAGCTATACCAAAAAGACCAGGAGCAATTGATTGTGAAGATTTTCGTACAATTAACCTTATAAACCATATCACTAAGCTTCTACTCAGAATCATAATGAGAAGAACCAAAAAGAAAATAAAAATGGAAATTAGTGAAGAACAGTATGGATTTGTGGAAGGAAAGGGCACAAACAATGCAATTTATACATTACGGACACTAATAGAAAGGTCAATAGAGAAACAGAGAGACATATATTTGTGCTTCATAGATTATACTAAGGCATTTGATAAAGTAAAACATGATGAACTGATTAAAATGTTGGAAGATATCAACACTGATGGAAAAGATTTAAGAATAATAAAGAATATTTACTGGAACCAAGTAGCAGCAATTAAAATGGGAAATAAAGAGGGTAGTTACGAACAGATAAAGCTAGGAGTACGACAAGGGTGTGTCTTGTCACCAGATCTTTTCTCCCTTTATAGCGAAGTAATAATGAGAGGGATCAAAGAGATGCCAGGAATACTAGTTGGAGGTTATAATATAAATAATATACGCTATGCAGATGACACAGTATTGGTGGCGGATAATTCAACAGACCTACAACAATTATTAGACGTTGTAGTAACAGAGAGTGCAAGGAAAGGACTCTCCTTGAATATCAAGAAAACAGTAACAATGGTAATATCAAAGAAAATAGTGACACCAAAATGTGACATAGAAATAGAAGGGAAAATCCTTAACCAAGTTGATAATTTTAGATACCTAGGGGCATTTATAACATCAGATGGAAGATGTACAACAGAGATTAGGAGCAGAATAGGGCAGGCAAAAGCCGCATTTCAGAAAATGAAGAGTATCTTATGCAATAAATCACTATCACTGAATGTAAGAAAGAGAGTGATGAAATGCTATGTAGAACCAGTTTTGCTGTATGGCAGTGAATTTTGGAATGTAAATGAACAAATTAAGAAGAAATTAGAAGCAACAGAGATGTGGTTCCTGAGACGAATGTTGCAAATTCCTTGGACTGCCAGAGTAACTAACGACGACTGCCTGAAACAGGCTAACGAAACTAGAACATTATATACAACAATAAGACAGAGACAAACAGCTTTCCTCGGTCATGTGATGAGAAGAGAGGCATTGGAGAACATCGTAACAACTGGAAAGATCGAGGGGAAGAGAGGCAGAGGTAGACCAAGAGAAGTGATGCTGGATGGATTGAGACGGTGGCATGGAGGAATATCAGCAGCAGAGTTGATCCAGAAAACCAAAGACCGAGATCTATGGAGAGCCATGAACGCCTACGCCAGCCGGCACGGCACTTGATGATGATGATTATTATTTGTTTAGTATTTTGTGTATTTTATTAAATCCTCCATTTTATAATTTCTGCAGGCACTTCATTCCACGAGTCTCGAGTGCTACATTTGTTTTGTTTGTCAGAGATATAACTCACTTCCCCTAAACACACTTAGCCCTGACCCACATTCGGAAATGAAAAGTGTAAAAATAAAAACGGACGTTCGACACATCAAGATCCACTTCACTTTTGGTAAAGTAATGTTACGTTTTTTATGGCATAATTTTTAAAATATCAACATTGTTTTCTTGTATTGTCAGAAATTATCTGTCATCATCGATGTCACATAGTTTAGAACATGTTCATTAGTGCCCAGTCTCGTTCAGATGTGAAGAAGTGTAGATATTTATACGTGTCAGTTGCCTATAGATTCCACATGTTTCTGATTCATCCTTTGCTATGATTCTTCCTGCTGGTAGCTAGCTGAATTCCTGATTTCATCAGTTGAAGCAATACCTAGTCATCGATTTATGTGCAACATCTAGTCATTGATTTGTGTTTCCTCGTTAAAATAAAGATCATGTTTAGACAGTACTACTTCTGCCGTACCCCACCTCAGTGTTTCTCCTGAAAATAAAGATCATGTTTAGACAGTACAACTTCTTCCGTACTCCACCTCAGTGTTTCTCCTGAAAATAAAGATCATGTTTAGACATTACCACTTCTGCCGTACCCCACCTGAGTGTTCCTCCTGAAAATAAAGATCATGTTTAGACAGTACCACTTCTGCCGTACCCCACCTCAGTGTTTCTCCTGAAAATAAAGATCATGTTTAGACAGTACCACTTCTGCCGTACTCCACCTCAGTGTTTCTCCTGAAAATAAAGATCATGTTTAGACAGTACCACTTCTGCCGTACTCCACCTCAGTGTTTCTCCTGAAAATAAAGATCATGTTTAGACAGTACCACTTCTGCCGTACTCCACCTCAGTGTTTCTCCTGAAAATAAAGATCATGTTTAGAAAGTACCACTTCTGCCGTGTTCTATCTCAATGTTCCTCCTGGTGGTTACATGGAATCCACCCAAATGGAACCTTCAGTTTCCACGTACACCCGCATAGCCTAGACAGTGGAGCTACATTAGCTCTTGCAGATGAAATGACAGTCGGTATGTTAAATTAACAATTCATGCCGGAAATGCCCAAAATCAGCCTCTCGGGTATTTTCTTGAATATCAGCCTACAGCAGATTTTATATGCATGGGCATCACATGTTCTCTGAAGCTCTGCCCAGGCATGGTGAGATGGAATTTTGGCAAAATTCTAATCCACATACTTTAGTCTGTCAAGACTGTAAGGTGCCACTCACATTTAAAGTTACTGCCGTGGTTCCAGAGATTATCATAAGTGGTTAGACGCTTGCCTTTCGGCCCGGTGGTCACGTGTTCAAATCCGCAAAGAGCCGGATGTTTAAGATTGACTTGGGCTCCTTGGTCGACCGAGCCTAAAATGGACTTCAAAATGTCTTGGAAAGTAAAGGCTGCCGGCGTGATACTGACCACATTAACAATCGAGTGCCGATATATCTGCAACAGTATGGGCTAGCACCATATACCCAATACACCTCAAGGTGTGTACAATTGTCTGTTACTTACTTTGTATTTGTATATACAGGTTTTTTTTTTTTATGACTATGCAGTGTTTCAAAATATTGCCGGTCCAAGTTTTGTATTCACCCTCTGTAAAGTTCATGCAACATAATAGATAAATACAAAATTTGGACCTGCACTAATTTCAAACTCTGCACAGTCAATAAAAATACACCCCGTAGAAGAACATATTATGGTCGTCACTAGGAAGAACGAAATACCACAATGTAATATTCAAGTAAATGGGAATTATCTCGGAACAGTAATGACATCTGATGGGAAATGCATTGAAGAGATTAGAACAAGTATTGCCATGATGAAAGCAGTCTTTAGCAACATGAGAAACATACTGACCAATAAAATGATGTCAATTGGAACGAGAAAAAGAGTGTTCAGGTGTTACATAGAGCCTGTACTTTTGTATCGATGTAAAGCTTGGACAATTAGCAGTCAAGCTGAAAAACATGTGATGGCTGTGGAAATGTGGTTTCTGTGGAGAATGCAAAGAACACACCATGGACAGACAGAAAAATCAATGACTAAGTACTACAAGAAACAAATGAATATTGTAAACTGATTAGAGAAATTAGATGTAGACAGTCAAAATTTATTTGGACATATGAGAAGAAATAAATTTTGAGAACTTGGTGACAACTGGCAAGATTGAGGGGCAGAGAACAAGGGGAAGACAGAGAAGTAAATACCTGGTTGGATTGACCACGTGGTATGGTCGAGACAACACTGAGCTGATCGAGACAACACTGGGCTGATCCACGACTCTGGTGATCGAGTGAAATGATGAGTCATGACCGCCCAGGTTTACCGGCATGGCACATGATGGATGGAGAAGAACATTCACCCGACCTTCATACGCAATTGAAACAAACTGTTAAGGCGCTAGGCAGCTGTTGTTTCTGTATGTTTACACCTGTAATTATTTTAACAGATTGGTATGTACAAAAGGAAACTAAATGGCATTTTATTATCAATACATATTTGCAAATAATGTAATCTTTTCACAGAAGTAGCAACACCGTTAAGAGTCCTCGCGAATTGATTATTTGAGAACCCCTGCTGGACATGGAAACCATTTTGTGTATTCCGTATCACTAGAGCAGACAAACGAATATAGCATCGATTTCACCAGTACCACCGAATGCCGGGAATAGAAAAAAAAAAGTACTTTACAATACCATTGTATCAGTGACGTAGTGGCTTGCAATGTGGCATCACAGGCATAATATCCATAATTTGTTTTTATAGTGTACCCTGATGCAACAGAGTGAAACATAATAATATTCTATCTATCTATCTATCTATCTATCTATCTATCTATCTATCTATCTATCTATCTATCTATCTATCTATCTATCTATCTATCTATCTATCTATCTATCTATCTATCTATCTATCTATCTATCCATCCATCCATCCATCCATCCATCCATCCATCCATCCATCCATCCATCCATCCATCCATCCACCCATCCATCCATCCACCTACCTACCTACCTACCTACCTACCTACCTGCCTGTCTGCCTGCCTGCCTGCCTGCCGGCTGGGCTATCTATCTGTTTGTCTATCTATCTGTCTATCAGTCCACCCACTCGTCTGTCTGTCTGTCTGTCTGTCTGCCGACTGGGCTATCTGTCTGTCTGTCTGTCTGTCTGTCTGTCTGTCTGTCTGCCGACTGGGCTATCTGTCTGTCTGTCTGTCTGTCTGTCTGTCTGTCTGTCTGTCTGTCTGTCTATCAGTCCACTCACTCGTCTGTCTGCCTGTCTGTCTGTCTGTCTGTCTGTCTGTCTGTCTGTCTGTCTGTCTGTCTGTCTGTCTGTCTGTCTGTCTGTCTGCCGACTGGGCTATCTGTCTGTCTGTCTGTCTGTCTGTCTGTCTGTCTGTCTGTCTGTCTGTCTGTCTGTCTGTCTGTCTGTCTGTCTATCAGTCCACTCACTCGTCTGTCTGCCTGTCTGTTTGGCTTTCTGTCTGCTCGTCTGAGCGTCATTCTCTCCATTCGCTCTTTGTTTATCTGTATGTATGTCTTTGCATTAGAAATTGAAACAAGCCGTAAAAGACTTACGGAAGCAAATCATGCACATTGCTTGGAAATAACATAAATTGCTATTATTGCATGAGTGAGAACTGTTTCTGAAGTCTCAATAATGAAGACAAATATAATGTATTGCGAAATTTATGGCGTGGCATATTCCATTGTATCTCGTCATGTTAAAAACAAAGTTAGTTGCATATCCTTTACAGGACGTCGCTGTCAACCCCATAATTTTTGCTGTTTGTAATTTCTTTGCAAGTTTCCGTTCAGTAGTTTATCATTGCTTTCTGAACTACCGGTAAGCTTACCATGGTATGAAAATCAACACGAGGCGGTCTGGTCTGCTTCGCATCTCGTCATGTGCATACTACAAAAACGGTTCATCACATGTATATATGACGAGGTACAGGGAGATATGTTAGACAAATAAATTGTGCAATATAATGTTTCCTACTTTATTATTCACATTAACAACATGAAAACTTTGATTTGTTTACTTTTGAAGTGCCTAACTTTCCCAAAGGTGAAAAACATATCTTTCTTTTATGTGTTTATGAATTGCGGCATTCAAGCAGTTGATCATTCGACTATTTAGCGTCTAATGGCATTGTGAGAATTCTACAAAGGAGCCATATGCAAGTCGCCTTTAGTTTTTGTGTGTAATGAGCTATATAGATATTCATTATTCAAAAGATGAAGAGTGTTAAAGTGCAATATTGAATCTATACTTTAGCATACGTGTGAAAACATGAAAAAAAGCAAACAAGCTGAGAAATAACTAATGGCAATGAAAATATGGTTTTCGATGAAACTGCAAAGAATACGCACGAGACCTACCTTCAAAAAAGAAATGAAGACTTTATATTGATTAGATAAATTAGACGTATGCAGTCAGAATTATTTGAGTGCATTATGAGAAGAATTAGACCTGAAAACGATTTGACAACTGACACACTCAATGGGAAGATAGCAAGGGGAGAAATACCTGGGCGGCTGGCCAATATAGGGCTAGCACCATATGCACTTCTTCTTCTTCTTCTTCCACTTCTTCTGCGTTCATCCGCAGTGTTTTTTCAGACGTAATTGCGCCATGTCTCGTTTTGCACCTTTGGGCCAAAACACTTAGGCCAACACATTCGACTTTAGCGGGCGTTTTTTTTTATTCAGGCTAACCGTCCTGGGGGACTATCGCTGTTAAGGTGCCGTCAACATCTAAGCTGGTCAAGTTAGAACGGTCGAAGACTTCACGGTCAGCCCTCAAGGAAAAACAAGGGCAGTCCATGGGCATTCGCCGCCATCCAAGGAGGTTTGCACAATTGCAGAGCCGGCACCTAGCGCTCTGACACTGGACTCACCCTAGGAATCGCCACGTCCTGCTTATGACTGCTTTAATTCTTCACTTCCATATATTAGGTATTTCGTTCGCCACTGGCCGGCTCCCGCACAAACCAGGAACGGTCAGTCTGCGGACGACCTCCACTCAGCAAAATTTCGCTTCGGACTTCCACGTAATGGATTCACTAGCAAAGAGTTCCATTTCTTGTTAATGAGACGTTTTTGCACCTTAGTCTGCAGACGACATCCACTCAGTAAGCTTTCGCTTCGGATTTCCACATAATGGATTTGTTAGCCAAGCGTTCCATTTCGTGTTAACTTTAGTAACGCTCTCGAGGTAGGCTACATGTGCTGCCGGCTCAGTACCTTACCTCCATGCAGCAGAGAGCGAGTAACGGACAGGCCCTCTCATCCGGGGATCACTCATATCACCCGGCTGAGAGCCACAGAACAGGTGTCTGGACGAAGCATGTAGCAGGCTCGGCATCTCACATCAGTTTTGAAGTGGGTAAGTATCGGCCCGGCCCTCCCATCTGGGGGATATTGACTAAAGGGCGTTCAGCCATATCCCTTAGCTGAGAGCCGTAGAGTAGTGGCATTGTGCACCTGATTCGGACCTGACTGCCTGTCCCCAGTCTACCTGCAGGGCAGCAGGTGTGTGTCTCTCTTGGTTTGGTTCCTATCCCTTGGCCTGTCCAACAAGTAGCTGTGCTACCGTCGGCATAGCTCTTGGGGGTCATTGGAACACGCAAGCCCTTCTACCACGACAAGTTGGAGACACGTCAGAGCACTTATCCTAGGCGTGCAAAAGTGTCTTTTTCTTACTTTTTAAAGTAAAGGTGCAACAATTTAATAGATTATATATAGACTACACAATGGCATCTGACGGAAGATATTACCTAAAGATAAAGTACACAATCTCGAAGAAGAAGAAGAAGAAGAAGAAGAAGAAGAAGAAGAAGAAGAAGAAGAAGAAGAAGAAGAAGGAAGAGGAGGAGGAAGAAGAAGAAAAAAAAGAAGAAGAGGAGGAAGAAGAAGAAAAAAGAAGAAGAAGAAGAGGAGGAAGCAGCTGCAGCAGAAGAAGAAGAAGAAGAAGAAGAAGAAGAAGAAGAAGAAGAAGAAGAAGAAGAAGAAGAAGAAGAAGAAGAAGAAGAAGAAGAAGAAGGAGAAAGAGGAGGAGGAAGAAGAAGAAGAAAAAGAAGAAGAAGAAGAGGAGGAAGCAGCTGCAGCAGAAGAGGAAGAAGAAGAAGAAGAAGAAGAAGAAGAAGAAGAAGAAGAAGAAGAAGAAGAAGAAGAAGAAGAAGAAGAAGAAGAAGAAGACGAAGAAGAGAAAACTGTGCATATTTTTGCACTCAATTTATATGGAAATCCGTCAGTGTTTATTTACTTGCATCAAATATTTCGTCTATTTTCATTCTTTCATTTGTCATTCTTTAATTTTGTAAATGGGATTGCGTGTAGCTTAAAATTATGCTGGATTATAATTCACGCTCTAGATATTCGAATCTCGAAATAGATTCTAGAGATTATTTCTGTATGAACAATCTTAAATCACATTTTCACTGCCCGCTCTAGCAGTGTTTAACCAATGTAACATAGTCAAATATCAGACAGAAATGGCTGGTAAAAATGGGAAGCGGATGGCAAAATCGGAGAAAAAGGACAAAACAGGTGAAGGAAGAAAGAAAGGTTAACAAACACAAACAATCAAGCAATGTGACGGCAGCTCGGCCACTTACCTAAAGCTAAACATGGGATCTAATTATATTCCTCAAGCCGGCACTTCAGCTGTTAATCAAGTCAAAATAAATAGTTATTGTATTTCGGCATCTTCTTTGTCATGCACTTCCCCTACACATGTTGCACTGCTAACATGATTGCTTCCCAATTTATAGCATGCTTTTCAGCTGTCGTTTCTACGTCCCGTTGAGCCTGAGAATTTCATGGTTATTTTTAGATTGCGCCTTTCATCTCTCTCTCTCTCTCTCTCTCTCTCTCTCTCTCTCTCTCTCTCTCTCTCTCTCTCTCTCTCTCTCTCTCCGTTCTTCTTATATATATATATATATATATATATATATATATATATATATATATATATATATATATATCTTTGCCTCTCTCCCTCTGTGTGTGTGTGTGTGTGTGTGTGTGTGTGTGAAACTCCCCCTCTGTTTGTCTATGTGTATGTGTTACTCCCCTTTCTCTCTCAGTGTGTGTGACTCCCTCTCTTTCTCTCTCTATGTCTCTCTTCCTCTATGTATGTCCCTATATCTCGCTGTGACTCACTTTTTCTCTCTGTGTGACACCCTGTCTCTGTTTCTCCTAATTTAGTGACCCTCCTTCTCTCTCTGTGTGTGACACACACACACACGCACACACACACACACACACACACACGCACACACACTTTCTTTCTCTCTCTCTCTCTGTGACAATCCCTCTCACTATGACTCTTAAACTCTGTGACTTCTTCTTCTTCTTCTTCTTCTTCTTCTTCTTCTTCTTCTTCTTCTTCTTCTTCTTCTTCTTCTTCTTCTTCTTCTTCTTCTTCTTCTTCTTCTTCTTCTTCTTCTCTCTCTCTCTCTCTCCAATTTGTTTCCCTTTAAAAATAAAGTTTGTTAGTTCGTTCGTTCGTATTCGTTCGTTCTCTCTCTCTCTCTCTCTCTCTCTCTCTCTCTCTCTCTCTCTCTCTCCCCCCCCCCCCCCCTTCTCCGTCTGAGTGAATCTCTTCATTTTGTATTATTTTCACCATCGACGAGCCCACCTCTAACACTCCAATGAATATCCCAATGATATTCACTGAAGTTTCTAATTAAGCTGCTGTTGCGCGCTGATTAGTTAGACTGGCGGACGTCAGCAGTCAGAAATCATCATCAGTGGTAATCATGTGATCCATGGAAGCATATACACGGTATTCAAAAATATCTCTTCAAACTTCTGCTGTTCTACGGTTTACCTTTCGCAAACTCTGACAAACTAAGATTTTGTTCCTTGTCTTGAAGGAGGCGTTCTGTTCTTAATTGTTTCATATCTTTATAACATTAAACTAATTAGTGCTTCTATTAGAGACGTTAACGTGAATATCAGATTACGAACAAAGAAGAAGAAGAAGAAGCTACTCACAATTCTTTGTAGAGATTTGAAGAGGTTAGACATTAGAAATAAGAAGAAGCAGGAGAAGAAGAAGAAGAAGAAGAAGAAGAAGAAGAAGAAGAAGAAGAAGAAGAAGAAGAAGAAGAAGAAGAAGAAGAAGAAGAAGAAGATGAAGAAGAAGAAGAAGAAGAAGAAGTAGAAGAAGAAAAAGAAGAAGAAGAAGAAGAAGAAGAAGAAGAAGAAGAAGAAGAAGAAGAAGAAGAAGAAGAAGAAATTACACATACACATTTATAGAGATTAGAAGAGGTTAGTGGTTAGACGAAAAAGAAAGAAGAAGAAGAAACAGTAGTGGTAGTTCCATAAAAAGAAGAAGAAGAAGAAGAAGAAGAAGAAGAAGAAGAAGAAGAAGAAATAATAGTAATAGTTTCATATCTGTGTATGCCATTTTGTTTCACCACATTACTTCCTTAGCATCTTCTGAAAGACAGACGCATCAAAATGTAATATCTGTAAGAGACTCCTGTAATTCTCGAATAATTTGTTCAATATTGTGTACAGCATCATCCTGTATGTTAGTTAGTCATTAGTAGTGGTTCAAACTTCACAACAAAGGGTCACCCAATAATTCTTCCTTCCTGTGCCAGAGAATATCACACAAAATGCTCCTTATTGTCTTATGAGAAAAATGGAACAGACTGTAGTCCCGATAAACCTACAACACGAACAGGCATATTTGCTTAAGGTCGCTGCCAAAAAGCCAACATAACACTCCGCCACTAAAATTACATCCTCTATTTAGTGTAATGCCGATCTCCGAAGCGAAGAGTTTACGGACGTGTTTCATGATCCCACAGACCCGCGTTCGAAACACAGCTGCGCTTGATTTGGCAGCAGACCTCGTTGCGCTGGTTATTTACGAAACGGTATGGGTGGCGGTCGTTCAGAAAACAATGGCAAATTACTGAACGTAAACTTGCCAAGACATCAAAAACAGCAAAAAATGCTGGTGTTGACTGCAAGCGTCCTGTAAAGGATATGCAACTAACTTATGTAATGAAATATAGTGGAGAAACTCAATATTTTAATTAAGAACAGACACAGAATTTTAAAAAAAATGGTAACGATAATCCCATGACGGATACTTTCAAAGGGTGTGACGTAGTTAGGTCTGTAATTTTACTAGTTAGTTAAAAAGTTAGTTGCATATCCTTTACAGGGCGTAGCAGTCAACCCAGTCATTTTTTGGCTGTTCGTGATTTCTGGGCAAGTTTACTTTCAGTAGTTTGCCCATACTGTCTGAACGACCTGCACTTAAGCCATTTCATGAAGAAGAAAAAAAGTAAGGCGATTTGCTGCCAAATCGCCCACAGCTGTGTTTCCAGCGCGGTATGACGGATTACGAACTGCGTCCGTAACTCCTTCGCCACGGAGCAAGCCACAGCCTAATGAGATGAACCGACCAGCTCCCATACAAGCTGTTTTCCTATTCGGGAAATCTTCAGTAAACCCTCCAATATATATTTGACCAATGAATCGGTACAACTATCTTGAAATAGATATTTGATGGAGGTGCCTTGCAGAGATTAGAGCAAGACTAGCCATGGCAACAGTAGCCTTTTGCAAGATGGAAAATATTCATTCATCAAGTTCCTTGCCGGCTGGCCTGGTCGATCATGCTTCTTTTCAAATTGCGATCTCTGACTGTATGGATCAATTCATGTTATGACACCCTTCCGTGCCATGCATGACACACGACTGTCAAAAATTTTCTCTGGCTGCATTCTCCTATTTTTCTTTTCATAAATCTTTCCGGATGTCACAGCATGTTTCAGTTTCTGTGTTCTCAGAATGTGGCCAAAATGATGACTGCTTATTCCTGATGTTTGTGATAAGTTGTCTTTGCGACTTAGCTTCCCTCAAAATGTCCAGATTGTTAATTTTGGCGGTCCAATGAATGTTCAGTATTCTACCAAATCACATTTCCAAAGCTTCCAGGGATGTTTTTGTATGTTTACTAATTGTTCGGGAATCGCAGCCGTATTAATAATTTTCATTCGCTCGCTTTGAACTCCAGCGTAGTCAGCGTTGGACTGATTTTTGAATGTGGATTAGCTTTCCCTAATACTAGTGTCCCTCACCTGCAGGTGAACCCACTCCAACTTCTGAGGTACTTGTAATTTACGTTCCCAAGTCAAGGGCGATCAGTCAACTGCCCACTGTAGGGGTTGAACCCGATACCTCGGATCAGCACACCGGAAGTTTAAGAGCGAGCGCTTGTATCCATTCGGCCATGGTGACCTCCAACCATTCTTCTATCAATGTCGCCCCCCCCCCCCACACACACACCCACAAACGACTGTGGTGTTTAATATGACCAAAGTATTTCAGTTTTCCCCCCCCCCCCTCCAAAAAACAAAACAAACTAATGTGGTGTTTAATATGACCAAATTATTTCAGTTCCCCCCCCCCCCCCCCCCTTCCAAAAAAAAAAACAAAACTAATGTGGTGTTTAATATGGCCAAAGTATTTCAGTTCCCCCCCCCCCCCCCCCCCCCCCCAAACCACTGTAGTATTTAATATGACCAAAGTATTTCAGTTTCTCCCACAAACCACTCTGGTGTTTAATATGGCCAAAGTATTTCAGTTTCCCCCACAAACTACTGTGGTGTTTAATATGACCAAAGTATTTCAGTCTCTCCCACAAACAACTGTAATGTTTAATATGACCAATGTATTTCAGTTTCTTCCACAAACCACTGTGTTGTTTAATATGGCCAAAGTATTTAAGTTTCCCCCCCCCCCCCCCCCCAAACCACTGTAGTATTTAATATGACCAAAGTATTTCAGTTTCCCTCACAAACCACTGTGGTGTTTAATATGGCCAAAGTATTTCAGTTCCCCCCCCCCCCCCCCCCCCCCCCCCCCCCCACAAACCACTCTGGTGTTTAATATGACCAAAGTATTTCAGTTTCCCCCACAAACCACTGTAGTGTTTAATATAACCAAAGTATTTCAGTTTCCCCCACAAACCACTGTCGTGTTTAATATGACCAAAGTATTTTAGTTTCTCCCACATACCACTGTGGTGTTTAATTTGACTGACGCATTTCAGTTCCCCCAAACGACTGTGGTGCTTAATATGACCGACGTATTTCAGTTTCTCCCACAAACCACTGTGGTGTTTAATATGGCCAAAGTATTTTAGTTTCTCCCACAAACTACTGTGGTGTTTAATATGGCCAACGTATTTCAGTTTCTCCCACAAACCACTGTAGTGTTTAATATGGCCAAATTATTTCACTTTTCCCCCAAACCACTGTGGTGTTTAATATGGCCAAAGTATTTCAGTTTCTCCCACAAACCACTGTGGTGTTTTATATGTCCAAAGTATTTGAGTTTCTCCCACAAACCACTGTGGTGTTTAATATTGCCAAAGTAGTTCAGTTTCTCCCACAAACCACTGTGGTGTTTAATATGGCCAAAGTATTTCAGTTTCTCCCACAAACCACTGTGGTGTTTAATATGGCCAAAGTATTTTAGTTTCTCCCACAAACTACTGTGGTGTTTAATATGGCCAACGTATTTCAGTTTCTCCCACAAACCACTTTGTGTTTAATATAACCAAAGTATTTCAGTTTCTCCCACAAACCACTGTAGTGTTTAATATGGCCAAAGTATTTCACTTTTCCCCCAAACCACTGTGGTGTTTAATATGGCCAAAGTATTTCACTTTTCCCCCAAACCACTGTAGTGTCTAATATGGCCAAAGTATTTCACTTTTCCCCCAAACCACTGTGGTGTCTAATATGGCCAAAGTATTTCAGTTTCTCCCACAAACCACTGTGGTGTTTTATATGTTTAAAGTATTTGAGTTTCTCCCACAAACCACTGTGGTGTTTAATATGGCCAAAGTATTTCAGTTTCTCCCACAAACCACTGTGGTGTTTTATATGTCCAAAGTATTTCACTTTTCCCCCAAACCACTGTGGTGTTTAATATGGCCAAAGTATTTCAGTTTCTCCCACAAACCACTGTGGTGTTTAATATGGCCAAAGTATTTCAGTTTCTCCCACAAACCACTGTGGTGTTTAATATGACCAAAGTATTTCAGTTTCTCCCACAAACTACTGTGGTGATTTATATGTCCAAAGTATTTCAGTTTCAGATAGATTATGAGCTGTTTATGAGCCAATGTTATTTAGATATTCATATCATTTAGAAAATGAAAAATATCTTATGCAATAAGTCACTATTATTGAATGTAAGAAATGCTATTTAGAGTCTGTTTTGTTGTATGGCAGTGAATCTCGGAATGTAAATGAACAAATTAGGAAGAATATGAAAACAACTAAGATGTGGTTCCTGGGAAGAATGTTGGGATTTCCTTGGACTGCCGAGTAACTATCAACGATTGTCTGAAAGAGGCTAATGAAACCTGAACATTATATACAACGATAAGAAAGAGATAAACGGCTTTCTCTTGGGAATGTGATGAGAAGAGAGGCATTGGAGAACATTGTGACAACTGGAAAGTTCAAGAGGAGAAGAGATAGAGGCAGACCAATAGAAATAATGCTGAACGGATTGCGACATTCGCATGGAAGTATATCAGCAGCAGAGTTGATCCAGAACATCAATGATCGTGATCCGTGGAGAGCCATGAACACTTACGCCAGATGGTAAGACACTTAATGACGATGATGATGATCTTTCAGAATGTCAGGAATTTTGTTCTTCTTGGTTTACAGTATTCCAAGAATGTTTCTGTAACATTTAAAAACCCCGACTTTCTTCTTTGTTGATTGCGAAATGACCAATACCTGCATATGTCGTCACATGAAAGGTGCATGTTCCCAGAACTATGACTCACTTACTGCTATGTCTTGCTGTCATGACAAAGCGGAATCGATACACCATTAGTTGTTTCTGTGTTGTCTGTTTATTGTCCTTGTTTGACATGCCAACAACAATAATGGCTTTATAGAACACTTCAACACTCTTTTTCTCACTGCACTTGAGAGCTTTTTGTAGATGACTACAACAAGTCAGAAGGAACTACAGGAAATAATAGATTTATTTGTTGTAGAACGTAAAATAAATGAGCGTTAGCTTGAATAAAAGAAAGACAGAAGTCATGGTGATATCAAAGAAACAGATTGTGCTTAAATGTACAATTAAAGTAAATGACACTATTATGGGGTAAGAGTAGAAATTCAGATATCTAGGCACATGGGTAACAAATATCATATAGGAGATGCATCACAGAGATACAGAACAGAATAGGACAAACAAAAACTGCTTTATATCAAATGAAGAACAGGCTATGCAATAAGTCCTTGTCCTTACAAGTTAGAAAAAGAATTCTTGTTTGTTACATAGAAACAGTTTTAATATACAGGACAGCATAGCCGAATGGTTAAGAGCGCACTAACTCGCCAGGAGTTCTTGTCGGAGTACTGTCTTGGCAGGCCGGTGCACTAACTCGCCAGGAGTTCTTGTCGGAGTACTGTCTTGGAAGGCCAGCGCAATAACTTGCCAGGAATTCACGCCAGACTATTGTCTTGGCAGGCCAGTGAACTAACTCGCCAGGAGTTATAGCCGGACTACTGTCTTGTCAGGCTGGTGCACTAACTCGCCAGGGGTTCTAGTCGGACTATAGTCTTGGCACGCCAGCGCACTAAATCTCCAGGAGTTCTTGTCAGAGTACTGTCTTGGAAGACCAGCGCACTAACTGGCCAGGTGTTCTAGTCGGACTATTGTCTTGTCAGGCCAGCGCACTAACTCGTCAGGAGTTCTTGTCGGACTACATTCTTGGCAGACCAGCGCACTAACTCGCCAGGGGTTCTAGTCGGACTACTGCCTTGTCAGGCCAGCGCACTAACTCGTCAGGAGTTCTTGTCGGAGTACTGTCTTGGAAGGCCAGCGCATTAACTTGCCAGGAATTCACACCAGACTACTGTCTTGGCAGGCCAGCCCACTAACTCGCCAGGGGTTCTAGTCGGACTATTGTCTTGTCAGGCCAGCGCACTAACTCGTCAGGAGTTCTTGTCGGACTACAGTCTTGGCAGACCAGCGCACTAACTCGCCAGGAATTCATACCAGACTACTGTCTTGGCAGGCCAGCCCACTAACTCGCCAGGGGTTCTAGTCGGACTATTGTCTTGGCAGGCCAGCGCACTTATTGACCAGGAATTCTAGTCCGACTACTGTCTTGGCAGGCCACCAAATTAACCATTTGGCCAGTGTGTATTCCCTAATTTTGTTTTATGCATATGCTTTTTTGGGGGAAAAAAAACGAGAAAAAGAGTGTTGAGATGCTACATAGAACCTGTACTTTTATATGGATGTGAAGCTTAGACAATGAGCAGTCAGGCTGAAAAACATCTGATGTCTGTAGAAATGTGGTTTCTGGGGAAAATGCAAAGAATACCATGGACAGCCAGAAAGATCAATGAACAAGTCCTTCAAGAAACAAATGAAGATCGTAAACTGATTAGAGACATTAGACGTAGACAGTCACAATTTGTTTGGGCATGTTATGAGAAGAAATGATTTGGAGAACTTGGCGACAACTGGTAAGATCGAGGGGTACAGACCAAGGGGAAGACCTAGAAGCAAGTACCTGGATGGCTTGGCCTTGTGGCATGGTCGAGACAGAAACACGGAGCTGATCCACGACTCTGGTGATCGAGTAAGATGGCAGAACATGACCGCCCACGCTTACCGGCATGGCACATGATGGATGGATGGATATCCTTTTTACATGGCATCGTCTTCAACGTCAGCATTATTCTGCTGTTTTTGATGTCTTGGCAAGTTTACATTCAGTAGTTTGCCATTGCTTTCTGAACGATCGGCACTCATACCAACTCTTTAAAACCCAGGGCAACGCGGTCTGCTGCCAAATCGGTCGCAGCTGTGTTTCGAACTCGGGTAGGCGGGCTTACGAATTGCATCCGAAACCCCTAGGCCACGGAGACCGACAATCCCCTATTATATCGAACATATGGTTCCAGTCCAATATATTTTACCGACCGACACTCGATGGGTCATGTGGTCAGTGTCACTCCTGCCGCCTTTTTTCCCCAGGATATTTCTGGTGTCCACTATAGGCAGGATCTACATTGGGGTATAGACAGGCTTGTCCATGGGACATGTTCTTCTGTCCCATACAATGGTAATTTATGCCTGTCCCAACCCGTCCCATCCCATCCCAACACTATTCAGAAAATCTCCCTTTTTTCCCATGGCCAAGCCTGGGTATAGGTCACTGGAAACAGAACATTTCTAGCCTCGAGTAGTATTTGAACAGATGCCAGCCGAGCAAGAGGGGCAAGCATTGCGTTACCGTGGCTCCAATATTATGTATTTTAAAAGTTGCATGTCCTTTACAGGATGTCAGCAGCCAGCCCCAGCAGTTGTATTTTTGTCTGCATGTGGTTTTCTAGGAAATTTTCGTTCAGTAGTTTGCCATTGCTTTCTGAGCGACCGACGCTCATACATTGTATAAACTATCATCAGCACAGTCTGCGTCCACACCGTGTGCAGCTGACTTTTAACCTAGTATGTCGGAATTGTGAAACTGGGTTCACTGTTCCTAAATTACAAACATTGGAACAGTTAGAAATAAGTTACCCTTGAATGTGACAAAGTTGTGTCTAAACATTGCAAGACCGTGATAACACGGTAAAAATTGTTTTCACTTCATAGCTTGGCTCGTGAGACATGGCAAATTTTGATAAGTAGATGGCCTGTGTAAACATCTTCATTGATTCTTTCTTTCTTTCTTTCTTTCTTTCTTTCTTTCTTTCTTTCTTTCTTTCTTTCTTTCTTTCTTTCTTTCTTTCTTTCATTCTTTCTTTCCGTCCGTCCGTCTGTCTGTCTGTCTGTCTTTGTTTCTCCCTGTTTTCTTTTCCTTTCTTTCTTTCTCTTTCTTTTTTGCTCTCTCCTTCTCTTTCTTCCTCTCTGTCTCTCTCTGTCTCTCTTTCTCTATCTCGTACCCTTTTTCTTCCTCCCTCTCTCTGCCCGTCCCCCCTCCCTCTCTCTCCTCCCTCTCTCTCCCCTTTCTCTCCAGCACAAGCAGACACACACATTACACACCGCCAAAGTTATCATGTCCAAGCACTGGCTACATCTGAAATCCACATACGACAAGATAACGTATCACTGACATCTGAGACGGTATTACGGCAGGGTGTTCCTCTCTGTATACCTGTATGTATGAGAAACATCAGCCTCAACTCCCGCCACCCCAACCAGTTCGTGAATTAAATCACGATCTTCTAGTATTTTCTTTTTACTTTTTTGAACGTTCGCTTGATTTAAACGAGCACACCGTGCACACACGTGCTATTACTGCTTGTAGTAGTTCGTGGCTTAGAGGTTATGACTTTTCTCCGTAATATCGTATACTCTCGTCGGTGACGTGATGACGGTGAGAATCAGCAGTGGTTCGAATCGTATCGGTAACTTACGGGGTATGTGAGCCGGCCGCTCAGAAAGCAATGGCAAACTACTGAGCGTAATCTTGCCAAGAAATCAACATACAGCTGAAAGATGCTGGTGTTGACAGCGATGTCCTGTAAAGGATATGGGGAAAAAAAAAAAAAAAGTAGTTACATATATGGTGCATTTTTAATGAGTGTGCAGTGTTTGAACAAGACACAGGCAGCAACACGAAAATTCTGCGCAGCATCCAGCAGGACGTGGAACGCATGGCACAGATGAAAAAGGAGAATGAAGACATTCTACAAGCCATCAAAACAGAAAGAGAACTACTAAAAGTCGAAAGGGAGTTAATCCAAAACAAGGTAGCAGAAGCCACGCGAAAGACCACAGAAAAGCCGCAAACTGAAGCCAGAATCCCATTCTCCTTGACGAATAAAGTCAGTAAAAGACCAGTCTTCTTCAGCGATGGAAACTACAAAGAAGAAAAATCCGAGATACCCAACACAACATGACAGCCGAGCAAGAGGGGCAAGCATTGCGTTACCGTTGCTCCAATATTATGTATTTTAAAAGTTGCGTGTCCTTTACAGGACGTAGCAGCCAACCCCAGCAGTTTGTTTTCCGAGACAAAAGAGATCTCGCAGGCCAATCCACCAGCTGACCTCACGGGCATAAACGCTTCACAGTTGAAAAGCCAGCTAACACTGGCGCAGAGAACTTAACAAACTTATCCCGCACCATGAACCACCACAAATATAACCAACGCCACAGAGATTGGTTGAACGCTGGTGGAAAGTTTGTTCTTTTCTACAAATGGACCTGGACCTTGAAAATATTGCCGGTCCAAGTTTTGTATTTACTGTAAAGTTCACGCGACATAATAGGTAAATACAAAACTTGGACCGGCAGTATTTTTAAACACTGCAGTCATTAAAAATACACCCTGTAGAAGTATGGCGGTAAAATTTGTTTGGACACATTTTACGAAGAAATAAATTAGAGAACTTGGTGACAACTGGCAATATTGAGGGAGAAAGAACAAGGGGAAGGCAGAAAAGAAAATATCTGGATGACGTGGCCGAGACAAGAATACAGAGCTGATCCACGACTCTGATGATCCTGCGAGATGGCGAAACATGACCACCCACGCTTATCGGCATGACACATGATGATGAACCTAAAATGGGTACCAGAAAATGTCTTTGGAAGTAAAGGACACAGGCGTGACACTGACCACATCACCTGTGGGGCGCGATTGGTGATGAAAGATATAGGGTTAGCACTGTATACATAAACCGCCGATTCCATCAGAGATGAATTGGGTGTTTCGTGGGGGACTGGTGTGTTGACATTCTGGCGGCGGCATTATGCACAGTGTATCTGTGCGGGCTGTTGTTTGTCGAGACTCCTGTCTTTTCCACTTTTCACATTGGGCAGTGGGGAGCGTTTTGTGTGATATTCACTGGCACAGGGATGGAGCATAATGGGGACGACCCGTTGCTGTGAAGTTGGAACTGCGACTAACTAACTAACTAACTAACTAACATAAACCGCCTCAAGGAGTGTGAAACGATCCTTTACGTTTTTTTTAAATTTTTTTATTTACAACAGATACGCATAATTAATTACTTCTGTTCCTTTCATAGCTTCAGGTTTTCCCCGACTCCCAGCCTGTCCTTGGCATATATACTACCAATAGCTGTTATTACTAACAGCCATCTAGAACCCTCGCTCATCCCAGGTTGGAAAGTCATGACGTAAATGATAGCTCTCCATAACGGAAGTCTTGTTTTGCAGGGTCTAGTACAGTGGTTCCCAAGTTCTTAAACATCCGGTATGCTGAAGCCGAGGTAAGGAGTTTAACTCCTGCACCGGACAGTTGTACTAAAATGTTGAACTGTCGTCCTTGGCTTACGGACGTCAATTACGAGTACCTCTGAAGTTGGAGTGGATTCGCCTGATGGCGAGGGACACTATTAATAGGTAAACGCTAATCCACACGCACAATTCAGTCCAGCACTACTGTAAGTAGTGTGTATGGACTACGCTTGAGTTCAAAGCGAGGGAGCGCCAAAAAAAAAAAGCCTGACGTGTGACTGGCTAATTTATTCCATAGAAAACGTCAGCGGTACAGTTCAACCAACCATGAACAAGTCTACACAGGGCTGGGCGTGCGTTGGTTCAGGACCTATGCTCAATTGGGAGACGGAAAGCAGAAGAAGAAGAAGCAGAAGAAGAAGAAGAAGAAGAAGAAGAAGAAGAATATAGAAATTAGCAGGCTTGCATGACTGTCTGGTGATTATATGAACGAATCCCCTTCGAGGAGTGATGTTTTAAATATATCTGGGCTTCCAGGTTGACCAAGCCTGAAATGAGTACTAGAAATTTTTCTGGGATGTAAAAGCGGCCGGTGTGATATTGACCACATCACTGATGATCCTAAAATATGAGACTATCACTATATACTTTATAGGCGCCATGTTATTTTTAGAATTTTCTCGGATTGAGCCACTGAAATACCATAAGGATAAAAACTAGTTAACCCATTTAACTCTGCCATAACCGTGGGTTAATGTTGAAATCTACTCACCGCAAACTTAATATATGTTGCATCACTCATTCATTGAGTATATACATCGATTTTACAGACTAACCAATCCTTTTCGTTTATAGAACACAATAAGACACGAATAGTTTGTTGCATAAATCTAATATACCAGTCTGTCTATCTGCTTGTCCGTCTGTCCACACATCCATCCATCTTATACATCGTCTATTTGTAAGTATGGCTATATAACCGTTAACGTGTGTGTCTACACACTCTACCCAAAAACAAGCTTATAATGGCGTCGGGTTGTGCCTTTTCTCAGTATCTGTGATTGCGGAGCTAGAGATAAAATTATTTTCTTGGAATCGCCGTACGTTTAGCTGCACACACGTATATATTAAATCGCATAAAGGGAATTCTGAGTGGCAAAGTGTTTTAGTTGAATAGCCCTAGTTATTTTAAGGCGCAATTATTTTTCAAGAACAGGATACACTCATACATTCTTACGACGAATGCGGAGAGTACAACACGAATAACATAAATACTTGAAAAACACGAATAAACAATTAACACATCTATTACTTATCTGAAATAACAAAAGACATTACATACCCAAATTATATCCCAGAAGAATTGAACAAGATTTTATTTTAAACATATTTATTAGATGTTAAAAACAATATTCGCCACAATAGTCTGTATGTGATATGATTTGTTCACATGTATAAATTAGATATTTGGAACAATAGCCTGACAAGCTGAAAACATGTAATGGCAGTGGAAATGTGGATTCTGAGGAAAAGGCAAAGAATACCATAGACAGACAGAAACCAAGTCCTACAAGAGGAAGACAGAGAAGTAAATTTCTGGATGCCCTGGCCACATGGCATGGTCGAGACAAGAACACTGAGCTGATCCACGACTCTGGTGATCGAGTGAGATAGCTAAACATGACCGCCCACTCTTATCGGCATATCAAATGATGACGATGATGAGCATGTGTGTGATAAGGTTTGTTGACACGTACAAATAAGACATTTGCACCGATAGTATGAGTGTGCTAAAGTTTGTTTACACGTACAAATGAGATATTTGCAACGATAGTCCGAGTGTGATAAAGATTATTGACACGTACAAATGAGATATTTGCAATGATAGTCTGGGTGTGATAAGGACTTTACAACGAAAGTAAAAAGTGCAAGAAAATAGTATAAAAACCAAGAGGATCGACTTCATTGCACCAGGTTTTTATCCCTTATGGCTGAGTCTCTTCCGCAGACAGGCCTGCAGAAAGCTTTGCGTACAGTAGTTTTCAGCGACGACGCCCAGGAGTCTCCTGGCAAAATTGCACTCGGGAACCGAACGACGTAGCCCGGAATCGAGCCTACAACCTTCGAAACGCGAGCAGCCGGCGTAATCACTTGGCCACGGAGACTCTCAAGTTAAAAAAAAATAAATATATATCCTGTTATACGCGCTAGGGCGCATTTGGTATATTGTGCTAGACCCATACTTGTATAGACCTGTCGGCACTCGGTGGGTCATGTGGTCAGTATCACGTCGCCCTCCTGTACTTTTAAGACATTTCCTGGTACCAATTTTACATTGAGTCTAGCTTGAAGCTCAATTAAAAAGAAACAACTCGCCCAAAAACAAGATCCGTAGTAGATAGGTATGTGAAGTGTTGGGATGATCACATTTATGTAGGTTTGAGTCCACGGGGAAAAAAGTAGCCAGTCTTTCCATCTTGTAGCGAACGACGAGGGCTGATATATCTCAATTTAACGTCTATTCAAATATATTATAATATATTATTATTCACATTAGATAATGGCGAGGCTAGTCAGTGCGCGAACTGTTCAGATGTCATCATCATCAAGTGCCGTGCCGGCTGGCGTAGGCGTTCATGGCTCTCCATAGATCTCGGTCTTTGGTTTTCTGGATCAACTCTGGTGCTGATATTCCTCCATGCCACCGTCTCAATCCATCCAGCATCACTTCTCTTGGTCTACCTCTGCCTCTCTTCCCCTCGATCTTTCCAGTTGTTACGATGTTCTCCAGTGCCTCTCTTCTCATCACGTGACCGAAGAAAGATGTTTGTCTCTGTCTTATTGTTGTATATAATGTTCTAGTTTCATTAGCCTGTTTCAGGCACTCGTCGTTAGTTACTCTGGCAGTCCAAGGAATTCGCAACATTCGTCTCAGGAACCACATCTCTGTTGCTTCTAATTTCTTCTTAATTTGTTCATTTACGTTCCAAGATTCACTGCCATACAGCAAAACTGGTTCTACATAGCATTTCAGCACTCTCTTTCTTACATTCAGTGATAGTGACTTATTGCATAAGACACTCTTCATTTTCTGAAAAGCGGCTTTTGCCTGCCCTATTCTACTCCTAATCTCTGTTGTACATCTTCCATCTGATGTTATAAATGCCGCTAGGTATCTAAAATTGTCAACTTGGTCAAGGATTTTCCCTTCTATTTCTATGTCACATTTTGGTGTCACCATTTTCTTTGATATTACCATTGTTACTGTTTTCTTGATATTCAAGGAGAGTCCTTTCCTTGCACTCTCTGTTACTACAACGTCTAATAATTGTTGTAGGTCTGTTGAATTATCCGCCACCAATACTGTGTCATCTGCATAGCGTATATTATTTATATTATAACCTCCAACTAGTATTCCTGGCATCTCTTTGATCTCTCTCATTATTACTTCGCTATACAGGGAGAAAAGATCTGGTGACAAGACACACCCTTGTCGTACTCCTAGCTTTATCTGTTCGTAACTACCCTCTTTATTTCCCATTTTAATTGCTGCTACTTGGTTCCAGTAAACATTCTTTATTATTCTTAAATCTTTTCCATCAATGTTGATATCTTCCAACATTTTAATCAGTTCATCATGTTTTACTTTATCAAATGCCTTAGTATAATCTATGAAGCACAAATATATGTCTCTCTGTTTCTCTATTGACCTTTCGATTAGTGTCCGTAATGTATAAATTGTATTGTTTGTGCCCTTTCCTTCCACAAATCCATACTGTTCTTCACTAATTTCCATTTTTATTTTCTTTTTGATTCTTCTCATTATGATTCTGAGTAGAAGCTTAGTGATATGGTTTATAAGGTTAATTGTACGAAAATCTTCACAATCAATTGCTCCTGGTCTTTTTGGTATAGCTATAAATAAAGATTTCAGCATATCACTGGGTAAATATCCACTGCTGTAAATATCATTCAACATTTTAGTTAATATATCTAGTCCAAATTCTCCCAATACTTCTAATTCTTCTATTGTGATTTCATCTGGCCCAGCTGTTTTTCCTTTCTTCATACGTTTCATAGCGTCAGCGACTTCTTCTTTCAGAATAGGTGGACCTTCTAAGTTACTATCTTCTGTTAATTCTCCCCTTTCTCCTTCATATAATTCTCTTATATACTCATTCCACCTCTTCATTATAGCATCTTCCTCTAATATTATCTTTCCTGTTTTTGATTTCAAACACCCTGTATTTATTCCTATTTTTCTTCCTGTAAGCTCACTGATTTGTCTGTGCATATTTTTTGTATCTTTAATGGAATTTAATTCAATTTTTTTGCATTGCTCGTTTAACCAACTTTCTTTAGCCTTCCCACATTTATCTTTTATTTCTTTATTTATCTTAGCGTATTCTTGTTTGTCATTTTTA
The DNA here is from genome assembly GCA_014155875.1 of Cepaea nemoralis. Lineage (NCBI taxonomy): Eukaryota > Metazoa > Mollusca > Gastropoda > Stylommatophora > Helicidae > Cepaea > Cepaea nemoralis. The sequence goes on along the minus strand of JACEFZ010028151.1, from coordinate 194,612 downwards.
CTCTGTTTTCTTTTGTCCATCAGTTTTAAGATATCTTCATTCATCCATTTTTTCTTAGCTATTTTGCCTCTCTCCGGTAATACTTCTTTGCTAGTTTGATGAATGGAGTCCCTTAACATTTCCCATTGTTCATCTATACTCTGTATTTTAGTTATTGCATTGTACCTATTTTTCACAGTCACTCTGTATTGTTCTTGCATTTCTTTATCTATTTTCAGAACCTCTTTATTAAGTCTCATGTTCTTAACCATTTTTTTCCCTCTCTTTAATCTTACTTTTATTTGTCCACATAGTGGTACATGATCACTATTACAGTCAGCACCAGGCATTGTCTTTACATTAATTAAAGCGTTTCTAAATCTTTTATTAATTAGTATGTAGTCAATTTGGTTGCGCATTTTCTTATCAGGGCTTATCCATGTGTACAGTCGTCTTTTATGGTGTTTAAACCATGTGTTTCCAATTATCATCTCATTGATATTTGCCCATTCTATTAGCTTTTCCCCTCTTTCATTTCTTGTACCTAAACCATAATTCCCCACTACATCCTCCATTTTTCCCTTTCCTACTTTTGCATTAAAATCACCAAGTATTATTTTTATTTCTTGTGATCCAATTTGAGCCATCGCCATTTCTATTTCGTCGTAAAAGTGTTGTATTTCTTCATCACTACTGCTTGCTGTTGGTGCATATACTTGTATAATATTTATGTCTATTGGTTTGCCTTTGATTTTTACCATAATAACTCTATCTGAGATACACCAGTATCCATTAATTGACTTGGCTGTTTTTTCGTCTAATATTATTCCTACACCTTTTTCATGTGTATCCCCTCCAGAATAAATTATTGTGTGATTGTCAGCTATAATTTTGCCCGATCCCTTCCATCTCATCTCACTAACGCCTAGTATATTCATTTTCATGCTATCCATCTCTCCTAGAACATTGGTCAACTTTCCTAGCTCATTTAATGTCCTAACATTCCATGTTCCTACTCTAAATTTACTTATTTTAGTTATGATTTTGCCATCAGTAGCTGGATGACGGTCTGGTGTCACCTGTGGCTCATGACTGTCCCTACCGGACGAGGATGCCCTAAGACAGCCATTAACGTCCTTCACTAACTTTGATTTATGTTTTGCCATGAAGTCTTGGGAAGATAATATGGTGGTTTCCCCCTGTCTTCCACATCCACATGGTGGTCTTTTACCTCTGCCTTTGACAGCCATTTCCGACTGTAAGGACAAGTGAGTGCCCTGCTCTGCTCAGCTGCAGAGTTGTCCACTTATTCCGGTGGATACTCGGTCCCCAGAGCTGTGTTAGCCACACCGTAGTGTGTTTCCATCCTCTACCGCGGGGAGGTGCAGTTGGGATTTTCCCTTCATAAAGTTATGGTCTCTGACCAAAACTCTCCAGTACTTTTAGAGGACCGTTCAGGTGTATACATTAAATTTTCGCTACAATAGAGTGTGTGTAACGAGACTGTTAATTTGAAAACTTTAGATTTTCTCTACACTATTCTGTGTGTAACAGGGTTTGTTCAAATGTAAACATTTCATATCTGTGACACTAGTCTTTGTGTCTGCGACTGTTGCAAACATAAACATTATATTAGTTATTAGTGTGGAATGTTGTTTTCATGTCTACAAGGAATTGACTCTATCAGATTAGATCACCATAACCTGTAGCAATTGTCGTGGGTAGCCTGCGCTGTCGTGATCGGAGCATTCACACTCAGAGTCCTCCATTGTTGACTGTTTTCAGCGATGATTCTCCGCCGTCCTTCACTCTGCCATACTGTATTCTGAATGTATTTAATGGTGAATATCCATTTATACTCCTATAATTGCACTCGTATATTGGGTACCTACTAACTTGTCTGCCATTGACTATTCTCTCCATTTATGATTTTCAGTAAATTGCTATGTCGTTTGATATCACCCAAGTATCTTGTCCAATTCAAATTTTCCACACACACACACACAAAATAATCAAAATTCGGTCTCGTCTAACCTTCTTCCTCAGCGATGGTTATTGTTGAGAGCCGCAGTTGTGTGGACTATTAGTCCTAATTCCTACTGGTTTTATTGGTTCCACTCTGTTCGTCGGATAAATTTATTTTGTGCTATCGGGTTGTTTTCTTTGTCTTGTGTTGGTCCTGATAAAGACCGATCCTTGGTCGGGCCTACTGGGGCCCACATTCTTTGGTTTGTTGGCTTCTTTTCTCTATTAGCACTGCTACGTGCTTGTCGCTTCTTGTGTTATTCTCATCGGGGCTGGTCCCGTTCATGTCCAGTCCTCATAAGGACTCGATGTAGGCAAAGGCAGCGCATTCAAGTGCAAGTCTCAAGTTGTCCTCCCCCCCCCTTCCCCCCGGTTCGCGACCCGAACTCCTTTACGTTCGTTTTTTTTGGCGTTTTTCATCATCACGTGTGGGTTTGGTGTAGCAACAAGATGACCCGGTCTCCCTGTCAGCCAAGTTCAGGTGCCCTACCGGAAGAGCCAACCCACCTTCCTGCCATTCACCCCGCCATACTCAGCTGTCCCCCTCAGGACAACCGGTATATATGTGTGTTTTTGTTTGTTTGTTTGTTTGTTTATTTATTTATTTATTTTTTTTTAATACCTACATATAGATATTTTTTAGTATCTTGTATTTCTCATTTTTATTTTATTTAATAGTGCCTGGGTTATTATTGTCACCTTACCACCCTGACAGACGACTGTAAATTAGAGGTATACCTCTCTACAGCACAAAGCCAGGCTGAATTTAGAGATCATGTGTTGCCCATGCAGCAGGATCCCTCTTTTGGCATGCCTAGTTTACTCCAAATGAAAGGTAACACTAATACACCTGGAACAAGACAAGCTGCAGATGCTGCCGGACAGCAAAATAATGCTCTAACTATCCTCCTGTCGGAACTTCCATCCTAGATCAGGTAACGATCAAGGCTTAGGGCCTGGTTTGCCCTGTCCTGACATTTAGTCTTTAGGTTGCATTTCTTCCCACTAGGGAAGCTTATACCCTCCCAACTGCGCTCCTTTGCCCGAATCCACAATGTGGAGTATTGGGTTTGGTGAGCGCAGCCCAACATTCGACGCTAACAGAAGCAGGTAGTACCGTCTACTGTCAAACGGTAGCTCAGTCATATCTGACTCAGACCTGCCCGTGTTATATTGATTTAAATATATAACTTCCTTATTCATCTTTATTCCCCCTCCATTCAATAATCTTGCCCCGGGTTCTGAAGACCCACCACTTTTCAAAACCTTCATTTGCATTGACCATTATTATATTCAAAGCTCATGTTTCAATGGCATACATCTAAGCCATACGTCTAAGCGCAGGAATACTCCGGCCAAGTCCTTCTTTGGTGTTCTCACTCTAGGATTTCCCTGGCCTTCTTCTTCTCATTAAGGAATTATTTTGGAAGGGGGTTATGGTGGATGGCATATACAGACGAGGTTAGTTGGCTCGGAATCCTCTGGAAAACTGAGCTGCTACTCTTTGAACCCATGTATTGGAGTTCAGGTCACCAAGGCCATAAACAGGTCCTGCATTCCGGGAGCACTAGCGCAGTTGATAAGGAACTGCGCTGATAATTCCATGGTCGGACGCGGATTAGAAGCCTGGATTCGTCGCTTGCCAAAGTGAGGAAAAGATTGGTCACTTATTCCTCCTTGCTCTCAGGCATACAACATGTGATGGCGCTATGACACCACACACCCACTGCTTAGGGAAAATAAATTATAAAAAAACATCTGCATATCGGGGACCAATTATAAGAAACAATGGCATTCGACAGGATCTGAACTTCAAAGAAAACTCTTAAACGACCCGGAAACACGACACGGAAACAAATACATTGGCCGTGTTTTGGAAAGAACAGTGACGGAAGGCAGTGTTTCTAGTAGCAGAGGAAGTGTTCTACCAGAACGAAGAAAGACACGGGATCAAGAGTTGTTTCCGCAGGCCATGTTTGGAGCGACCTTCTGTAAAGGATCTGCTACATGATAATGATGGTGATAATGATTAAACCAATCTCAGTAATCGGAAACACCCAATCCTGCAACTTGTGAGGAATGAAACCCGGACCGGTGTAAACACACTTGTGGGGACCACTGGTCTAACACGGACACGTTCAACCGTGTTTGCCAACAAAACTACGCCTGGAGTGATGGTAGCTCAGCCTTTCATTTTATCTTGAATAGGACGTGGCACACGTGCGTTTATAAAAGGATATGCGGTAACGCCTGTTTGCTCTACATCCTACTAGATGTAATATTTTTGTACAAATGTGCGAACTAGCCTAGCTTAACAGTTTACAAATCATGCAAGAGTACACTCTTTCTATTAAGTGTTTAGTTAAGCAGTTATATACACATCGAAGCAATAACATCTGTGCCATGTACTTTTGTCTAGACGTTTCGGTTTACTTCTCGAATATGAAGCAAATAGAATAAAACATTAGCAGGTAACGTTAAATCAAGTTAAATGCATAATGACACATTGCTTATAGCAAAGGCTTGCTATCTTTCAAAAGATGGTTCAGAATAAATAACTACAATTACTGCTGATATATATATATATATATATATATATATATATATATATATATATATATATATATATATATATATATATATATATATATATATATATATATATATATGAGATATAGGAGATATTTGTATACGGATTTGCGTTGCGATTACATCCTAGGGTCTTCCGAACCGATGTCTATTGTGAAATGCTAAAATATTACAAGAAATACAGTAATAACAACTATGCACAATGTTGGATTTTGACAATTACTGTATAGTCTGCTATATTTATATACGTTGACATATTTACTTCAATAAGCGGACCACTATCATTAAATTCCGTTACTCGGTATGTGATACTTTGGGATGTAAACAGACTGGATGCCCTGCATTTTGCTTGAAGCAGTACGGTAAGTGTTGTATTTACTTTCCTCTACGATATGGGTCCATGCTGTTATTCCTTTACTTGTGTCTTATCTGGAGTTGCTGAAAGAAAAACAAACCTTCTTTATGTTCTTGTTTCTACTACACGACATTGTTCGAGCTAGAATCCCCATCATGATTTTCATCTTCTTCCCCATCGATTTATCATCACCATTGCCCCATCATCATAATTAACATCACCGTCATTATCATCGCTCAGCATCATCACCATCATCCATATCATCATCATCATCATCATCATCATCATCATCATCATCATCATCATCATCATCATCATCATCATCATCATCATCATCACCGCCATCATACCCATCATCATCATCGTCATCAACACCATCATCCCATTCGCCCCATCATAATAGTCATCATCACTATCATCAGCGTCATAGTCACCATCATCATGGTGATGGTCTACCTCACTATCATCATTGTCTCCATCACCATCCTCATCGTCATAATCACATTCAGCATCGTTATCACTACCATCATCATCGTCGTCATTACTATTATCCCACTCATCATCGTCATCATCTTCATCATCATCACCATTATCCCCATCATCATCATCGTCATCATCATCTTCATCATCATCACCATTATCCCCATCATCATCATCGTCATCATCATCTTCATCATCATCACCATTATCCCACTCATCATCGTCATCATCACCACCAGCCCATCGCTCCATCATCATCTTTTCATCATTTTCGAACCAACCAGCCAACCAAACAACTAACCAACCACACAAACAAAAGAGCCAACCTAGCAAATACCCAGCCAACTAAAAAATCAATTATCGAACCATCCAGACAATCCACCAACTAACCAGTCAAGCAAGCAACCAACCAATAATATTCAAACAAGCAAATAACCAATCAATTGAGCAATAAAGCAACATGTCGAGCAAAAAGCAACCAGCCAACCAACCAACAGATAAATCAAATATATTTAATATAATAATCATAATGCAGTGCAAATTTCCTCTTCTCTATGTTGATTTCAACTCAGTTGTCGCGCTACGCCACTCCATAGACTAATGCCATCCAACTTTCTGCACATCATTGAAATCCATTTTACAACACGTTGCAGGCTTTCTAAAGTAGTACTTTCCCCAGTTATTAGCGAAGATGTAGCTCTTTCAGCTGTGACACTAGATCGATCTGTTATTTCAAGTGTGTTTAAACAGAGCTCCTCCGCAGCGTGTTATTTCACATAACTTCACATGAAATGTGAATTTGTAGCTTTATAGCCACGTAAGGCAAACAGAAATGAACGATCCGAAACAAGTTTGTATCCACGAACATGGGATAGCTGAAAGTAGCAATAATGTGTTGGTCATCAACATTATCATTATGATCATCAACATTATGATTACCTCGGGAGAGTTATTATAACAATGGCTACTTTCTATAGTTACTAGTTTAGTGATGAGCAGGCTTGTCCACGGGAATGGGATTCCCATGGAAACGTCCCATGGGATGGGATGGGACGGGACAGCAAACATTTGTATTTCCCATGGGACACATGGGACAGTAGCCATGTCATAGTAACTTTAAAAAAAAAAACCTTTTTAAAGCCTTTTATCCTTCCTTTTTCTTTATATACTTGTATCAATTCTTTATCTCGTGGTAGGACACCGGATAAATTAATAAATGCGCGCATGCGATCATATTACCAACGTTTTAATGCCCATTTAAAAACAATTACTCGCATTACTTTAATGAAGATGATGAAGAATTCTTAAACCACATTCCGAATATTGTTCAGATTAAAAGAATGCTGTACGTAAATGAGAAATTAAAAACTTTTTTTGACAAACTAGAAATTGATGGTACTATATCTCATTTAATTTTGCTGTTATACTTCCTTCTAGACCAGGGGTGGCCAACCTTTTCAGCAGGCGGGCCAAATTTCGGAAATAATATTTCCTGCCGGGCCACGCACCTATTTTTTTTTTAATTGTTGTTATTAATTAAAGTAAATAAGCAAGGCCGGCTTCGTGGCTTAGAGGTTATGACTTTTCTCCGTAATCTCGTATACTCTCGTGGGTTAACGTGATGACGGTAAGAATCAGCGGTGGTTCAAATCGCATCGATAACTTACGGGGTATGTGAGCCGGCCGCTCAGAAAGCAATGACAAACTACTGAGCGTAATCTTGCCAAGAAATCAACATACAGCTGAAAGATGCTGGTGTTGACAGCAATGTCCTGTAAAGGATATGAAAAAAAAAAAAAAAAATAAGCAAGCGTGCTACAACTTCGACACATTCTCCCGGTAGGTGAGATCGTGCTCAAACGCTTGCCTGGTTTAATGTAAACCCAAAAAATATATCTTGTTAATTAATTTACCTTTCCCTTGTAGATGAGTATTATTATTAACGTCATTTAGGTGGCTAGTTATATCGACCAGAAATGCAAAGTCGCAAACCCACTCTTTGTCTTCAAACTCTGGGATACTTTTCGACTTGCTTGCAAAGAATGATTGTATTTCTAGTTGCAAATCAATCTTTTCAACAATTTGGCACCGGTCAGCCATCTTATTTCTGCATAAAATGTAACGTCATGATAATCTGAGTCCAAAGAATAGAAATTCTTGGAACTAGCGGTGACTCAACCCGTTCGACTTTATGAAGATCACTATTTTGACGACTACTTTCACGACATGGTCCATTTTGAGGGGCTTCGAAAGTAAATTCTCCTGATGATTAATGCAATGAAAATTTAGCATTGAAGTGTTACCTACTTTGGAGGCCTAATTTTCAATCAATTTTACTAAACCTTCGAGTTTCCCAACCATTGCTGGGGCACCATCCGTTGTTAAGCCCGATAAGTTGTTAAGTTGTAACAAAAAGCAATTCAATGTCGATGTAACTACTTCTAACAAATCTCGTAACTTAGTAGTGTCCTTAGGTGGATACAGCGCCGCTACTTCTTCTGTCTTTTTAAAATGGATGTCAACTATTATGCTATTATCAGACAGGCTGTGGGATCAACACCTTGTGTCACATTTATTGAAAGGCAGAAGATCAAGTGGTTTGGCCATGTTGTTAGAACGAACGAACGAACAGACTTTATTTTCAAAGGGTAACAAATTGGGCACGCAGGCCCGTCTTACATTCGGCCCTTCCAATCACTCATCTTTCTTTCATCAACAGTGCATAGGAAAAAAGACATTGTCACATGAATTTTGTAAACATAAACAATGCATATTACTATGTTATGAGACACATCCACCACCCACACACACATCCCCCATTCACTCCAACTCCCCCACCCAACCACACACACATACAATACATTCCCCCACCCATCCACCACATCCGTACACCTACACATCTCCCCACCCACACACACCTCTCACCCACCACACATCCCATCCACCCACACCCCAAGCACAGATACATTCAATAACCCACACATCCCCCACCTACATACATCTCCCCACCCACCCGTCCCATTTCCCACCAACAATCACTCACCCAATATCCTCCTCCACCCACACACCTCCAATCACCCAACCAAACACACATTCCTCAGCCACACACACATCTTCCCGTCAACTCACATATTCCGCACCTACCCACACACAAATTCCGCACTCACCCACATAATCTCCCATCTCCCCCAGCCCACTCACAGATCCCGAGCCCACACCTACAAACATCCCCCACCATCTCCTAACCTGCACACACTCACCCACCCACATATCCTATACCCACCCACACATCCTCTACCCACCCATCCCCCAACAAAACATTCCTTAACCACACACCCTTACTCATATACAATCACCCACCCACACATCCTCTACCCAACCACACATCCTCTACCCAACCACACATCCTCTACCCAACCACACATCCTCCATCCACCCATTCCCCCAGCCACACATCCCTTAACCCCACGCCCCTACCCATATACACACACATCCCCACCCACGCACAATCTCCTCACCCATACAAACATCCCTCACACACATCCCCACCCACCAACACATTCCCCATTCACAAACACACACCTCCCATCCACGCACACACAACCCATACATTCATCCCCTCACACATCCCTAGACACACGTACTTATCCCTCAACCACTAACACCCTCACATCCCTTACCCACTCATCAACACATACATCTCCTATCTACCCACCCACACTCACACATCCCAACCACCCATCTAAGCACACACCCCCACCCTCACACACATCCTTCACCCACCCACAAACCCAACCACACCTTCACCCACCCACACAAACATCATTTATCCACACCCAGCTCCCCTCCCACACAAAAACACACCCACACACATCCCTCACCCACACACACATATATCCACACATCTCCTACCCATCCACACATCCCCCAACTACAATCATCCTCACTACCCACACATACATCCTCCATCCAGCCACACACACCCCCACCCAGCCAGACATATCCCCCACCCACACACATCTCCATATCCATCACCCACACCCATCACGCACCCCTCCCCCAACCCACACACATCCCCACACATCTCACACCCACACACACTCCCCACCCATCCACCCAAATATCCCACACCCATACACATCCCTCACCCACACACACATCCCCAAACCCACAACCACCCCCACCTGCACACATCTCCCACCCACCACATATCCCCACACCCACCTCTCCCCACCCACACATATACCCCCACCCATCCCATAACCCACCATCAATCATCCACCAACATATCCTCCTCCTCCCACTCACCCACAACCACCTAGACAAACACACATCCTCACCCACAAACACATCTCCCCATACACCCATACATCTCGCACGCACCCACACACAAATCCCCCACCCACCCACACACAAATCCCCCACCCGCCCACACAAACCCACCCCGCCAACCCACACATCCTGAGCCCACCCACACACATCACGAATCCACCCACACACACATCCCCCGATCCCCCAACCTACTATTATGATCAAACTCCCACACTTTACACACACATAGAGTGACGATTGTCGTGAGCATTGTCGCAAAATTGTAAAGAAAATTGAGAAAAATTGTACATATACATTTTGTAACTTAAAAATTAGTGATGAAATTCAACTCTCTCTCTCTCTCTCTCTCTCTCTCTCTCTCTCTCTCTCTCTCTCTCTCTCTCTCTCTCTCTCTCTCTCTCTCTCTCACTCACTAGCGCTCTCACTCACATTACAGTAATGTTATATTATACATGATAAAATCAAGTGTCATACATACAAAATGATAATGTGAAAGATGAAAATACACAAAGAATATGGAATGGCATGTTGTTGTTGTTGTTTGTCCATCAAGAATGATGATGACCATTAATTTCATCCAGTGTTGTTGAAGGAATGGCATGTTACAGGACATGCGAGCACTGAATTCTCTCTCTCTCTCTCTCTCTCTCTCTCTCTCTCTCTCTCTCTCTCTCTCTCTCTCTCTCTTACATAGGCACACACACATCCCCCCCCCCACACACACACACACATATCCCTCACATACACACCCATACATACATCCTCACATATAAACAAATACATGATGCCTCACATGATCACTGAAACTAATAAGAACAAACTCCTACACTTTACACACAATTTAGACACTGACGATTGTCGTGAGAATTCTCGCAATTGCACGAAGTGGAGAAAAAATTGTACATATACATTATGTAGCGTAAAAATTAGTGATGCAATTCAAATCTCTCTTTTTTTTCTCTCTCCCTCTCTCTCTCTCTTGCTCTCTCTCTCTCTCTCTCTCTCTCTCTCTCTCTCTCTCTCTCTCTCTCTCTCTCTCTCTCTCTCTCTCTCTCTCTCTCACTAACTCTCTCACTCACATCACAGTAATGTTATATTATACATGATAAAATCAAGTGGCATACAAAATGATTAGATGAGAATTAAAAGAAAAAAAATATGGAATGGCATGTTACAGGATAATCAGGTGGCATTAAACGATACCTCGTAATATGAAAGATGAGAATACATGAAAAATATGGAATAGCATGTTACATGACATGCGTGGGCTCAACTCTCTCTCTCTCTCTCTCTCTCTCTCTCTCTCTCTCTCTCTCTCTCTCTCTCTCTCTCTCTGTCTCTCTCTCTCTTTACATACTCACACTCTCACACTCATTCACTCTCTTTCTCTCTCTCACTTACACTCACTAACTCTCTCACTTTCTTTACAGTAATTTAAATGAATTCATTTTATGCATGTTAAAATCAAGTGCATCAAAATGATAATATGAAAAAAAAAATGAGAATACACAAAACATATGGATCAGCATGTTAGATGACATGCATGCGTTCAACTCTCTCTCTCTCTCTCTCTCTCTCTCTCTCTCTCTCTCTCTCTCTCTCTCTCTCTCTCTCTATATCTCTCTCTCTCTCTCTCTCTCTCTCTCTCTCTCTTGTCTCTCACACACATGTACATACACACACACACACATCATACCCACGCAATACACACACCTGCACACATCCATATACTTACTCACACGTACTCACATAACACCCGAATATACACTCCCTCGCATACACTGCATGCATGCACACTTACACATACAAAGATATACAATACATACACGAGCACACACACACACACACACTCATCCATACACACATACACACACGCACATGCATATAAACGCATATAAACACATGAACGCACACCTTAACACACGTACAGATATACACACAGAGTCACACACAGATACACACATGTACACACATATACACCCATACACACATCCAGGCATGCACACACATACATCACACTTTCTCATGCACTCTCTCATTCACCCACGCTCTCTCTCTTTTACACACTCACTCGCTTACACACTCACTCATTCGCGCACATACACGCATACCTACAAATTCTCTCTCACTCACTCACGCTCCATTACTCACTCATTTACTCGATGACTCTCTAACTAACACTCACTCACTAACTTTCACACTCTATCACTGTCGTGTCCTCCTTTACAGTGTCGTCCCTGGAGTGAAGAGAGCCGACACCCACATTATAATATTTTTTCCCTCTCAATATTCTGGAGAATCCACCAGCTTCCGTCCAACACACTCCATCAGCCTATGGACACCTTTTCCTATCACTCTCACACTGTCGTACTATGCCCCCTTCTCATACTTCCCCAACGCAACATACTCAACAACTCTTGCTTCTAGAAATTAATAAAGATTAATTTATTAAAATAAAAGTGTAACGTGTATGAGACGTGTATGCGAAGAAAATGTGTGACGTGTTCTATAAAGTGTGTAGACTCTCAGACATCAACTCAGTCAGCTGATCACAGCAAAGATAGACCACAGCACGTTACGTCAGAACAAGTACGTCTCACCCGTTGCCGGAACCATCTTGCCGGATAATGCTTTGCCTCTGTAGACCTCTGGTAATCCAATTTTATGAACATCCGAAATAGACACCGGTGGTATTAACAGAATCATGGACCGGTTGCACTCTACACAATGTCCGTTCCTAATGTTCCTAAACAAACTGCACAAGTCTTTTGCAGTGTGTACGCAGTTAGTTAGTTAGTTAGTTAGTCGACAGATCATCCTCGTTGCACATCGAACCACTCAGTTCATAAGGGCTACTTACTAATGTTAATTGTTACTGTATTGGATTGATCCTCACTCGTGTCTATCCAGCCTCACATATAATGTCATGTGTTCTATTACACGAGATTAGATAACACTAGGTAACTATTAGACTGTTCTCATTTAGTTACTACTGTCTGATGCTGGTGGTGCATCAGTAATCATCACTATCTTTGGTGAATCAACTTCCTCCTAGCTTAAGTTACGTTTCTGTATGCAACTTTATTGACTCTTGAACTGGTGTTCTTCAGAATGGGTTTTTTTAATTCTTTCCCAAAACTTGTAGAGTTTCCTTGGATCTGGTAGGGAACCTAGGATAGAAACAACACATCTGGTGATAGTACTAGTCACTGATCCCTTCGGCTGAGTGTAAGCCTATCACCTTGCTTAATGATCTTTAGCTAACTAGACTTAGTCACAGAGCAGATTAGCTACCCACCTAGAGTCGAATCAGGCTATGACAAAGAAAAAATATCAGCAAACAGAATGCGGAACCCCGCCCACCAGGGACACCTACGGGAAGATCCCAATTACCCCTCATTACTCAACTAGTAAAGCTTATCAACACTTCACTAATCTATTCTAGCTAACAGAGCCAAGTATCACTTCACTACTCTAGCTAGTTTCCACTAACAGTGCTAATCATCACACTATAGTTTAACAAGGCCACAGTCTATAGTAATTATAACGAATATATTATAATAAGTTATACCTTAAATGGCACTACTGCAGTCCTATAAATCATATCTACATCTGCCATATAGGCACGTGTAAAATTAAGTCACTAATTAACACACGGTAGATATTATTTCCACTGGCACTGCAGTGCCCTGCACTCTGTCTAGAGCATTATTCAAGTCCACCCTAGTTGATCTCAACTCGAGTTTATATGGCAAACTACCAAAGTTGTCCACGTGACGTTATCCTTTACTCCCCCACACAGGTGGCACAGTGGCAAATCATTCCCTGTCAAGAGCTATTTTCCTGGCTTAAATCCTGTCAAAGTTGTCAGTAATTGCCTAGATTCTCAAAACAAGCCAGCTAGTTTCTGTAAACTCCCAACAAAGAGTTTCGATACCAAGCTGCCAATCATCTTGATGTTCCGGAAACCAAGAATTGACAGATGCACTGTTTTCCTTACTAGGTACTTCCGTTTTACATCTGCCCCTGTGATCTCACGGCTTCCATCTGCATTCAAATGTTGACAAACTTGTCACTCTTCTGTTCCGTGGTGACAATATATGTGATTCCAACTGTTAATGAACTGCCAACTCGGTGTATCTACTCATTCTCACTCACCACCAAATGTGTTTATGGGCTGACACGATGTAACCTGTACAACTGTGTTTACTCTGTTAGTACAAATAGATGTTGCTGGTCGATCGTCCGCTTAATCCGAAAATCCTCTGTAATAATCAACCGGATAAACACACGGTTTCATTTTGTGACAATCACACAGACAGAGCAGACACACAACACACCCACTCTCTCAGATTCACTCATTCTCTAACTAAATCTCTCACACATATGTCCACACACTCACTCACTTTTACACTCACTCAGGCACATGCGCATGCATACTCTCTCACTCTCACTCATACTAATTCTTCCACTCACACTCTTTCTCACTCACTCTCTCATCAACTGTCTCGTTGACACACATACAGTGAAGAATGATAGTGAAAAAATGATACTAGTAGGTGACTTATGGAGGCATATAGTCGGTATGAAGTAAGTATTGAAAGAGTTTCCGGTTGAATGTGTAGGGACTCATTGGTGTTTTCAGTTCTGGTTGAAGGCTATTCCACAAGTGAGCACCAGAATATGCGAAACAAGTTTTGTATAAGTCCAATCTAGGCTTAGGAAGCTGTAATAAATTTAAGCGCTTACTGTTCATTGCATTAGATTGAATTAACGGTAGAAGATACTCTGGCGCATTTTCAGATATAATTTTATTCACTAATTTGGCTTTGTTAAAAAGGAAGCGCTTGTGAAGTGGTAGAAGTCTTAGATGGCTGTATAATTTATTACTTTCAACGTGCTTTATGCTAGAAACTAGACGTATAGCGCGGTTTTGAAGCGAACACAATCGTTTCATATTAGATTTAGGGCAGCCATCCCAGACTGTGGAACAATAATCGAGAGGTGATTGGATATAGGATGCATAGAATATTTTACGTGTGATTTCATCCAAAAAGTGTTGAATTTTAGCAAGTTGGTAAACTTTTTGTGCTATTCTCTTGGTAAGGGCGTGAACATGAGGGCTCCAGTTTAAATGTCTGTCAATTAAAAGACCTAATGTTTTATGTTCATTTACATTAATTATAGGTATCGTGTCCACGTGGAGCTCGAGCGGTGTCCCAGTTATGGCTAGGGTCTGTAGTTTTTGTCTGGTCGTTATTAGCATGGATTTAGTTTTGTCGATGTTAATTAACATGCGATTTTCATTGCTCCATCTACTAAGGTTGTCAAGATCGTTTGGTAAAGAGCTCTCTAAGTCACAAAGGCTCTCTTGACTTGTGTAAATAGTGCAGTCATCCGCAAATAGATCACACGAAGTATTGAGGTATAAAGGAAGATCGTTAATATACACTGCAAAAAGCAGCGGACCTAGTATTGAGCCCTGAGGCACCCCAAAATTAAGTTGTGTGGGTCTTGATAGACAGTTATTGAAGGACACTACTTGTTGTCTGTCTAATAAAAATGACGTAATTAGGTTCACCATATTGGTGCTTGTCTTCATGTGTTTTAATTTTCTAATTAAAATATCATGATCTACCATATCAAAGGCCTTTTTAAAGTCTACAAATACTGCTCCACAAATACACTTTAGCAACTTTAAAGGCGGATGGAAAGTAGTTTTTGGATAGGCACTGGTTATATATGAACGTTAAGGACTCACTAATAATAGGTGCAGCACACCGAAGAATTCTATTACTGATACCATCTAGGCCTTCTGAATTTGTTGCTTTGAGATTTGAGAGATATTTATATACTTCTGCAACAGACATCAAGGGAATCTCAGAGGGAATATTTCTAGAGCACTTCCCTTCACAGAATGATGACAGTGAACTTAAATTACATACTGAGTCTGGTATTGAGGACTTTGGATTCTCTATTTCTGATTGAAAGAAGTAACTGAAATCCTCGCATGTTATAGAGTTTGGTATTGCTGACTCTGAAGCGTGTTTCTTGTTGGTTAGCGAGTTAATAGCCTTCCATATATTTGTATTATTTGATTTATCTACAATCAAATTTTTGAAATGATCTTTCTTTATCCTACGAATTTTATATTTAACTTTATTTCTTAGTCTGCGGTAATTGATAAAATCTTTATTTTTGTGTGCTGTATCTCGTTCTCTCATGATTTCGAGAACTTCGCTAGTGACCCACGGGGACTTATGTTGATTCTTGACTCGAACTTCTTTGACTGGCACATGTTTATCAAATACATTGTATACTGCCTTTGTCCAGTAAGCTAGTGCATCATCCGGATCAGGAAGTTGGTAAACATGTTCAAGGGCTGCATTTTTTAAGTCGTCTAAAAATAAATTTTGGTTGAGAGCTTTAAAGTTTCTAAATTTGATGCTTAAATGTTTATTTTTAGGAGTTTTGAACCCAATTTTCGACCATGTACAACATATTGGGTAATGGTCACTAACTGCACTAACAGGAACAGAACATTCGGTAATATTAACTGGACAAGTAACATATATATGATCAATTATAGTTGAGGAGGTATCTGTAACTCTTGTGGGACGATTTATTAGTTGTTTGAAATTGTAAGATAGAATGATATCTTCCCATGTCTGGTTGGATTTAGTAATATCTATGTTAAAGTCACCTAATATCATGACTTCTCTACCTGCTGTAAACACCCTATCCATCATTGTAGTGAAACAGTCATACCAACTATACCCAGCACAGGGATTTCGATATAGGTATCCAATGAGAAACGGTTGCTGGCTGACTGGCTTCACCTCTAACCAAACACATTCTATCTCTTCTATCTCGAGATCACTTCTACGGGAACAGTTGAGAGAATTTGAAATGTATACAGCAATACCTGTCTCTAATTTTTGATTTGCGTCTCTTCGAATTACTTTAAACCCCTTAAGAGAGATGTCAGAGTCGGTTATTTTGTCGTTGAGACGACTTTCTGTGATTCCAAACACATGGAACTGTTTGCACAGTATTACTGAAAGCTCAGGTAATTTATTGAGCAAATGATAGATGTTGAGATGGCCTATATGTAGACCATCTTTGTTTAGCCACTGATTGTGATTGGCGAACATTACACAATGAAAAGATGATGTCGCTTGTGGTAGAAAAATTTCAGAGGTTTTGAAACTTTATTTAGTGGTATTTACGACTATTAGAGGGGATAGGAAAATGTCTGTGATGGAGTGACATCATTAAAGCTTGGTGCAGGGCTGCAGGATTGTATTGCATTAGCTGTTGAAGTTGACAATTCCACTGATAAGAGTGTGGATTACTGTCCAATGAGGGACCACTGCTATGAGAGCTACTGGAAGTGCCTACTGGAAGCAGGCATCGAGGGCACCGCAACATTGTTTATCGGTACATGCTAGGTGGAGACTGTTTTATGGGCAAGGGAGGAAACAATGCACCATAGTTAGCAACATTGGGATTGGAGCCTGGGTCGCTATTTACAGCCTTGTATTCCTGGAGATTAGGCAAGGTTGGTGTGGGCAGAGGTTGAGTGTTTTCTGAACACTGAGAGATGGCTACAGCCGGAGGTGAAGATCGGTTTACTCCTGTAACTGAAGCTGGTTCTAATTGTTGTGTACGTTCAGGATATTTTATGTTCTTCGCTGGTATGCTAGTTCCTAGTTTTGAACAATGTAGTTGATCCTTATATAGTTTTTTCTTGGTAGCCCCGGACGGCGATGTGAAATACGAGGTATTATTAATGAAAGCATTGTTAGTTTCTTGACAAAATTTATGTAGAGTCAGATTGCCAGCATCGGCAGTGCGGCGCTGGAATCCATAACATGGCGGGATGATTGATGAAAAGAAAATAGATGCTTTAGGAAATTTCTTGCGCAACAACACCTCCAATGTAGCGAGTTGTGAGGTGCTTATGATGTGATTGTTCATAATATTGTTGACACCAATATGGACTGGTGTTCTTCTAATTCTATCATTCACCTTGAATTTCCGCAGTGTAGAGGTCAGTCTATCAATGTCAGCTCCTGGTAGTGGGTAGATCGAGGTAGTTTCGCTGTCAGAAGATGACATGCGGTCACTATAGATTCCCTTGAGCAGAGAGTCTCCAATGACGACATGAGTTGCACTGTCATCCATTGTTATTTCACGCTGTTGACGCACCCGTTTGATTTCTTGCCACTGATCGCTGTCATCTTTCATGCGTTCTTGTTTATTATAGTCGATGCTTGTTTAGGCTGGTTCTTGATGCTCTGTAGTGGTAGTGGCTGAGCTCTTTAACTTCTCGTCTGCTGCTGGAGAGTCTACACTTGAGGCCTGGGACCTATTGCTGACACGCACATCAATGGGGTAGATGGATGGTGCGCGTTCTACAGGTTTAGTAGTGTTGCAGCCTGTGGAAACTAACTGTATGTCATTTTGCGACGAAAATCCACTGGTCATACACACCTCTGCAGCACTATGAATACTTCCTGTTTGTGCATTTTTGTCAAATGACTGTGCACTCTTTAGTTTTAAGGCATGGATTGTTGTTTTAAAGGTGTCCCTCTCTTCTTTAAGGAGGTGGATTTCTTTTTGAAGGCGAGCGTTTTCTTCTTTAAACACGGCAATGATATTAGTTGTATTGTTGGAAATAAAGTCTTTTAGCCTGTCCTCCAAAGCCTGGATGAGTTCACGACAGGCGTTGTGGTTGTGTGGTTCGGCTGAGGAAAGAGTGACTAAAGATGATGTGTTAGTCTCATCAGATTGGGCTTCTGAACTGTGATGTTCGTCCAGCTTGAGCTTGGGATCAGTGTCTGCAGATTCACTAGACCACACGTGTGAAGTTGGCGTTGAAGAAATCCGACGTTTGGGTGGCGTGCTCGTCAAACGTTTCCCCGTCTTGTCTTTGTTTGTATTTTCATGGCGCTTGGATAAAGTAGAGTTCCGTAAGTTGGACGCCATATTAGTAATGTATGAGGCTCCACAGGCCGGGAGTACACACAAGTTCGCCGCCTTTCGGTAACGCGTGCTTGGCGACTAACCACGCGCTAGTCCCACATGGTTAAATCACACGTTGACGTTAACCGATAATTGGTAGTTTTCAAAACTGAACGTTCTTACCTTACATTTCACAAAGAAATCAGCATTTCACTAAATAATAGTCACATAAACTTAATATATTAATTAGTATTAGATCCAGTTTTAGAAAAACACAATGATATACACAGCATCTCGATTGAAATAGGCAAAACTTTGTTAAATTATATAAACATTGGGAGAGCTTGTGAAATCACGTCCGCTGGTGGCCGGAAACCGCAGACAGCAGCAACTACCATCACTGGCCTCACATCAAAGATCATCTGCGACGAGACCAAGAGGACGTCCAAGAAGAAAATGGATTGACGACATCAAAGACATTGTACAACCACACGGAATGACACTATCCAGTGCTGCCCACCGGGCTCTGGAATGCAAATTATTCCTCCCCACGACGTTTGATGGCAGAAGTGGAAGAAGATGATGATGATCAACACCCACGATAAAAATTGTCAGTTGTGCAGTATCTGCCATATCTGTGCTTTCATCCACTGCTAGAGCATAAAATATAAACTCGGATGCTCGACTTTTCAAATTATCTTCAATATATTTTCCAATGTCGTCCACACGCCTAGTAATAGCCTGACGAGACAGACTTATTTTTTGAGAAATCCTTCTTCTTTTCTGGACACAGAGTTTCAACGACGCTCTCCAAACATCCCTTAACCATTTCACTATCTGAATATTGCTTCGTTGTTGTTGTTTTTTTTTCAATAACACATAACTAGCTTTTACATAGCATGTTGACTCTGAACCGGCTCTAGTAATTATCCTTTGTTGTGCAGAAATGTTTTTTTGTAAAGTCATTTACTTGGTCTTGTCGAAATTGCCCTTTGTACTTATAAACCAATAATTTCTTCCTTCAACAACATTCACTCAGAGAAATATCAGGAACAGAGAGTTTATGTCTAATACCACAAGGTCTTTTCACAAACTAAACCACCATGGTTCCTACAGTCTATGGTCCATAATATTCCCGTTACGAATGTTCATGTTTAAGTCACTGGAGTAGAACTAGCCATGTTAATAAGTTCCCAAGGTGCACATATTCATTCTGCTAAATGTTCCGGATTTGGGAGTATCCAGTGAAATATTCCTCAAGTGGTGAAATATACCTGATAATAAATTTCTTCAGAAGTTATGAACATCCACAGGGCATATTAACTTCAGGAGTTATAAATGGCCATAGTTCAGATTAAGTTCAGACGTTATAAATATCCACAGGGCTGGTAAACTTCAAGAGTTATAAATATCCAAAGGGCATATAAACTTCAGGAGTTATATACATCCATAGGGCAGATAAACATCAAGAGTCATAAATATCCATAATGATACCAGTCAAGGATGGAAATTATCCATACATGGTAAACGACGGCCAATAATAAGTTTCAGGGGGTGAAAAATATCCACGATAATGCCGTTCAGGTTTTCAAAATGTCCTCATAGATAAAGTTCAGGTTTTAAAAATGTCCAGGTGGAAACAATCCATGTTTTGTAAATGTCCATCTGGATAACTGCCAGGTTTCGACAATGTTCATAACCCTTCTCCTGAATTTAACAACTAGCCATGAAGGGAGGACTCAGCTGGTGCATTTACTTGAGTAGTAGGTACATTGGTGTTGGCCAGGCCATCCTCTTATATACATTGATCATTCACTCAATAGACTTCTATAATGTTGAGGTTGTCGTAAACTTGGAGAGCAAATAATATTAAGGAAATTCCGCTCTTACAGCAATATAAAGGCGAATCCTTTTCATCATATGCCGATGAATCAGCCACTCCAAATGAGAACTAGAGCATTTGTACTATGCTTCAGGTTCGGCCAAGGCACAGTCCACCATCCTGGAGTCCAAAGAACCCTACTGTATGCAATACGGAAAATACAGCTGGTCGCTAGAAAAGCATTTCTCAGACTCCTTACAGTTCTCAATGTTAAAACCTTAAAAAACGTCTCAATTTAATCCACACACTCGATTTCTTTTCATGTACCTATCCTAGGTCCACTTTTAGCACGAAACATGACAGCTTGAAGGGGATGGTGCATCGGAAAGGGCCGGGCTGGAGAAAGAGGTGTGGGGGGGGGGAGCAGTAGTGTTGCCATCTCCCGTCTTCTTCCAGATGGTCGTGTGGACGCAGTTTCCAACTCCTGTCAACTTCAAACGAAACGTACCGGCGGCTTAAGGTTGTGGTTAGAAAATTGGGCTTGGCCTCGAATTAATATTGTGACCTCTGAATACACAGTTTAATAGGGAATCCAAGTGTCTTTGATAGGCAGACAATATTTGAAATATGTCACAACGACTCATGATGTAATGTTCTTTTGGTGATATGTACAATAAAGTTGAAATTTATGTTCATTTGACCTAGCTCCGCGGGCCGCAACATGACCCCCGGCGGGCCACATGTGGCCCGCGGGCCTCGTGTTGGCCACCCCTGTCCTAGACTATCAGTTGTACATAGTTATTGTTGATATTGACGAAGAAACCTCCAGCAGCATGGTGAAGAAATATTGTCAGTTACTTTCTGAAAATTATTGGAGAAAAACTTTGGCCTTATTACGGCAGTTCCTTGGCAGTTACTGCAGCATGCCTTACTGGAGTTGGGATTAAAGCCAAAATAGAAGACATGATTATGTCAGTTGTTACTAAGAAGAAAGGGAATGTGGACACCAATAAATGGGCTAATGATTGGATCGCTTTTTCTAAGTCTGTTGTTCCAACTGTTATTTCATTCAATCAATCAATCAATTGTGGAAATGGTTCAGGGATACCCTGGATTAACTGAATTATTAGAAACAGTCGATCAGCCGGAAATTGATAATGTGCTGAATTAGCAGAGTGACTCTGAAACAGAATCAGAGTGTCAGAATGACACTGAATTGTCATATTTAGGTTAAATTTTGTTTAAATAAAATACTCTTGAATATTAAAATTAATAAATTCTGTTGTTTTACATGTCTCTTTGTACATGTAGTCCTATTTAGTAGAAACTAACACTAAACTTTCATAAATTACATAATTTTATTTGAACTGCATTCCATATTAGTATTATCATGAGAATCCAATGGGAATTCCATGGGATGGGACAGGCAAAACGACCGTGGGATGGGATGGGAATGAGACTGAAAAATGTGTCCCATGGACAAGCCTAGTGATCAGAGCATAGACTTACCAACACGGCGGTCATGAGAATATTATTCGTAATCATCATCATTATCATATAAATCATCATCATCAGGCATCCTCCTCCTCCTCCTCCTCCTCCTCCTCCTCATCATCATCATCATCATCATCATCGTGGCCGTCATCATGTCGCCGCCGCCGTCACGAATACATGGAATGTATTCCACTTGATCAATATAACGATTATCAGTATCCTTCACAGCCTACTTGGAACTGAAGAAGCCGACAGATTGGCAAACAAAGGTGGAAGACTATCTCAGCCTGACAGGGACATAACCTCTGACGAGGCCACAACATTTACATCAGAAGCAATTACAGAACTAAGTGGAAGTTAAAGCATGGGGGTCACCAGAAAGATTATACATATTACCAACTCAACCGAAAACTGAACAGGTAGTAGTAAATTTAGACCCTCAACAAGACAATAAACTGAAATATCACATTTTTAGTACAATACAGATAGAGAGATTCTGATGTAAAACTGGTAAAATGACAGCTAAATAACTTCAGCAGGAGTGTCCAACATATGCAGAACAGAAGACTATTTTGGCCTACATCCACTCCATTTGAGGACACACTCTGTGACATACACTCAAGTTGATTGCTGCTTTCATTGCACTTATTAATATCTGAGGGTGAAGATAGAAGAAGTAGAAGAATAGAAACCATTGCCTTCATCACCGCCATGATTATCGTCTTCGTCGTCACCTGGCCATTATCGCCACGTCGGCCTTGGATGTGGCCCTTCAGCGTTTAGACCTACCAGGGGAGTCTGCGTGGTGAAGTGGTACGCCGTCCGCATCGTGGTCCGAAGATTGTGGGTTCCATTCCGGGCCACGTCGTTCGGTCTGTCTCGGAAACTCCTGGGTGTCGTCGCTGGAGCTTTGGAGTTCGTGCTTTGTGTAATGCTTTGGGCAGGCCGCCTGCGAACAGAGACCGAGCCATATGGGACAAAACCCGGTGCAATGAAGTCGATCCTCTTAAAGACCTACCAATATAGTGTCTGGTTTCTGATTAATTGTTGTGGTGGGATTATTTCTCATTAATATGATCCTGGCATGGATACAATCGTACTGAATTAGTAGAGCAGATTTATCTGGTGAACTGAACATAGCTGACCTAATACAGCACCCCCCCCCCCCCCCCCCTGTACCCCGAGCGTCGTGGGTGAGCGTGGCAGTTTTTCGTATTTAAATAAAACGTAATAATGAATACTTCAGTCCCGAAGCATGGTGTACTAGGGCCATCACAAGTTGTAGGCCTGAACACACGTCGGAATAAGTGGCCAGTCTTTTCCTCTCTCTATAGCGGACGACGAACGCAAGTGTCCAACCCTCGTCCAACCGGCATTATCAGTATAGCCTCCAAGCGATTGCACTACCGTGCATGCTTACTCCTATTTAGCTGTAAACTAAATGCTACTTTATTTGAAATGTTTTGTAATATATCATTGTTTTACTTGTACGGGAATTTTTACACAGATTGTTCTCTTTGTAAATTTCCTTTATGAAATTACATTGTCTCCCAAAGCTAGTCTGCTCAAGAAAAGACTAGACCAAGTGTCGAAACATCGCTAGAAATATTGTAATTGATCGTGGGATCTATGGACTTACACAGGCTAGAAAGACTGTAGTTGACCGGGGGATCTATGGACTTAAACAGGCTGAAAATCTCCGACGTATGGTGTAACTTGGGCAATAATTAGAAAAACAAGAAAAATGTAAAGGACCTATTTGCACAGCTTAAGACGTATTTGGAATATGATGATAGACCAGATATTTATAGACCAGTGGGTACTCGGTGGGTGATCTGATCAGTATCAAGCCGGCGGCCTTTGCTTCCCAATACATTTCCTGGTACCCGTTTTATACTTGGTTGACTTGTGAGCCCATCTAAATTTAAAAAAAAAATTGATTCCGCCCCGATCCGAATCTAATCCCTCACCACCAGACCGGTAGGTGAGTATCTAACAACTACACCACCGAGCTCCCCCAATATGACGATATCCATCCATCCATCAATCCATCCATCCATCCATCCATTCATTCATCCATCCATCCATCCATCCATCATGTGCCATGCCGGTAAGCGTGAGCTATCATGATTCGCCATTTCACTCGATCACCAGAGTCGTGGATCAGCTCCGTGTTCCTATCTCGACCATGCCACGTGGCCAAGTCATCCAGGTATGTACTTCTCTGTCTTCCCCTTGTTCTCTTCCCCTCGATCTTGCCAGTTGCCACAAAGTTCTCTAATTGTTTTCTTCTCATAACATGGCGAAAAGATTTTGACTGTCTACGTCTAGTTTCTCTATTCAGTTTTACGATTTTCATTTCTTTCTTGTAGGACTTCGTCGTTCGTTTTTCTGTCTGTCCATGGCATTCTTTGCATTCTCCTCAAAAACCACAACTCCACAGCCATCAGGCGTTTTTCAGCATGACGATATACACAATAGTTATTATAATAATGAATTAGCAAGTGTGGACTACTGCTGAAAACAGAAATCCCACATGCAACAGCAATGACATATTAACTTGCCAACGTTTTGTTAACAAGAAGCAAGTTTTAACCGTAAATTGGAAGCAGAGCGATTTCGATTTTATGAGGCGTCAGTTGTTCAGAAACCTACGGCAAGCAAAAATGATGGGATTGATTAAGACGTTCTCTAAAGGGCATTCGACTAACGTTTAACTACCAGAATGCATTATCTTAATGCATCTTCTTCTTGTTTGACATGATAGCTGTTTACAGTGTGTGTGTGTCAACCTTCACACCCCAATGTCTATTTCCAGCCACATCTGTTCGTGAATTGGAATACAGAAGTTTAGAGCTTGGTATTGCAGTGGTTGGCGTTGTATAGTGTAATTGCTGCAGTATGCATGCGTTTGTAACTGGACAAAGCACTTCAGCCTAGCTAGGTATGCTTTCATGCAGCGTTGTTTCAATTAAATGCTAGAATGGGCCATTTTTGAGGAACTTGTTGATATAACCTCGTGAGCTGTTCAGTGTCTATAGGTAGAATACACTATTTCACACAGACACACATGTGAGGGCTGATTACCTTCTATAGGTACATCCGTGAGGGCTGATTACCGTCTGTAGGTAGAATACACTATTTCACACAGGCACATCTGTGAGGGCTGATTACCGTCAATAGGTAGAATACACTGTTTCACACAGGCACATCTGTGAGGGCTGATTACCGTCAATAGGTAGAATACACTGTTTCACACAGGCACATCTGTGAGGGCTGATTACCGTCAATAGGTAGAATACACTGTTTCACACAGGTAAATCTGTGAGGGCTGATTACCGTCTGTAGGTAGAATACACTGTTTCACACAGGCACATCTGTGAGGGCTGATCACCGTCTATAGGTAGAATACACTGTTTCACACAGGCACATCTGTGAGGGCTGATTACCGTCTGTAGGTAGAATACACTGTTTCACACAGGCACATCTGTGTGAGCTGATTGTCTTCTGCAGTCACACTACAATATCAGACAGAGAGAGAGAGAGAGGGAGAGAGAGAGAGAGAGAGAGAGAGAGAGAGAGAGAGAGAGAGAGAGAGAGAGAGAGAGAGAGAGAGCTTGATGTTGTGAATCCAAGTGTTCATATTATAACTTAACACAAAATGCCATCCAGACCGTTATATTACAACTATCCTGTACACATACACATCTCTTTATTACGGCCACGCACACTTTTATATTACAACTATACTGTTCACTTACACATCTCTCTATTGCGTGATTAATATTCCACTGTTCTAAATTGCCGTATGTGTTTACAAACAAGCAAGCTCTTTTAGCTTCTCGGATATCAAGAACACATTGATTGCTGTATGTAACTATTGTTTAGCGCCGGTCTCATTCTGCGGAAGTAGACGACACTACCTGCTGAATGTTGGGCGTCGCTCACCAAACCCGATACCCCACATTGTGCCAACGGTTTTGGGCGGAGGAATGCAATTAGGAGGGTACAAGTCTTATCCTAATTCGAGGAAATGCAACATAAAGACTAAATGTCATGGCAGGGCAGACCCGACCCAAAGCCTTGGCCGGCAACTGGTCTAGAATCGTAGCTCCGGACAGGTGAACAGTTTGGTGATCCGACAGCTTCTCCGTCTTCACTTCTGCCAGATGTATTGGTATACCTTTCGTTTGGAGTAAACTAGGCAGGCCGAGAGAGAAATTATGCTGCATGGGCAACACATGGTCTCTACAATTCGCCCAGGCTTTGTGATATGGAGAGGTTATTATGCCTGTTTTGTAAAAGCACAATGTAACAAACTATCGTCTGTCAAGACGGCAAGGTGCCAGGTTGCAGGTTAATCATCTCATTTCCCCAGTGTGGGCAAAACATGGTCTCTACAATTCAGCCCAGGCTTTGAGCTATAGAAAAGCATAACACCGTCCCTAGTCCCCGCCATGGGTTGTAACTATTATGCATTTTTTAAGCAGAATGTAACAAACTATCGTCTGTCAAGACAGTAAGGTGCCAGTAATTCTGCAGAAAACCGCAATAATAAATTGCATTCAACACAAGCCAGTAACCTAATGTGAACAACAGTGAAACAACAATAAGGCATGTTACGTTCCTTCAGAGAAGTTATCATCACTATCATCATCATCACTATCATCTCATCATTATCATATTCCACTTTTGCTGTCACGCGTCTTGGGGAGGAATAGTTGATGTTCCAGCCCCCGATGGGCGACACTGTATAATGTCATTCCATGTGATTAAAGGATGTAGTTGATGACGTCAATTCGTTTTCTTCTCTAGCGTTCCTTTGCCCTCATTTGGTGCAACACTAGAAGTATTAACTCACGGTATTGCATTCTTACGAGATGGCCAAACCATTTTATCTTCTCCATTTTGAGGCATGTGACACAGGGTGTTGATCTTACCGCCTGTCTGATGACACTGTTTCTTACTCGATAATGAATCATTAGGTAGTTCTTCTCAAGCATCTTCTTCTTCTTCTTTCGTTCGCCTGAAATATGCTTATAACTGCAATGTTGTCTCTCGTATGAATCCAACAGTCTTTTTTAGTTCGTTCAGCGGTCCATAGAGTTTATCTTCCACTGTTGTCTCTCTAGGCCAGAAGGTTCGCCTGGATATGTTGTAGTTTGGGCAATCCTGGAGTATGTGCTCTGCTGTCTGCAGTCCAACGAGACTATTAAAACTGGAATATCCTCATTCTTGTAGCAAGTCCATTACAGAATGTCTCTCTTATCACAGCCAGGCAGAGAAAAAAAATATTGATTGCTGACATCAAAGATATAGTACTGTCTCAAGGAATGACATTAACTTGTGCCACACATCGGGCGCTGGAACATCTGCTATTCCTTCCCACAACGCTTGATGATAGCAAGTGGAAAATAATGATGATGATGGTGATGATGACAAATCAATTCTTCCGCAGCATGTTTTCTGTCAGTGCTCTAGTTAATTATTCAACTGGGTCTCAGGTAGTCATGTCAAGGCTGCAATGACTTCCGGTCTCCCCCAGCTCGCGTCAACTAGTGTAATGACACGGACATTTGAGAATCTATGTCCGGAATCTTTACCACTTACCACAGATGCCCTGGTTTCACATGTATCATTGTGAACATAAGGACAACACATGTCTCTGATGAGTCATTCATTAGTGGTAGTGCGCAATGATCAGCTATGCATACTGCTGGTGTTTTATTGCCACGAAGAAAGCATGTCATGACTAATTTTACAGTGTCATGAGGCTGTTAGCTGGGGCGAAGTCGCTGTTGGTTAGCGTAAACACCTGAATACCCAGTGGTTCTGGGCTCCAATGTGCTTTCAGGTAGGTTGTTTTCATTAAGTAATATTATGTTTTGTACATGTTTCTTGCTCGGATAGGGCACACATTAACATAACCTGTGGTTAGCATGACCAGAAAAAACTTTTCTCTGGAATTCAAAAGGTAAAAGTAATATAGGGAGACCTGAATTAAACGGAACAGACGCGTTAGCGTAGTTGATAGTGAGCTACGGTGACATCACATCACTGCAAGGTACTGCTTAGGGACGGAGAAAAGAGTTAGTGGCACGGGTGAATAATGTGTGAACAACATGTCATGTTAGGTATTATTAAAGCAAAGGACAAGACTTGGTGTTATATAGCTGAGTGTTTATGCTCCATTGGAGGGAAAACGACA
This sequence comes from Cepaea nemoralis, assembly GCA_014155875.1. Lineage (NCBI taxonomy): Eukaryota > Metazoa > Mollusca > Gastropoda > Stylommatophora > Helicidae > Cepaea > Cepaea nemoralis. Next base: position 166,361 of record JACEFZ010028151.1, on the reverse strand, counting down.
CAACAAGAAGTGGATACTTCAGAGGTCTATGGTTTGATACGACTGACAAAGCAGTTGATTTGTTAGTGCGTTCATCACCGCAACTAGGCGAGTCATGCATCTAGCAACAATGCTACATGACAGTATCACAAGTCCAAAGTATGTTTAAAGGTAAAACATTAAAACAAAACCTTTAAACGTCATAACTCTTTCGGGCATACCGTGCATGACCTACATTTTTATAGACCTATGTGTTTATAGACCTATATTTTTTATAGACCTATATTTATGAATCGATATTCCACTTGATGCAGCCGACATATTTTATTTACCAAGACATTTCCTGGTACCCGATGTACACTGGGTCAACCTGGGGGACCAGGTGAATTAAAACTCATCGAGTATCAACTGGTCTATAAAATATAGGTTAGCACCATATACCCAGCAAGTCTTAACTAATTCAGTGCCGTAGGATAATATATAGCCAAATATGACAGAAGGACGATTTATGGACATACTAGGTTCACCATGTTATTTGGTTTGTTTCGTGGTATCTTCTGCAATGTCAATACTCAGTGAATGAAATTTACAATAAAATGCCTGTTCATTTGATTGTGTGCCATGTTTACTCCCAGCCTACTTGTTTGTTTGGCACTGAATCATCTAAGGATTGTAAATAAATCCTTTACTATAACTCGTTCTGCTGAAATAGTCTACGCTTGATACCAGCGCAACCATCTTTTAAATTGAATGAACATCTATCTCAGGGGTCTGTTACCTTTTTGCACTGTTGTGCTGAAGTAATGTTGCCAAGTTGTCCAGCGTGCCAGCCCTAAGTCCACCGCAGTTTGAGTCATATCCGTTTGCCCAAAATCTTGTAACGATCGCATATCAAGATTTTGCCTTTTTGAGTATTTTAACGACACCATATTACTTAAGAATAACACCAACTTTTGTGCTACGGTTAACGGAACATGCGTATGCGACAGAGGAGAGAACTTCTGATTTGACTTTGAGGGTGGTCGAGAGATAGAGCGAAAGGATAGGACGAAAACAAAAGGTTATTCATTGTCGCTCCCCATCTACTCGGTTAGTGTATATCAGACGCACATGTTTACCTGCAAGTTCTAATAACTTTAGTCTTCAATGGATGTAAAGACAAGAGTAGCTTTAAAAGAATAACATGCTTCTTTTTAATTAAAAATTCGTTAAAAAAAAACAAGACTATACCCAGTATTTCATTTCACCCAGCATGCCACTGAAAATAATTCCACGCACCTCGCTTGGCACGCGTGCCGTAGGTTGTTCTTGAAGCCTGATTTATTTGTTTCTTGTAAATTTACATTGTTGTGATTGTTTTGTTCACTGATAATAATCTAATAGTCAGAGACGGCTGATATTTCGGTGATTCTTCCATAGGTTTTGCACAACTATTGTCTTCTGCGCGGGTATGGGTGAACTACTACACAGCTTCATGTATTTAGTAAATACATAATTAAATGGATAGTTATTATTTATCATATGATATTAGTAAAATAGAAATGATTCTCTCTCTCTCTCTCTCTCTCTCTCTCTCTCTCTCTCTCTCACACACACACACACAGAGAGAGAGAGAGAGAGAGAGAGAGAGAGAGAGAGAGAGAGAGAGAGAGAGAGAGAGAGAGAGAGAGAGAGAGAGAGAGAGAGATATTCAATGATTAGTAATGTATACGATGATGAAGTGAAAAATAAACTCACACTGAGTTGCTTGCTATGGATTCCTGTCAGTCTATAAACAGGATTATATGTCATATGTTTAATGATGACTATACAGTTGTGACAGTTGTTGATCTCTGTTTGTTGCCTATATTCAGTATATCAACAAACTATTTCAGCTCATTATGATAACAGGGAAGTGTTTTTGGCTCTTCTAACATGGATAGGTCAGAAACCAAATACATAAACACGAATCCGTCGGTTGGTGTCTGGTGAAATGAGAAACAGCTTGCATATGGACTTAATTGGTTGCAGCTTATCCATGTTTTTGAAAGAGTTGTATAATTGTTATGATAAGTTGGTGTGCATAGGCACACGTAATTGGGCTACATGCCTATGAAAAGTTAGTGCATATCTTTTACAGGATGTCGCAGTCAACCCCAGAATTTGTTGGCTGTTTGCGATTTCTTGGCAAGTTTACGTTCAGTAGTTTGCCATTGTTGAGTGAACGACCGGTACTCATACCATTGTATGAAAACCAATGCAAGGCGGTTTGCTGCCAACTCTCTCACAGCTGTGTTTCGAACGCGGTATCCGGGATGACGAATTGTGTCCGTAACCCGTTAGGGGAGAGCCGATGTTTTACATTTCAGAACATCTCGGCTGTCTTAATGCAATTAGCTGTTATCGTTGTCGTTGACGTCTTCATCATCATCATCATCGTCCCCGTCTTAGTCATGATCATGATCATCACCATCACCATCGTCTCGTCATCGTAATCATCATCACCATTAACATCAGCATTATTACTGTGGTCTGGTCGTCATCATCATCGTCATCGTCAACATCACCATTAGCATCATCGCTATCATCATCAGCATTTTCATCATCATCATCATCACCAGCACTGTACATGGTGGCTAGTACTAAGTCTAGTATTGAAGTCGTTATGATCATGCCACTCCCCCTCCCCCACCCAACTAATCCCGGTAATCTATCCCACCCTACGTGCTTGCACACCTCTACTCTACCGGTAGTCTGTCCCGTCCTGCGTGCTTGCACACGTCTACTCTACCGGTAGTCTGTCCCGTCCTGCGTGCTTGCACACCTCTACTCTACCGGTAGTCTGTCACGTCCTGCGTGCTTGCACACCTATACCCTACCGGTGGTCTATCCTGCCCTACGTGCTTGCACACCTCTACCCTACGTTAGTCCATCCCGGCCCTACATGCTTGCACACACCTATACCCTACCGGTAGTCTATCCCGCCCTGCATGCTTGCACACCTCTACTCTACCGGTAGTCTGTTCCGCCCTACGTGCTCGCACACCTATACCCTACCGGTAATCTATCCCGCCCTGCATGCTTGCACACCTCTACTCTACCGTTAGTCTATCCCACCCTACGTGTTTGCACACCTATACCCTACCGGTAGTCTATCCCGCCCTGCATGCTTGCACACCTCTACTCTACCGGTAGTCTGTCCCGCCCTGCATGCTTGCACACCTCTACTCTACCGGTAGCCTGTCCCGCCCTACATGCTTGCACACCTCTACCCTACCGGTAGTCTATCCATCCCTGCGTACTTGCACACCTATGCCCATCTAGGGGTTCGAATGTCTAATCATCATGGAGCAGGGCCTTTTCAGAACTTCACCCTTATCAGGGCCAGCTGAATAGATTCTACATTCCGTGCCAGTTTCCCTTCATCATGAATGTTCAGTATTTCTTAAATGTCTTGTATGCATCTATCCCTGCCTCTTCTTCCAGGTCGACTCTTTGCTCTTCATCCAAGAACATGCCTTTCATTTTAGCCTTTCCAATTTACTGTGGCGTTTAACATGGCCAAATGTCAGTTTCCGAGACATGATGCAGTTTATCAGCTAGTGTTCTTTAATGTTCACTTCTAGTATAATGTCTGGCATGCTTGCTTGGTGTAATTATCTCGTAGATGTTCTCTGTTTCCTTTGTTTTGGATGATGTTCCCTGGCGTTCTCAATAACAGACTCCCCATACCTCATTGTTTCATATTGTGACCATATGAAGACAACCTACTTGTTTGCATATTTTCAATAGTTTTATATTTTCTCCCGGTGTATTTTAGAATTTATTCAATACATTTCTTTGAATATCTTCCTCCCATAAGCAACTTCATTTCTTCCTCAGCGATCAACGTTTGCTATACGTCTATTATTCATTCACGGGCCATGAACAGGACGGTTGGCTGGAGGTCTTCACGTGCCCCCAGTTTGTTACAAGAGTCACTTCTGTAGGCCAGATTTTATCTCTCTGTCTGCCGAAGTCAATGCAGTCTTGTGGAACACGCACTATGGCATGTTATGGTGCCCCATATTTGCAAGTGACAGAGTCGGAATTATGCTTTGAGTTTACTGTGTTCTGTTTTGAGTATGAAGATTCTCATCTGTACGTTTCTGCCAAGAATATGAATGCTGTTATGTTTTGGCCTGTATTTTTCATTTTCTTTCCTCCAATTCGTCCTCGTAGATTGCTTAATCAACAACCTTGGGGATCGTTCAAAAGAAGTCAGTCGTAGATAGGTCAAAGAACTAACGGCACAACACCAGTAAACAAATTAAAGTAAAATGTTGAGAGAATGCATCTTTCCTGTGGCAACGTACGAATGTGGGACATAGACCCTTTCACAAACAATAAATAAGAACAACCGAGCTTTTGAAATTAAATGTTACAGAATAATTTTTAGAATACCGCTGACCAAAAAAAAAAAAATATTGATATTCTACAAATTTTGAACTTCGTATAAATGGGGCTCATTAACGGCAACATGTTTAGGAAACTGAAATACTTCGCCAATATTAAAAACGACAGTGATGTGGAAAGAACAGTGGTATAAGGGATGGTTCCTGCAAGAAGGAACACGCGTAGACCTACAAGCACATGCACACAGGGCACTGAAGAACCTAGGACATAAACATGCCAGGGGCAGGAGTACTGGCAAAGAATCTATGATCTTTTCGGTGGGCTGTGATAGGAGCTACGTTCTGCAGAAGGACATATTACACGATAAGCTATACACTCTTTTCTGTATGTTTACCCAGGGTCAGGTAGGTAAGGAATTTATGACAGGTCTAGCAAACCGGTAGGGAATTTACTTGATCCAAGAAACATGCTCATGAATCACGGAGGAAATTGGAGGAAAGGTGCTAATCACATGCACTGGAACTTCAATAACCCCTCCCCACGACGCCTAATCGCATTAGTGGAAGACAACAACTACAACCCCAGCAATGACACCACATCCGAGAATGTTCATTTACTCTTTATCCGCTAAATTCACGTCATTATTATTTTTTTTTTCTTTATAGAGAAAGAGAAAATGAGAAATGTCAGAGATGATATAAACAGGGAGCTATATGATGCCCTAAATATCGGTGGTCATGACATACCAGAAATTAGGTATGTTGATGATACAGTATTGTTATCCACAACACAGAATGGTATTGAAAATATAATAACCTCAACCCAATTCAATAGTGAAAATCACAACTTATATCTTAACATAGCAAAAACAAAGATAATGCATATAGATAGAACTACTATGGAGCAAAATATATATGTTAATGAGGAAAAATTGGAAGTGGTGGACAATTTTGAATATCTTGGGTGATTGATTACCAACAACGGTGACACAATGAAAGAAGTTAAAAGACGAATAGCTATTGCTCTTCAAAGACAAAAACAACTGAATAAATTGTGGAGAGGGACAGTTAGAACTACAAAAATCAGATTTTTAAGAGCATGCATCTTTCCCATTGCGACATACGCCTGTGAGACCTGGACACTTACTAAACAAGCTGAATAGTGCATAAATGCCTTTGCATATAAATGTTATAGACGAGTTCTAAGAATATCTTGGATAAAGAAAAGAACAAATGCATTCATACTTCAAGAGCTGTATATTGAAGAAGGTTGGCTATTAAAGACGATAAAACAAAGACAATTGAAATAGTTTGGTCACTTGAAACATCACGAAAGTTTAGAGAGATCAATAATGGAGGGGTATATGCCTGGGAAGAGAGGAAGAGGAAGGTCAAAGAGAAGATGGTTGCAGGATGTGGCGGATGATCTCCGGATGGGTGTGTCGGATGCGGGACATCTTGCTTATAATAGAGAGGTTTTCCGGAAGGTTGTTATGGGAGCGAGGTTCTGCAAAGGGCATCTACTGAATGAATGAATGAATGAATGAATGAATGAATGAATGAATGAATGAATAGAGAAAGAGAAGCACACTGGGTACTAGGTCACGATACAATAAAATGATCCGACAAGCTGTCTTCATTCTCGTCTATACTTCTCAGAAAGTTTTTCAGAAAGTCTGAAATGTAATCGTCATCAACATTTACTCCACATGTTCGGGATACAATCCGGTCACTACTTCGGTTCTAACTCGAACTTCTGTCTTTATATAGCCGCGGTGGTGCAGTGGCTAGAACGCTTGCCTGCTGATCCAGTGGTTCTGCGTTCGTATCCCCCTCGATAGGATGTTTTGTCTTTAAATTGATCAGGACTCCCAAGCCCATCCAGCCTATTATGACTACCCGGAAATGCTCTGGAAAGTGAAGGCGGGCGGTGCGATATTAATGACACCGCCCACTTAATGCCGATTGTTTTTTTCTTTTTTTTTCGCATATCCTTTACAGGACATCGCTGTCAACATCAGCATCTTTCAGCTGATTGTTGATTTCTTGGCAAGATTACGCTCAGCAGTTTGCCATTGCTTTCTGAGCGACCGGCTCAATACCCCGTAAGTTACCGACGCGGAGAGAACCGCTACCAATTCTCCCGCAACGTCACGTTACTTACGAGAGTATACCACATTACGGAGAAAGTCGTGTAACCTCTAGACCAGAGAGACCGACTAGTGCCGATTGGTCCATTAAAATATGGGGCGGATGCTCCTCAAAGTATGGACAAGAGTCGGTTACTTCTGTATTTGCAGTCTTTGCGTACAAGTGCCGTAGTCATTACACCGCATCAGTCATCATGAATGTTATAGGTTCAAATCCAGATTGCTAGCTTGTCCAAAAGAACAGGGTCATCAGATAAATGAATACATGTGACTTTATGACTTTAAGACATGCCTATAAAACATGACTATAAAACATGACTATGGGACATGACTATGGGACATGACTATGGGACATGACTATCGGACATGCCTATAAAACACGACCATAAAACATGAATATGGACCATTACCAAAAAACCTGACTATAAAACACGTCTATGGGACATGACTATAAAACATGACTTTGGGACATGACTATCAAACATGTCTATGAGACATGACTATAAAACATGACAATGGGACATGACTATAAAGTGAAAATCAAGCACTGCGGTATTTGTACCAATAGCTCTGTCTGCAGGATGGGGTTTCCTTGGATAAGATATAAAAACCATAAGCTTTAACATTCGCCACGGAACAGACTATGAGTGTTATAGGGATAAAGCGATGTGGAGGAAAAATCAGCTGGGTCTCTCTCCATAAAATGTCATGTCCTAGCATATGGGGTCCTTAGCTTGTCATCGTGCGACAGTTGCTTCTATTGCATTTCATTTAACAAACTATCACTGTACCCGTGTTTATCACTAGTGTCCGCTGGGGTCTTCTAACGGTCGGGGTATCAAATAAGAAAAGTAAAGGTATTTTTTTTGTACACCATTCATGCGTATTGGGTATGTTGTTCCAGACTCGTATATTTATAGATCAGTCAGCGCTCCGGGGAAGATGTGGTTGATTGTCAGGCCTGCCCCCTTCATCTCCCAGAACATTTACTGGTACCCAATTTAGGCTGGGTCGACCTTGGGAGCCCAGGTCATTTCTAAGAATGGATTCGAACCCATGACCAACTAGTCGGCGGGCATATCTCTATCCACTAGGGGTGTAAAGATAACTGATTTGAACTGTTGCAAGGAAGTGTAAATTGTGGGTTTAAAATGTCATCTTTGAGAGTTTGAAACTCAAGCTTGACCCTAAAAAGTTAGTTTCACGCCCTGTAGGACATCGCAATCAACACCAGCATGCTATTTTAGCTGTTTGTGATTTACTAGGCAAATTTACGTACAGTAGATTGCTAATGCTTTCTGAACGACAAACTCTCATATCATGGTTAAAAATCAACACATGCTTCTAAATCGCCTGCACCTGCTTTCGAAGACGGTATGGGGAACAGACAGAGGTCCAGGGCTCTGGTGATCGAGTGAAATGGCGAGTCATGACCGCCCACACTTTCCGGCATGGCAAATGATGGATGGATGTGGGACTGCGAAGCGCGTTCGCTATTCCTTTTGAGACCTGCTGATCTTGACCAGTGAAGTGATTTATTTTTACTCTTTTGCACCGTTGGGAGAGACCCGCCGTCAAAAGAGCATCAGATACATCAGCGGTTAAGTACAGACTGCCGGCGAGATTTGTAATCCTTAAAACTATGGCCTTGACCCAGTTTAATTCTCAACTTGTCGACATTTGAGGTTACTAACCAGGGTTCTCGGTTCAAGTTGAACTTGGCAATCTGTCTGCTTGTTGCTTCCTGTGTCTGGCTGTTTTACTTTCTTGGATTAGCTATGTTTTTTTGAGTGTGGCTTAGCTTTCCCTTTTACCAATGTCCCTCGCCATCAGGCGATCTTATTCCGACTTCTGAGGTACTTGTAAATTACGTCCCCAAGTCAAGGACGAGAAGTCAACATTTTAGTCCAGCTTGATGCTTTGCTTTCTTATTCGATGTTGGGTTTATTGTTTATGGTCACAGCTTGGTAGAGATCACAATACTGACCCCTTGGACGATTTGGTCATTGGAATTTTTATCCTTTCGTCATTATCCAGAATAACCTTACTGGTAAGGAAGGTTAGTTATTTTTTTTGTTATAGTTAATATATTTTGATATTGCTTTTGCCTCTACTTAGATTGTTTTCGGTTAACAGGTTTTGTTTTTCTGTAACTGCATGTGAAATCGAAATTAATACAGCTAAGATGAATCATGCCGGTATCCCTGGCCTAGGAGTAGCGACTTTCTTCGCAATCCCGTATACTCTCGTGAGTAACGTGACGACGGCGAGAATCGGTAGCGGTTTTAACCGCGTCGGTAACTTACGGGGTATGTGAGCCGGTCGCACAGAAAGTAATGGCAAACTACTGAGCGTAATCTTGCCAAGAAATCAACAATCAGCTGAAAGATGCTGATGATGACAGCGATGTCCTGTAAAGGATATGCAAACATTTTTATAATATAAATCATGTCACAATAATAATAGTCCAAATTCTTTGGACAAGCCATGAAAAGGGGACAGCTGGAGTTTGTCGCCACAACGGTAAAGCTAGAAAGGAGGAGAGGCAGGGGAGCACTAAGAAATAAGAAGCTAGGCAGTTTGACATGGACTATACGAAGATTGGCAGTACACGAGACAGAGGGCTGGGGACAAACATAACCACCAACACCACACGGCATGGACTATAAGAAGATTGGCAGCACACGAGACAGAGGGCTGTGGACAAACATAACCACCAACACCACACGGCATGGACTATAAGAAGATTGGCAGCACACGAGACAGAGGGCTGGGGACAAACATGACCACCAACACCACACGGCATGGACTATAAGAAGATTGGCAGCACACGAGACAGAGGGCTGTGGACAAACATAACCACCAACACCACACGGCATGGACTATAAGAAGATTGGCAGCACACGAGACAGAGGGCTGGAGACAAACATAAATACCAACACCACACGGCATGGACTATAAGATTGGCAGCACACGAGACAGAGGGCTGGGGACAAACATGACCACCAACGCCACACGACGTGGGCTATAAGAAGATTGGCAGTACACGAGACAGAGGGCTGTGGACAAACATAACCACCAACACCACACGGCATGGACTATAAGAAGATTGGCAGCACACGAGACAGAGGGCTGTGGACAAACATAACCACCAACACCACACGGCATGGACTATAAGAAGATTGGCAGCACACGAGACAGAGGGCTGTGGACAAACATAACCACCAACACCACACGGCATGGACTATAAGAAGATTGGCAGCACACGAGACAGAGGGCCGGGGACAAACATAACCACCAACGCCACACGACATGGACTATAAGAAGATTGGCAGTACACGAGACAGAGGGCTGTGAACAAACATAACCACCAACACCACACGACATGGACTATAAGAAGATTGGCAGTACACGAGACAGAGGGCCGGGGACAAACATAACCACCAACACCACACGACATGGACTATAAGAAGATTGGCAGTACACGAGACAGAGGGCCGGGGACAAACATAACCACCAACACCACACGACATGGACTATAAGAAGATTGGCAGTACACGAGACAGAGGGCTGTGAACAAACATAACCACCAACACCACACGGCATGGACTATAAGAAGATTGGCAGTACACGAGACAGAGGGCCGGGGACAAACATAACCACCAACACCACACGACATGGACTATAAGAAGATTGGCAGTACACGAGACAGAGGGCCGGGGACAAACATAACCACCAACGCCATACGACATGGACTACAGGAAGAAGATACTGGGTTACAGGCATGGTCTTAGGTTCGATACGCATCAGGATGGCTCGGAATTGTTACTCCCAGGTCGACCCAGGCTAAAATGGATTCCAGGAAATGCCATGGCAGGTAAGTAAAGACGGCCGGCGCCATATCCCGCACATCACCCACTGAGTGCCGTTTGCTCTATAAAATATGGGTATAGAACCATATGACCGATGTGATTTTGGCGTATAAAGGGTACCTTTCATTTGTATACTGATAGAATCTCTGTATTTTTCTAACGTGAGTCAGTCACTGCATGTTTTAAAGGCGTTCACTCGCTTTGAATTCAACCATAGTCCATACATGTGCTACTACGTTTAGTGCACTGGTCTGATTTTTGCGTGTGGGTCAGCTTTCCCCAATACTAGTGTCCCTCGCCATCAGGCGAACCCATTCCTACTTCTGAGGTATTTGTAATTTACGTCCCCAAGTCAAGGATGAGAAGCCAACATTTTAGTCCATCAGACCCGTGTAGGGGTTGAACTCGCTACCTCGGCATCAGCACACGGGATGTTTAAGAACGAACGCTAGTAGCCATTCGGCCATGCTAACCTCCAGTTACTCTATTAAAAATTATTTGTTACTATACAGATGATATAAACGGTCTATGTAGCAGTAACACGCTTATGTATCTGGTCTCGCCTCCATTAGATCTAGCCCTTATTTCTGAAATTACATAGTTCCCACATCACAGAAATTAACCGGGATATGATCTTGTTTGGGTTATGTTAACCTTGATAATTGCAATGCTTTAAATTACAGGTTTTATGTTCCATGGGTCGATGGCTCAATGCGCCAACTAATTACATCTGCCACTGCAGCACCCAGCGTCCGATTACTCTACAGATAAGGCTTCTGTCGTCGTTCACCTGTTTAGCAATAAGCCGTGTAATCATATTGTCAGTTCCGAAATATAGGACATAGCTTCGAAAATTTCCAGAAATAAGGGACTCCAGTTTGCTTGATTCTGCCTTATAAATTGCAATTTTATTGAAAGGTTGTCGTCTATTTAAATATTATTGCTAGTGCAACCTTCTCATTTACCCCTAACACGAATTGATAGAAGTTTGTGTTTTGTGCACGTTGCATCGTCAGAGCTGGAAACATCCTTGATTGAATAAACTACGCATAGTAAATTTTGCGTTTTGTCTGAGAAGTGACTCTTTTAGACCTCACTTTAGAAGGCGTATGGTGGTACCGCGATGAAGTTTTTGATTGGCACAACATGTTTCAAAAAGTTCATGTTCGTAAAAGAACAAATAGTTGGATTTTCCTTCATAGTCACATGGTGAAACAGTACTTCGCGCAGCTTATTGTTCGCGGTTCGTTGTATTGTGACCTGAATGTTCAGAACAATGGCGGGCGGCCGTTTGCAGAAATGGCTGGTTTTGCATTATGTATTAATATGCGTGACACTGCTACTTTTCTGGTGACTGCCGCTTCCATGAACTATGAACTGTAATTTTCGTGGCAGACTGATGTGTTAGCATTCTGGCAGCAACCTTATGCATGTATACTTGTGCGTGCTGTTCGTTTGTCGTGCCTGCTGTCCGTTCCACTCTTCACATTGGGCAGTGAGTAGCCTAATGTATGATATTCACTGACACAGGAACGGAGCATTACAGGGTGACCCTTTGTCGTGAAGATAGAACTGCGACTAACGACTAACATACTTCGCAACGCACAATGTACTTTACGTTACTTTACGTTACAAGAAGGTGTATGCTTGATTCAAGACGTTTGTTTCTCGAAGTTACAGTGCCCAGATGACCACAATTTATCAACCAAATGTGTTTACAATATATCGAGGGTAAGTTAATAAGTAAGTCACAAATGGCTGTAGAAAAAATTACTAGCTATGATAACAAATTGAAACCAGTTTATTTTTATACATAAATTGTCCCTTGGTTTCTAAACATAATTTCCACCAACATTGATGCACTTATCCCATCGTTTTATCAGTCCTCCCAAACCGGCTGCATAGAACTGCGTGCTATGTTTTCATAGTACCTGCCATCCCACAGAACTGTGTGACTTACTTATTGACTCACCCTAGTAACTTATTCTACCCAACTATGCACCGCTTTACGGGAAATCGCTAGGGGCTAAGTCCACTGAAAACCCACCTTGGCGGGAAACATTTCGCGAGTGACGCCGAAATTGAATGTGAAGTGAAAACGTGGTTAGAAAACAGAGCACGCAGTTCTATGCAGCCGGTTTGAGAGGACTGATGAAACGATGGGACACGTGCATCAATGTTGGTGGAAATTATGTTGAGAAATAAATGGAGTATGAATGTATAAAAATAAACTGGTTTCAAGTTGTTATCATGGTTAGTTATTTTTCTACAGCCATTTGTGACTTACTTATTTATTAACTTATCCTCGTAGGAGAAGTTCCCCACAATAGCATCTTTATTGCACGTAAATCTTGTTTGTCAATGTGAAAACAAACGGAAATCACTACATTGATTTCTCAATAAGAAGTCTATGGGTATAAGACAAAGCTAGATGTTCATGTTGAATGAACGTTGTACCAGACTTTTTATATCAGGGCAGCCTGACATTTAACACCGTTACAATAATCAGTATACAATGAATGCATATATCATCATCATCATCATCATCATCATAATCATCATCATCATCATCATCATCATCATCATCATCATCATCATCATCATCATCATCATCATCATCATGATCATCAAGTGTATTCAACAATAAACATTTATATAACGATAATCATTATCATCAAGTGTATTAAACAATAAACATTTATCATTATCATCAAGTGTATTAAGCAAAAAACATTTACATAATGATAAACATCATCATCAAGTGTATTCAACAATGAGTATTCATAAAACAATAATCATTATCACGAAGTGTATTCAACAATGAATTTTTATATAACAATCATCATCTTTATTAAGTTTATTCAAAAATGAACATTTATATAAGTATAATCATCATCACCAAGTGTATTCAACAACATTTATGTAACAATAATCATCATCATCATCATCAAGCGTATTTAACAGTGAACATTTAATATAAATATAATAATCATTATCAAGTTTATTCAACAATAAACATTTATATAACGACAAACATTATCATCATCAAGTATATTCAACAACATTTATATAACAATAATAATCAGCCGGACTCCCTGGCGTAGGTGTTAACGATTTCTCCGTAATCCTGTATATTCTCGTGAGTAATGTAGCTGCGCGAGATTCGGTAGCGGATCGCACCGCGTTGTTTACTTACGGAGGTATGTGAGCCGGTCGATCAGAAAGAAATGGCAAACTACTGAGCGTAATCTTGCCTAGTGCATTAACAGTAGCTGAAAGATGCTGGTGTTGACTGCAACGTCCTGTAAGGGGAACGTAAAAAAACATGATCATCAAGTGTATTCAACAATGAGCATTTATATAACAATAATAATAATCATCAAGTATATTCAGCAATGAGCATTTATATCATCATCATCATCATCATCATCATCATCATCATCATCATCATCATCATCATCATCATCATCATCATCATCATCATCATCATCATCATCATCATCATCATCATCATCATCATCATCATCATCATCATCATCTTCGTCGTCGTCGTCGTCGTCGTCGTCGTCATCATCATCATCATCATCGTCGTCGTCGTCGTCATCATCATCATCATCATCATCATCATCATCATCATCATCATCATCATCATCATCATCATCATCATCATCATCATCATCATCATCATCATCATCATCATCATCATCAAGTGTATTCAACAATGAACATTTACAATATAACAATAATAATAATCGTCATCAAGTGTATTCAATAATAAACATTTATATAACAATCATCATCATCATCATAAAGTGTATTCAGCAATGAACATTTATATAAAAATCATCATCATTATCAAGTGTATTTAATATTGAACACTTATATAACACTAACATTTATTATCAAGTGTATTCAACAATGCACATTTATATAACAATAATCATCATCATTATCAAGTGTGTTCAACTATATACATTTATATAACAATAATCATTTTCATCAAGTGTATAAAAAAATTAACACATATACAATCACTATCATCAAGTGCCATCACCGCACTGAAGGACTGCTATAGTGAACCTCCAACAATATATATACTATGTCTTCACAGAGCACCCATATAGACTTCTCTCAGTTCATCTCTTGATGTTGTCTACCCACATTTAACGTTGCCTTCCCCTTGCTCACTTCCACTCAACTTTACCCTCTAGCGCAGTGTTTCTCAACCTTTTTTGGCCCGTGTCCCCCTTCACCATATTTTCAGAACGTCATCCCCCATTTCGTATTTCCTACCTAAAAATTTGGCCCGTGCTCCCCCCCCCCCCCTTTCACCATATTTTCATAACGTCATTCCCCCCCCCCCCCCCCCTTCGTATTTCCTACCTAAAAATCCCTCCTCCCGCCCCTACACAGTATACGTAATAATGGAAGCACATACTAAAACAAGTCTAGACGTCCACATAAAACGTGATTTGTGGGTCTAATTACTTTATAAAATGAATTTTAGAAGGGTGAGACGTACAGAACCGTAATGTATGAAGGGAAAAACAAGATCAAGTAATCGGTTCTTGTATTAACGCGATCTTGAAATAATCTTCATCCCCCCCCCCCCCGGAAACCCCAAAATTCTCCCCTGGGGGGGGGGGGGGAGGTAATTCCCAACCGGTTCAGAACCACTGCTCTAGCGTATGCTGAACATTTCGCTGCAGTAAAGCAGTGGGTAGGGTACCTGTTGCTGGACCGGTAGTTTTGTGTTCGAATCTCCATCAACGAGGGGAAAATTGTTTTCAGCGACATGGGCTCCAAGGTCAGCCTAGCATACAGCGGGTACCAGGACATTTCCTTGAAAGTAAAGTCGGCTGACGTGATACTGACCACATCACCCATCTAAAGACTAGGGATATAAAAATATGGGACTAGAGGCATATATCCAACATGTCTCATGGTGTCAACATATGCTCTTTACTTTACTTTACTTTACTTTACTTTACTTTACTTTACTTTACTTTATGTCGTCAAGCCGCCTGTCTCGCGCTCCGAAGGCTGTAGATCCGATCCGGGCTACGTCATTCGGTTCACAAGTGCATTTTTCTCGGAGACTCCTGGGGGTCATCGCTGGAGTTACGGAGTTCGTGCTTTGTGGGGCGCTTTCGTCAGGCCGCCCAGGGAAAGAGACCAAGCCATATGGGATAAAACCCGGTGCAAATAAGTCGATCCTTTCGACTTTTAACTTTCAGACTTACTTTATTTTAAAACATCTTTAATCAACCATATGCGTCTCTTTCTGTATCCGAAGTACCTGCATCTTCCGAGCTTGATCTCAATCACTAATGTTTCATCAGTCATAGTTTTTGTAAAACCTCTTTCTTTTTTTTCCTTTCATTTTTGTTGTTGTCCTCAAAGTGGTTAAACCGTATACCTCTCGCTTTGAAGGTCGTGGGTTCGTTCCTTGTAACGTGTTGTTCAGACTACAAACGCAAATTTCCGCGGAGACTCCAGGCGGTCATCGTTGAAGGTTCACGAGTGCACTTACTTTCTTTCGGAGACCCTCCCTGGAGCTACCGAGTTCGCACTTTGTACGACTATTTCGACAGGCTGCTTTTTCGGAAAGAACATCAATCCACGTGGGATAGAACCCGGTGTAATGAAATCAGTCTTCTTGCCTTTATCCTTTTTTAGTCATTGGGTGAGTTCAGAACTAGAGCCTACTTAGATGTTATTTAAAACTAATGTGGTTGTGATTGAACAATTGTTTTCTGGGTTTAATTCCATTTGTTTCTCTGCTCATTCATTTCTATGTCATATAGCGAACGGATAATTTTAAATACCCAGAGACAGTTATAACATCAGATGGAAGATCTACGATAGAGATTAAGAACATAATATGGCAAGCAAACGCTGCATTTCACAAAATGAAAAGCATCTGATACAATAATCACGATAAATGAATGTAGGAACGAGAGTTCTGAAGTGCTACATAGAACCTGATTTGCTGTGTGGCAGTGAAATTTGGTATGTGAATGTAAAGGAACAAATTAGAAACACACTAGAAGCAACGGAGATGTGGTCCTTCAGACGAATGTTGCGAAATCCATGTTGTTAATGAATGTTGCTAATGAAACCAGAACATTATATACAACAAAACAATGTAGACAAACGGCTTTCTTTGGTCATGTGATTAGAAGAGAAGCATTTAAGAACACCGTGACAACTGGAAAGATCAAGGGGAAGAGAGGCAGAGAGAGAGAGAGAGAGAGAGAGAGAGAGAGAGAGAGAGAGAGAGAGAGAGAGAGAGAGAGACCAAACGAAATGGACCGAGTCGTTGGCATGGAGGAATATCATCAGCAGAGTTGATCCAGAACACCAAGGACCGCGACTGCATGTTCGGAGCGATGGCAGATGGCTATGTCCCAGAGTTGACCGGTTTTTGCCTTATGCAGAAATTCGTGGCTACTGGGCTTCTGGTTGACTGCCACTGCTATCGACGATGAACTGTATTTCATGCGTGGACTGCGTGGGTGAACATCTAGGAAACATCCAGATGGGAAAATGACTGCTGATTCCATCAGAGATGAACTGGGTGTTTCGTGGGGGACTATTGTGTTGACATTCTGGCGGCGGCATTATGCACAGTGTATCTGTGCGGGCTGTTGTTTGTCGAGACTCCTGTCTTTTCCCTTTTCACATTGGGCAGTGGGGGCAGTTTGTGTGATATTCACTGGCACAGGAACGGAGCACAATGGGGACGACCCGTTGCTGTGAAGTTGGAACTGCGACTAACTAACTAACTAACCAAGGACCGCGATCTGCGGAGAGACATGAACGCCTAAGCCTGCTGCTAGGACCCTAGATGATGACAGCGAATGAGCCTCGTATTGTTTCTTCTTGTTCCGTTTTTTCAATTCCAATTTCGCGTTGAAATCCCATAAGATTATCACGCCACCTTTCTCCCCTTTTCTAATATTTAAAAAAAAAAAATTACCATAAATTTCCGAATAGAACATTCATCTCACGTTGTTCTGGTGCTTGAAGTATGGTATGGACTTCTTCTTCTTCTGCGTTCATCCGGATTTTTTTTTTCCGGATGTGACTGCGTTGTGCCTGTTTACAGCAGAGCTGCGTTCTTGCGCCGTTAGGCCGACACATCCGACTTTTGCGGGCATTTGTTGACCGGGTTAACCTTCCCGGTGGTATGGACTGATATATGGCCTTATATAATTGTGTTGTTGTTGTTCTTTATTTTAAGTCTGATTGTGAGATGTCAGTCACTGACTGGGTTGTATTAAAAAGGGACGATTAATCTCTCCCCCCCCCCCCCGAGGAATATTCAGCTTCGCTCTGTTAACTGTTTTTATTTCCCTGAATATATAAATGTGTCTCCTGTTTAGGCTGCGAAGAGACTTGGTCCCTCCCATATGCGTTCTAAATTCCCAATATGTCAATTTCATTTCTTTCTAATTCTTATGTTGCCATCCTAATTGTCTTCCTTAGTTCAAATACATAATTTTCAATGTCATTGACCGCTGATATCTCCATATGTGATCTTCACACAGATCACACAACGAGAATCTGAGCACAGTTCACAAACTCCGCTGCAGCGAAAAAGATACAGTATGTACCAGAATTAAAAAAAATAATGCTGTTAATATTCTTTTTGGGGGTTGGCTGTCTTACTTTTGAAATTTAGCCTCTCTTTGATGTCTAACAACTGAGGAAGGTGTTCACCATCGCAATGTGCACACGAATCCTCCGAGTGTTTCGCCATTGTCCGAGAAGTTTAGACTTCCAACTCTCTACCCCAGGATATGAAGGGGTTATATACTGCACGGTCTTAATTTTATAAACTCCAGCAGTTTGCACCGTGAATCTAATCACGTCTGGGAGAGTTATAGGGGAATGTAATCTATAAGCCACTCAGTCCCCCGTGTCAGGTTATTTTTCCCATAGGCTGGCACACATTCTTGTGATCATGTTATTCAGTCGTAAATATGTTGTTTGTCCATCAAGAATGATGATGGCCATTCATTTTATCCAGTGGGTTTGAAAGTATGGAGCCGTGAGTTCTAAGATGACTGGTAAGGCCTATTTTGCTCCAAATGTTCTTTCACAATGTGGGCAAAGAATGATTGACGTTCTAGGAGGTGGATCTCCTGCAGTGGTTTTTCTGTCCAGCACCCCCCTTCTCCCCCCCCCCCCCCCCACGGCTCTTGCAGTCCCGTTTGCTTCCAAAGTGACTGCATCCTTGCGTAATTGCGTAATAATGTACGCCACGAATTTTGGTCTTTGGTCTCCCTAGTGTCCTGATGAACTCCAAAAACTTTTAGTGAAATCTTCAGTGTCTTTTTTAAAAATCTTTCATCTGACCGCTTTGGGAGCGTTTACCACAAGGCAGCTAGCCGTAAAATATTCGTTTAGGGAGCCTGTGATCTAGCATGCGAGTCAAGTGACCAGTCCAGAGAAAATGTAGTAAATATAGCGTTGTAACTGCCCACAGGCTGGCACAAATTCTTTTGAATGTCATTCATTTGTAAATATAGCTTTCTTATTACTATAGTCTACCCAAAGTCTTTTGAACATGTCATTCAGTCGTAAAATAGCTACCTACCTGCCATCTGGCTGTCGTAAAGTCTTTTAACACCTTATTTAGTTGTAAATATAACTATGAAACTATTCATAGATTGGCACACTATTTTTTGAATTTGTTATGTAGTCGTAAATATAGCTTTGCAACTTTGAAAATGTCATTTAGTCCTAAATATTGCGTTGGAACATCCTACAGGAGAGTATACCGTCTTTTGAGCATGGAATTCAGTCGTAAATATAGCTACCAACTGCTAATTGACTGTCTTAAAGTCTTTTGAACACTTATTTGGTTGTAAATATACATAAATATGCGTAACTAACTAATCATACATTGAATCAATATCTTTTGAATTTGTTATGCAGTTGTAACTTTCCTTAAACTTATTATTGAGAAATTAATCTTGTTGTTTGCCCTTAACCTCCACAGTAAGGACCCTACTTGATTTTCAGTGATAACTTCAAACATGTTTTGGGGCCAAGAGCTCAGTAACCCCAGAAGATTGAGAGGGAACAGGGAGACTTGATATACTGATTACGTTATTGATTTCCCGAAATCTTAGTCGCGCCACACAGGAATATTCCTGGACGAGGATTTACAGACCTCTCGTTTATACTCACCAGTAACAGGCTGTCAATTGCAGTGGGAAAACTAGGGTTAAAGTGCTATATAGGGACTATATTTTTATATGTATGTGAGACGAGGACCATTCGCAATACAAATCGAGAAATATATGATGGAAGCAAATGTGGATTCTGAGCAACATGTAAAAACATACCATGGATGGACAGGAAATGAATAAGTAAGTACTTCAAGAATAACGAGAAAACCATAGATTCCTCTTCTTCTCCATACACTTTCTGATATCAGTATCAATAAATGCAAAGAAAGAAGCAGTCAAACCTGAGATTCTTAACATTCCTATAGAGCCTGTCCTCAATTTTTTTTAAATGTTGCATATCCCTTACAGGACGTTGCAGTCAACACCAGCATTTTTCAGCTGCTGTTGATGTACTAGGCAAGTTTTACGTCAAGTAGTTTGCCATTGCTTTCTGAATGACAGGCTCACATACCCCCGTAAGTTACGAGCGCGGCGCGATCCGCTGCCGAATCTCGCGCAGCTGTTTTCCCAACGTGGATATACGAGATTACGAACAACGTCGTTAACCCCAGGGAGGCTGGCAAATAGAAACCATTAATTGATTAGATAAATGAAATGTAGACAGTAAAGATTGTTCGACATGGTAAAATATACACACAGACCTAGTGATAACTGACGAATTTGAATATAAGAGGAAACAAAAAGACATCGAAATGTATACATAAAAGAACCTGATAGATGTTGTATGTGTCCCAACGCTGTGTTATCAATCCAACATGGACAGTCCTTGAAACACACAGTCGTAAAATAATATCATGTGAGATAAGATGCTTGTGAAACGCAGCTGGAAAAACAAGAAGACATAAAGAGACAAATGAGAAATAAAGAAGAATTATAGTTTGTTGCATATCCCTTACAGGACGTAGCAGTCAACTCCATCATTTTTTGGCTGTTTGTGATTCTTGGGCAACTTTACGTTCAGTAGTTTGCCATTGCTTTATGAACGACCAACACTCATACCATTGTAGGGAAACCAACGCAAGGCCGTCTGCTTCTAAATCACCCACAGCTGTGTTTCCAACTCATATTGTAGAGAAGAAATGTAGAGATGACACCTATTACTGACATATAGAATACCACATAGTTAAATGGTTCGGACATTTAATAAGAATGGAACAAGATAAAGCAGCGGTTAGGGCGTCCTACGTGAGAACATCAGATATAAAGCTAAAGGACGACCCAGGCAGAGTTGGCCTGATGGCGTTATAGAGGCGCAAGAAATCAAATATGACGTAAGTACAAGCAACAAGCGAAACGATATACATAAAAATACACATGCCTCTTCTCTCGACGCTTTACGGCAAAAACAGTAGGACAGAAGCAGAAGAAGAAGATGAAGAGAAGGACAATGAGATACAACCTTAATGTCTTAACCAGATAATAATTACTCTGGATACTGTCACAAATTTGATCCTAGCTACTGGTTATTTTATGAGATGGCCAACCATCATCGTTCACACTTATCAAAGCACATGTCGTGCATGCATTCTGTTTTGTGAAGGTGCATTATTTGGTGCTCTGTCTTGATCATATCATAAAGTCGTCGTGCTCTACCTTTAAATCACTCGTTGGGATTGACTTTTGTTTTCCATGGATATACAATCATTATTTTTGAAGTAGGTTTGATTTCGTTAAAATTATCAGATAAAGATTCCCAGATATTATTAGTTTATATTGCTTTTTTTATAGGACACGTCAGCAACATGATAGCAAAACATGTACTCGTTTTTGGCAGGCATTTGGCAACGACTTTGTCTCACAATTTAACTTCTCCGCATCTTACATCATCTTTCTTTCCTTAAAATTACCTTCTCCTTCCTCTTCCCCACCAAGCACTCCAAGGCAGGGGATTGAAGTTTGTTGTTAATGAAGTACCTAACAGCCGTGAAAGAAACAACTATAACCTAAGTCTAAGCCCAGCCAGTCCGTACGTGCTGTGCTAAATCATGAAATCCTAGCATGCCTTTCCCTGGATGTGAAGTTCCAGTACCGTTAGTGCAAACCACGCCGGCTTCCTGGTCGTGAAGGAAAGGATGGCTCTATAACTCAAGCTCCGTGGAAACCGTACTTTGGTATCTGGTCGTGATGGCAAGGGTGTCTCTATAACCCAAGCTCCGTGAAAACCGTACTTTGATATCTGGTCGTGAAGGAAAGGATGGCTCTATAACTCAAGCTCCGTGAAAACCGTACTTTGATATCTGGTCGTGAAGGAAAGGATGGCTCTATAACTCAAGCTCCGTGGAAACCGTATTTTGATATCTGGTCGTGAAGGAAAGGATGGTTCTATAACTCAAGCTCCGTGGAAACCGTACTTTGATATCTGGTCGTGAAGGAAAGGATGGCTCTATAACTCAAGCTCCGTGGAAACCGTACTTTGGTATCTGGTCGTGATGGCAAGGGTGTCTCTATAACCCAAGCTCCGTGGAAACCGTACTTTGATATCTGGTCGTGAAGGAAAGGATGGCTCTATAACTCAGGCTCTATAACTCAAGCTCCGTGAAAACCGTACTTTGATATCTGGTCGTGAAGGAAAGGATGGCTCTATAACTCAAGCTCCGTGGAAACCGTATTTTGATATATGGTCGTGAAGGAAAGGATGGTTCTATAACTTAAGCTCCGTGGAAACCGTACTTTGATATCTGGTCGTGAAGGAAAGGATGGCTCTATAACTCAAGCTCCGTGAAAACCGTACTTTGATATCTGGTCGTGAAGGAAAGGATGGCTCTATAACTCAAGCTCCGTGGAAACCGTACTTTGATATCTGGTCGTGAAGGAAAGGATGGCTCTATAACTCAAGCTCCGTGAAAACCGTACTTTGATATCTGGTCGTGATGGCAAGGGTGTCTCTATAACCAAGCTCCGTGGAAACCGTACTTTGATATCTGGTCGTTGAAGGAAAGGATGGCTCTATAACTCAAGCTCCGTGGAAATCGTACTTTGATATCTGGTCGTGAAGGAAAGTATGGCTCTATAACTCAAGCCTCCGTGGAAACCGTACTTGATATCTGGTCGTGAAGGAAAGGATGGCTCTATAACTCAAGCTCCGTAGAAACCGTACTTTGATATCTGGTCGTGAAGGAAAGGATGGCTCTATAACTCAAGCTCCGTGGAAACCGTATTTTGATATCTGGTCGTGAAGGAAAGGATGGTTCTATAACTCAAGCTCCGTGGAAACCGTACTTTGATATCTGGTCGTGAAGGAAAGGATGGCTCTATAACTCAAGCTCCGTGGAAACCGTACTATGATATCTGGTCGTGAAGGAAAGTATGGCTCTATAACTCAAGCTCCGTGGAAACCGTACTTTGATATCTGGTCGTGAAGGAAAGGATGGCTCTATAACTCAAGCTCCGTGGAAACCGTACTTTGATATCTGGTCGTGAAGGAAAGGATGGCTCTATAACTCAAGCTCCGTGGAAACCGTATTTTGATATCTGGTCGTGAAGGAAAGGATGGTTCTATAACTCAAGCTCCGTGGAAACCGTACTTTGATATCTGGTCGTGAAGGAAAGGATGGCTCTATAACTCAAGCTCCGTGGAAACCGTACTTTGTTATCTGGTCGTGATGGAAAGGGTGTCTCTATAACTCAAGCTCCGTGGAAACCGTACTTTGACAAACAACCTAAAATAGATAAAACTTAATGTCTTAACCAGATAATAATTACTCGGGATACTGTCACAAAATTTGATCCTAGCTACTGGTTATTTTATGAGATGGCCAACCATCATCGTTCACAACTTATCAAAGCACATGTCGTGCATGCTTCTGTTTTGTGAAGGTGCATTATTTGTGCTCTGTCTTGATCATATAATAAAGTCGTCGTGCTCTAACCTTTAAATCACTCGTTGGGATTGACTTTTGTTTTCCATGGATATACAATCATTATTTTTGAAGTAGGTTTGATTTCGTTAAAATTATCAGATAAAGATTCCCAGTTATTATAAGCGGAATAAGTGGACAACTCTGCAGCCGAGCAGAGCAGGGCACTCACTTGTCCTTACACTCGGAAATGGCTGTTAAAGGTAGAGGTAAACGACCACCATGTGAATGTGGAAGGCAAGGGGAAACCACCACGTTATCTTCCCAAGACTTCATGGCAAAACACATATCAGAGTTAGTGAATCGACGTTAATGGCTGTCTTAGGGCATCCTCGTCCGGTAGGGACAGTCATGAGCCACAGGTGACACCAGACCGTCATCCAGCTACTGATGGCAAAATCATAAATAAAATAAATAAATTTAGAGTAGGAGCATGGAATGTTAGGACATTAAATGAGCTAGGAAAGTTGAACAATGTTCTAAGAGAAATGGATAGCATGAATATGAATATACTAGGCGTTAGTGAGATGAGATGGAAGGGATCGGGCAAAATTATAGCTGACAACCACACAATAATTTATTCTGGAGGGGATTCACATGAAAAAGGTGTAGGAATAATACTTGATGAAGAAACAGCCAAGTCACTTAATGGATACTGGTGTATTTCAGATAGAGTTATTATGGTCAAAATCAAAGGCAAACCAATAGATATAAATATTATACAAGTATATGCACCAACAACAAGCAGTAGTGATGAAGAAATACAACACTTTTACGATGAAATAGAAATGGCGATGGCTCAAATTGGATCACAGGAAATAAAAATAATACTTGGAGATTTTAATGCAAAAGTAGGTAAAGGGAAAATGGAGGATGTAGTGGGGAATTATGGTTTAGGTACAAGAAATGAAAGAGGGGAAAAGCTAATAGAATGGGCAAATATCAATGATATGATAATTGGAAACACGTGGTTTAAACACCATAAAAGACGACTATACACATGGAAAAGCCCTGATCAGAAAATACGCAACCAAATTGACTACATACTAATTAATAAAAGATTTAGAAATGCTCTAATTAATGTAAAAACAATGCCTGGGCCGACTGTAATAGTGATCATGTACCACTATGTGGACAAATAAAAGTAAGATTAAAGAGAGGGAAAAAATGGTTAGGAACATGAGACTTAATAAAGAGGTTCTGAAAGTAGATAAAGAAATTCAAGAACAATACATAGTGACTGTGAAAAATAGGTACAATGCAATAGCTAAAATACAGAGTATAAATGAACAATGGGAAATGTTAAGGGACTCCATTCATCAAACTAGCAAAGAAATATTACCGGAGAGAAGTCAAATAGCTAAGAAAAAATGGATGAATGAAGAAATCTTAATGCTGATGGACAAAAGAAAACAGAGTAAAAATGACAAACAAGAATACGCTAAGATAAATAAAGAAATAAAAGATAAATGTTGGAAGGCAAAAGAAAGTTGGTTAAATGAGCAGTGCAAAAAAAATTGAATTAAATGCCATTAAAGATACAAAAAATATGCACAGACAAATCAGTGAGCTCACGGGAAGAAAAATAAGAATAAATACAGGGTGTTTGAAATCAAAAACAGGAAAGATATTATTGGAGGAAGATGATATAATGAAGAGGTGGAATGAGTATATAAAAGAATTATATGATGGGAGAAAGGGAAGAATTAACAGAAGAAAGTAACTTAGAAGGTCCACCTATTCTAAAAGAAGAAGTCGCTGACGCTATGAAATATATGAAGAAAGGAAAAACAGCTGGACCAGATGAAATCACAATAGAAGAATTAGAAGTATTGGGAGAATTTGGAGTAGATATATTAACCAAAATGTTAAATGATATTTACAGCAGTGGATATCTACCCAGTGATATGCTGAAATCTGTATTTATAGCTATACCAAAAAGACCAGGAGCAATTGAATGTGAAGATTTTCGCACAATTAACCTCATAAACCATATCACTAAGCTTCTGCTCAGAATCATAATGAGAACAACCAGAAAGAAAATAAAAATGGAAATTATTGAAGAACAGTATGGATTTGTGGAGGGAAAGGGCACAAACAATGCAATATATACATTACGGACACTAATAGAAAGGTCAATAGAGAAACAGAAAGACATATATTTATGCTTCATAGATTATACTAAGGCATTTGATAAAGTAAAACATGATGAGCTGATTAAAATGTTGGAAGATATCAACATTGATGGGAAAGATTTAAGAATAATAAAGAATATTTACTGGAACCAAGTAGCAGCAATTAAAATGGGAAATAAAGAGGGTAGTTACGAACAGGTAAAGCTAGGAGTACGACAGGAGTGTGTCTTGTCACCAGATCTCTTCTCCCTATATAGCGAAGTAATAATGAGAGAGATCAAAGAGATGCCAGGAATACTAGTTGGAGGTTATAATATAAATAATATACGCTATGCAGATGACACAGTATTGGTGGCGGATAATTCAACAGACCTACAACAATTATTGGACACTTGTAGTAACAGAGAGTGCAAGGAAAGGACTCTCCTTGAATATCAAGAAAACAGTAACAATGGTGATATCAAAGAAAATGGTGACACCAAAATGTGACATAGAAATAGAAGGAAAAATTCTTAACCAAGTGGATAATTTTAGATACCTAGGGACATTTATAACATCAGATGGAAGATGTACAACAGAGATTAAGAGCAGAATAGGGCAGGCAAAGGCCGCATTTCAGAAAATGAAGAGTATCTTGTGCAATAAGTCACTATCACTGAATGTAAGAAAGAGAGTGCTGAAATGCTATGTAGAACCAGTTTTGCTGTATGGCAGTGAATCTTGGAATGTAAATGAACAAATTAAGAAGAAATTAGAAGCAACAGAGATGTGGTTCCTGAGACGAATGTTGAGAATTCCTTGGACTGCCAGAGTAACTAACGACGACTGCCTGAAACAGGCTAATGAAACTAGAACACTATATACAACAATAAGAAAGAGACAAACAGCTTTCTTTGGTCATGTAATGAGAAGAGAGGCATTGGAGAACATCGTGACAACTGGAAAGATCGAGGGGAAGAGAGGCAGAGGCAGACCAAGAGAAATGATGCTGGATGGATTGAGACGGTGGCACGGAGGAATATCAGCAGCAGAGTTGATCCAGAAAACCAAAGACCGAGATCTGTGGAGAGCCATGAACGCCTACACCACCTGGCAGGGCACTTGATGATGATGAGTTATTATTAGTTTATATTGCTTTTTTATAGGACACGTCAGCAACATGATAGCAAAACATGTACTCGTTTTTGGCAGGCATTTGGCAACGACTTTGTCTCACAATTTAACTTCTCCGCATCTTACATCATCTTTCTTTCCTTAAAATTACCTTCTCCTACCTCTTCCCCACCAAGCACCCCAAGGCAGGGGATTGAAGTTTGTTGTTAATGAAGTACCTAAAAGCCGTGAAAGAAACAACTATAACCTAAGTCTAAGCCCAGCCAGTCCGTACGTGCTGTGCTAAATCATGAAATCCTAGCATGCCTTTCCCTGGATGTGAAGTTCCAGTACCGTTAGTGCAAACCACGCTGGCTTCCTGGTCGTGAAGGAAAGGATGGCTCTATAACTCAAGCTCCGTGGAAACCGTACTTTGGTATCTGGTCGTGATGGCAAGGGTGTCTCTATAACTCAAGCTCCGTGGAAACCGTACTTTGGTATCTGGTCGTGATGGCAAGGGTGTCTCTATAACTCAAGCATCCGTGGAAACCGTACTTTAGTATCTGGTCGGGAGGAGTGTCTCTAAACCGACTTCATTCTTATAGATGCAAGCCCTTTCAGGGCTCACACGAAATGAGCACCACAACATCGATCTTAAGAGATGAAAACAAAGTCAGCAAGGCCAAATGGATAAGAACACTCATTCATTAACATCCGGCGTTCGGAGTGGGTTCGCCTGATGGCGAGGGACACTGGTAATAGGGAAAGCAAATCTATATGCGAAAATCAGTCCAGTGCTACTTAGACATAGTGCGTATGGTCTAAGCTTGAGTTCAAACCGAGCTTGCACCAAAAAAAAAAAAAAAAACCTCTATTTCTTATATTCAGCAACAGAGACGTATTGCATTAAAAAGTTTTAATTTTCTTAAATTCAGATTTTGCTTGACTTAATGTGCCCTTAATCTCTGTCGGGTATCTTCTACGTGTTAGTGGATTGGAAACACATCATGGTTTGGCAGACGTAGTGCTGGGGACAGCGAATCCACCTGGATAAGTGGACAACTATAGCAGCTGGGCTGAGCAGGGCGGTCTATTGTCTTGACAGTCGGAAATAGCCGATGAAGGCAGAGGATAACTGACCCTGTGGGGATGTTGAAGACACGATGGTGTGTGTTTAAATTCACTAAGGAAATAGCATTCGTTTTGAGTTCTGTCATTTGTTATTGTTTTCTGGTAAAGCTGATAAATTACACTATTGTTTTCCCCATGATTTATTCATTGTGTTAGTTTAGTTTAGTTTAGTCGATGGATCAACATCACGGCACAAGGGTGCAACCCATAAGTGTTCCGTTCTCCTCCTAACTCAAACCTGAGTCTGGAGAAACTCAGCTCAGTGCACGAACTCCGTAGCACCGGCGAGGATCCTGAAATACTTTGGGTAGATTTTTAACTCGAAAAAATCCCCGGGCAGCGCTGTTAGGCGCTGCCAAGGGATTTTTTTACGTGCGCATCAATACACACGGGCGTCCCATCTCACTACCCAGAGATCCTGGGGACATTTTTATTACTAGAAGTCCACGAGAAAAAAGTCCCGGTCATCACCGAGGCTTGAACCTGGGACCTCCAGCACTCGAGGCGGACAACATACCTCGAGACCACGCAGCCTCCCTCCTCCCCCCACCCCCGCCACACCTTATTCATTGTGTTCTTTTTCATACTGGTTGACTCCTGCCTTTTCTTCCAGAAACCGCGCTTTCATTTTATCAATGTTCTTTTCAAATCACAATGGTGCTTAATATGGCCATACATTTACTACATAATAGTTGCGAAAACATAACATGAAGATCAACATCGAAAACAAACAGAAGTTATAAATGCAAGTAAAGACAATTATGAAATTATTAAACAGATAAACGACTAAAGGCTAAAACAAGTACACGAATTCAAATATCTTGCGAGCATCTTTACATCAGATGGCAAATTATATAGAGAGATGGGGGAAAGGAACTAAACAAGCCAATAATGTTACATATCAAATTACACCAATTCTGAAACATCCAGCTATCCTCATGGAGATTAAGAAGAACATTATAAATGCAATTTTTATACCAACGTTGCGTTATCAATACCAAATATGGGAACTAACTAAAGAGCAAGAAAGAAAACTCACTACTTATTAAATGAGATCCCTAGAAAAGCAGCGAACAGCATCAAGAAAGGACCATATTAGAAACGA
Organism: Cepaea nemoralis; assembly: GCA_014155875.1. Classification (NCBI taxonomy): domain Eukaryota; kingdom Metazoa; phylum Mollusca; class Gastropoda; order Stylommatophora; family Helicidae; genus Cepaea; species Cepaea nemoralis. The sequence continues at coordinate 137,464 of JACEFZ010028151.1, read as the reverse complement.
ATAGATCTAAAAAAACAATTGAAGCTACGCCAGTTGTTAAATTCGTTGATAAATAAAGACTTAACTGGTTCGGCTACCTAGTGAGAATGAACACAATGTCGCCAGCAGCAAAAGTATACAACATTAATATGAAAACATCAAGAGGCAGGGGAAGACCACGAAAAAGATGGATGAAGGAGTCATCAACACCTTAAAAAACCCATGTCAGCAAATTAAGCGACTGAGCGAGCCTCAATTCGGTAACCAATCATCAGGCAAACCTACGACGCCGAACGGCATAGGGCAGTAAAGGACAAGACAAAGAAAGAAGATTTAAGTTTCCGAGACATAATACTTCTGCGAACCAGTTTTCTTCAATATGTAGATCTTGTAGACTGTCAGTATTATCATTTTCGTTGCCTAAAATATTCTACAAGTAGGAATATTTCTCGAACATTTAAGTTCAACAGTTCCGATATTCTTCTTTAGTGACGTTGAGATGGTTCTCTACTCAAATCTACATGTTGACAACAAGAGAATCACATTCAAATATATTGCTTTAATTGGAATAATAAGTCTACGAGGAGAATATTTAAGGTGAAATTCGTTCAAAGAATATTCTGATTGGTCTTCACTGTGACAAGATAAGATAAACATTATGTTTGTTGTCTCTGTAAATAAAATGAAAGAAGTGATATCTGTCATATTTCTAAGGTCATTGTTTCTAATTTTGTATTGTTTAGTGAAGTCGACAGATTTTCTATCATTTCATGCCAAATGAGATGAGTTTCCTGTCTTGTGATCTAGACAGCGTCCATGTTAGACCCTGATAGCAGAGTCTTGGTAGAAATATGTTATTGATCTCTTATCGCTTTGACTTCTGTCTGTACTGGTGCGTGGATATTGGATAACTGTGGCAGTGGTAAAGTCACGGTGTTCGCCTTTTGACAAATTGTTTCTATTTTTATTGAATAACTGGAAATTAGTGAAGAACAGTACGGATGTGTGGAAGGAAAGGGTACAAACAATGCAATATATACATTATGGACACTAATAGAAAGGTCAATAGAGACACATAAAGACATATATTTGTGCTTCATAAATTATATCAAGGAATTTGTTGAAGTAAAACATGATGAACTGATTAAAATGTTGGAAAATATCAACGTTGATGGGAAAGATTTAAGAATAATAAAGAATATTTACCGGAACCAAGTGGCAGCAATTAAAATGGGAAATGAAGAAGGCAGTTACGAACAAATAAAGCTTGGAATAAGACAAGGGTGTGTCTTGTCACCGGATCTCTTCTCCCTATTTAGCGAAGTAATAATGAGAGAGATCAAAGAGACGCCAAGAATATTAATCGGAGGTTATAATATACGCTATGCAGATGATACAGTATTAGTGGCGGATAATGCAACAGACCTACAACAAATGTTGAACATTGTAATAACAGAGAGTGCACAAAAGGACTCTACTTGAATATCAAGAGAATATTGACAATGGTGATATCAAAGAAAATGGTGACACCAAAATATGACGTAGAAATAGAAGGGAGCATTTTTAACCAAGTGGATAAGTTTAAATACCTAGGGGCAGGTATAACATCAGATGGAAGATGTACAACAGAGATTAAGAACAGAATAGGGCAAGCAAAAGCCGTATTTCAGAAAATGAAGAGTATTCTTATGCAATAAGTCAATCAGTTATTGTCACTGAATGCAAAAAAGAGTGCTTGATGATGATGATAAACTGTGACAATGGTATAGTCATTGTATTCATAGTTTATTGCGTGTACATTGCGATAGTTTTCATAATGTCATCCAACACACTGCACTTAACCTGAAGTCATGACACACCGACGAGAAGGGTTCGTGTAGCTTGCAGCCTACGATTCTACGAGAAATGCTTTAGAATTAAGTTTTATTAATTGCGCATTTTCTTGCACATTTTAGCAATGTCTAATGATACACGTCAAGAGATTTAACAGTTAATTATTTATGTCAGAAATTCTTTAAGAATTCTTTAAGTAACGAACCCTGTAACACGTCTTAGGCGTATTGATATATAATGTTAGACCTATATTTTTAAAGTCCAATCGGCACTACAAAGGTGATATGGTCAATATCACTCCGCAAACCTTAACTTCTCAATTAAATACCCGGTACCCATTTTACACTGAGTCGGACTCTGGTAGCTTAGTTGAATTTTGATATTGCGCATCGCTGCGGCAGACAGTTATCTAGCCACTACTGTTACCGCTGCTAATATTTTAGGCACCTTCTTATCCTTATTACTGAAGAACACATCCGCTTCCATCTCTTTACTTTCAGCTTTATTTTAATCATCATATTTTCTTCATTGTGTATTTGTAAATGCCATGCTTATATTTTTATGATTATATTATATTATTTATCTTTCAACTTAAGCGGTGTTTACATTCCATTCAATTCATTTGACGTCGCAACTTCGTTTCCATCCTCTTCGTTTTTATTGAATGTTAAATGACATTATATATTCATTTGGCAAAGGCTTCTGATCGAAATATTATTGTATTATGATTGTATTTGTTTACATTGTCGGATCAATCGCATACATGCTACGGCATTAGCTATTGAACGGATGCATCGTTAGCGAAACAGTAAGAGATTTCAATAGGTATTCATATTATTGCATTCGCATGAGAATGAATACATCATTAGAGAACATAATAGTTTAAAACAAATATAGCTGTCAATGCGCTAGCATTTTTATGACGATATCGAGAGAGACGTGAGAAAACTCTTGCAGACATGCCTGTTAATGCACTAGTTATTGTATGAAGACATCAACAGAGACGTGAGAAAACTCATGTAGACATATCCGTTAATGCACGAGTCATTGAATGAAGACATCGTAGAGAGAGCAAAAACAATTAATATAGACAGCTGTTACTGCTCTACATCGTTAGAGACGGGATAATAATTCTTACAGACATGGCTTTTATTGCACTATCTGTTGTTCATTGTGCAATTAATAGAATGGAATGTAAACAAACTCTTCTTCTTTCGTTCGCTTGAAATATGTTTATAGCTGCAATGTTGTCTCTTGTATGAATCTAACAGTCTTTTTTAGTGCACTCAGCGGTCCATAGAGTTTATCTTCCACTGTTGTCTCTCTAGGCCAGAAGGTTCGCCTGGATATGTTGTAGTTTGGGCAGTCCTGGAGTATGTGCTCTGCTGTCTGCGTCGCCAAACCACATGTGCACATGGCTGAGTCACTAATCTTGAATTTTGTATACATGTGGTTGCGTAATCAGTTGTGTCCTGTTCTGAGGCGCAGAATAATGACCTGTTTTGGTCTGTCCATAACGTAGTAGTCGTCTTGAGTAGGGTTTAGTGGCTTTCTGACTGATTTGATCATTCTTTTCTTTTGGTGGTATGTAATGAGCACATCAGGTTGTTCTTCTTTTGCTCCTTCCTTAGCCAATCGATCAGCTCTGTTGTTTCCGGGTACTCCACAGTGGGATGGTATCCACTGTATGGTGACTTTATGCTGACTGCTAAGTTCAGAAAGTAGTGTCCTTGGAACTGGCAATTTCCCAGACAGGAGCGCCTCTATTACTGATTTTGCATCTGTCAATATTACCACAGGATGTGTACCATGGCTGGTATATTGTAATTTCTGTGTTGCTATCTTGATTGCCTCAATTTGAGCATCATAGTTATGGCAGTACTTTCCTGTTGGAACTCCGGCCGTATCCCTAGTATTATTTGGGTATTATACGTACACTCCCGCTCCTCCACTTCGAACAGCATTTTGAGCTGACCCATCTGTGTAGACTCGGATCCAGAGATCCTGTGGGCATTCGTCATCAAGGCAGCTGAGAGTGGCTGTTCTGCGCTGTACACTGTTCTTTTCTTCCTTGTCATATATTCCTCTCACTTTTGTCTGGATTTGTAGCTCATCATCTCATCTCATCTCATCATGTTCCTCTTGTACCTTGCGGTGTCGAGGTGAAGTATAAACTTCGTGAGAGTGCCCGGTTATGGGCTTCGTATATCGACATTCCCATGGATTCTGTTATTCCCTCCGTCCAACGTTTACGTGGTCGGCCTCTTCCTCTGTTTCCATCTGGTCTGTACATCATTCCTTGTTGTGGCATGCTGTTGACTGGTAACCTACTTGCATGGCCAAACCATTTGACTTGCTGCTTTCTAATAAAATCTAGAGCAGCTTTAACCCCCACTTTAGTCCTGATTTCTTCATTTCTGATCTTATCTCTTCTTGATACGTTGAGTATTCTTCTCAGGAGCCTCATTTCTGTTGTTGTGATTTTTCTTTTCTCTTTTTCTGTCATTGTCCAGGTTTGGCATTGGTAGCACAGAGTTGGTAGGAAGATTGTGTTGTAAAGTGCTTTCTTAGTAGTTATTGATACATGTTTGTTCTTTAGTATTGGTGCCATTTGTCCAATGAGTTGATTTGCCTTATTGCACCTATTTTTGATCTCGTCTTCTGATCTGCCATTTGATGATGATGATGACTTCCTAGGTACTTGAAGCTCTTTACTTGTTTCAAGGGATGTTCGTTTAGGTGAATTGTTGCTGTTTGTTCTTCTTTAGTTATAGTCAGTCCGTCTATACTTCTATACTTTGTAGCGATAGTCTAAATCTTTCCATGGGGTTCGCTCTGGAATAGATTTCAGGGGGATACAAACTGTGGGAAGATCGATGGTTTCTCTGCAGAGTCGGTTGGCCTGGTGGATGAAACTATTCTTTTCAACAGCCAAATAGCTAAGTTTTCAAATCGGTGCTTCATAGAGTGGCCTGACAAGCTGAGGAACTTTTCTGCTTGTATTAGTGTTTTTGTATCTCTGCGTTTTCTCAGTGTTTGCGCCTTCCCCATTTTCTCCATTGTTACTATAGGGGTTGATCTCATCCCTCCTGTGATGACTCTAAGAGCTTGGCTTTGCACTTTGTCCAGCTCTTGTAGTGTGGTTTTTTATGCTGAACACCACGCAGTTGACCGGTATTCCAGGTTTGGTTGTATGCTCTGTTGATACATTTTGCTAAGTGTTTTCCCACTGACTCCCCATGTGGTTCAACGTAGCTTTCTCAGGATAGATATTTCCCTTCTGGCTTTTGCTACTGCTTTTTTTAGGTATGTTTTCTCCATGTCTGCCTGTCGTCCAATGTTACACCAAGGTATGTAAGTTCGTTATCTTCTCTTAGGGGTGTTCCATTTATCTGAATGATCCCTGCCTTTTGTTTCGGAGAGAGAGTAAATAGAGTGGTGCTGCACTTGTCAGTGTTTATGCTGACACACCATCTATCCGCCCATGCTACAAATGTATCTACAGCTCTCTGTAGCAATATGGTAGCCACTGATGCATGTTCATTTGTGCTCCACAAAACCAGTCCTCAGCGTACATTGCCGCTTTAATTCCACCTGGTAGATTAGCAACAAGATCATCGATGAAGATTTGAAAAAGTGTGGGGGACAAGACTCCACCCTGCTGAACACCGTGACGCAATATTACTTTCTTGCTATGGAGACTGTCTATCTGTACTTGGGTTCTTCTGTTGTGCAAATATGCTTTCACTCATTTGTACAGTCTGCCATTGACATTACAGTTTCTTAGTTTCCTCATCAGACCTTCTTTCCAGACTTTTTCAAAGGCTTTCTTCAGATCTATCCATGCCGGAAGTATCAGCTTCTTCTTTTGGAATGCTGTCGTGGATTACCTTTAGTGTCGTCCCTGGAGTGAGGGGAATCAACACCCACATTATATTTTAACCCCTTATCATTATCCTGGAGAATCCACTAGATTCCGTCCACCACACTCCCTCAGTTTATGGACACCTCTTTCTCTCTCTCTATCACTACTGAATCATGCCCCCTCTCATTCTTCCCCAACACAACATACTCAACAACTCTAGCTTCCAAAAATTAATAACAATTAATTTATTAAAAGAAAAGTGTAATATATGTGAGAAGTGTATGCGAAAGAATGTGTGTCGTATACTATAATGTGTGTAGAATTAGACCAGCAGATTAGGAGCCAAGTCAGATCATCCTAGCAAGGTTACACCACAGCAGGTTAGCTCAGCACATAAAGACCTCACCGAGCGATGTGTCTCTCCTGCCAGACGCTGACTTTCTCCGGTAGCTACTTGGTAATCCATATACATGATCATCCGAAATAGATACAGTCTATAGTTTAACACTGATCATGGATCGGTTACACACTGCATACTATAAGTCCCTATAGTTTAAAAATTTACCAATCCCTGTACTGTGAAAATTGGTATCACTGTTATTGGTAACACACTTGATCCTATCTATTGTCTAGATTGTTACAAACACAATGTCCCTTGTAATCTTCCACTGGAATCTACAACTCCATGTGAATGTTACGTTTAGTGTTCTTTTTTAATCCCTAGTGTTCATTTGATATGTGGTGTAAAAACGAACATCACCCATCCTAGGTGAACCCTATCACACAGGAATCGTTTATATGGTTTTGCTCAACTGAGCCATGTTCTGGTGGACCCTCCTGATTATGGGCCCAGCATAAACACTATTGTATAAACTTTCTTCTCTGAAGTTATTCATCTTATTAAAACATTTACTGTTCATCTTGTGTTCTTCCTAACCGGAGTAGAACTTCATCAAAACCAGTGTAGAGCTTCCTCGTAACTGGCGGGGAACCTTATGTAACACTGCTTTACTCCTGAATCACATCTACATTTTGCCATGACAGGCACGTGTATATTAAATTTAATTAATCCCGAACACGGTAGATGTTTTCCAAATTCATACAGAGCTAGCGAAACACCGTCCGCTTAGGCCAACTCTCTCGTTTACAATCGCTGCAACAAGTTAGGTTTTTCAAACAGTCTTGGATTGTTCTAGTGACGTCCTTTGATGTCAACACCAGATGGTCCCAAGGGCAGACTATCCATTTCCCTAACATCACAAGAATTATTGTCTCCCTTATCTCAACTACAGCACCCGTCTCTCTTTTATCCTGCGAGTCGGCAAAATAACCTCGTCATATTTTCCGTCTCCCAGGGAATTCTCAAGGACGGCTGTACCGTTTGATCTCACCGCCGCCAGTAACAAACAACTTGCAGCTGTGAATCAGACTGTCTCTGTTATTTGTATCATCTGATCGTTAACGTCAGTGGTTTTCGTGACAAATGCATCCTCAACTTCTTGAGAGAGATAGGTTGTCTGATCTTCTGTAGAGAAGCACTGCCTAAAGCCAGCATGTTGTGGCACAAGGATGTTTTCACTTTCAATGTACCACTGTAGTCTGTGATTGATGACGCGTTCCATTGTTTTGCAGAGACAGCTGGTGAGGCTAATTGGTCTGTAGCTGGAGGCAGTGGAACTGTCCTTCCCAAATTTTAGGAGGGGTATCATGATTGCTTCTGTCCACGCTTATGGAACACTGCCTAAGGTCTAGGTTTTATTGAAGATCTGTAACAGCTTTGCTTTGGCCTTTGTTCCTAAGTTCCTGATCATTTCATTGGGGATACCATCAGCTCCTGGTGACTTTCCCATTTTCAATCTTGATATGGCTAGCTCCAATTAGCAGATTGTGATAGGTGCCTCCATAACCTCATGTATTATGTCATTCTGTCCTGTATGTTGCCGTTTCTCTCGAATCTCTTGTTGTTTCTCTGGACTAATTTCGATATTGTTATCTTGTGCGTCTGAGTCCGCAAAATGGTCAGCTGTTTGCTTTCCTGTTAAGATGTTTCCGTCTTTATGTAGTGCAATTTTTAAGCTTCTCCCTGTGCCCTCATTGTTACGCTGTTTTATTAGCTTCCACAACTTCCTTGTGTCTCTTTCAAAGTTCAGTGACTCTGTTTTCTCTTGCCAGCTTTCCCTTCTAGCCTGCAGCTGGGCCCTTTAAAATTTGGCTTTTGCGTGCTGGTATTTATTGTGGTGCTCTTGGCTGGGGTTGGCCTCTGCTTGCCTTCTACACACTTCCACATCAATATGCAACTGTTCCAGTTCACTACTCAAGTAGGGTTTATATTGTTTACGGGCTCCTCTTGGTACTGTTTCTCGCGCTGCCTGTAGTATGCATTTCCCAAATTCTTCAACTACTTTATTTATGTCCTTCTCAGTGTTCAGGTTTCTAACCAGTATGCTGGTGCGATGCAATTATATAGCCCATTCTGCTTTCTTGTAGTTCCACCTTGAGAGAGTGCTGCTTTCACTTACAAGCTCATTTTTACAGTTGAAAAGACTGGTCGATGGTCACTGCCACCTAGTTGTTTCCCAACAATTCGTTTAATGTTCCACTCCAGGTCTGGTAAATGAAAGGTCAGCTGTAGTTGTAGTGTGCCATGATCTCGAGTAGAAGGTATGTGGGGGTCAGACGGCTTGTTAATCAGGATGAATCTATTCTCATCCTCCTAGTCTTCCAGTCTCTCTCCGTTCTGGTCCTTGTGATCATAGCCCCAGCTCTGCGAGTGGCTGTTGAAATCACCACACACAATCATTTTTCCTTTTAATGGTAGTGTGTCCAGTGCTTGTGGGTGGTCATTTGGACAGTAGTAATTGATCAGGTGAAGGTCTGTCTTAAGGTTAAGTGCCTGATACTCAGCCTCTTCCATGTAAACTTCAATTTGGGAAGCAGGGATGTTATTCTTGACAAGAGTCAGTATCCCACCCTTTCACCTGTCCTTTCGATCAGATCAGGAACACTGGTAGCCTCTGATTTTGAAGGCTATATTTTTATTGAGGTGAGTTTCTTGCAAGCAACATACGCTTACATTTTCTTGGGCCAAGATGTTTTCTAGATCTATTCTTTTATTGTTGTTGTTGTTGACACACTCTGCATTCCAGTGCATTATTTTAAAATCTTTGTTTGGTACGCCCAGACGCTCTATTTTCAGGCCCCCTGGCTCCGCAGGACACCAGAGAAGGATCCAGCACCAACACCAAACGTCATGGAGTGTAAGAAAAATCTCAGCCATGCACCCCTTCACCATATGTTCAGAATGTCATTCCATCCCCTCTTTCGTATTTCCTCCCTATAAATCTCCCTCCTCCCCCCGTCCCTACACAGTACACGTAAAAATGGAAGCTAAATTCAATAGCAAATACTAGAACAAGTCTAGACGTCTACATAAAACGTGATTTGCGGGTCTACTTAGGTTATAAAACGAATTTCAGACGGGCGAGAAATACAGAACCGTAAAGTATGGAGGGAGAAAGAATATCAAGTAATCGGTTCTTGTATTAACGCGATCTGGAAATAATCTGAATTCTTCCCTTCCCTCCCCGGAAGCCCTAAACACACCCCCCCCTCACCGGTTGAGAACCACTGACCTAGAGAGCAGAAATAGATTTCTAAGGATACTACTTTAATTGTCTTAAGAACCCCCCCCCCCCCCCCCCCCCCCTCCCCCAAAAAAACAAAATTAAAAAAAAAAAAAAAAACTCTCATACCAGGATCCTGCAGTGGGTATGTGAAGTATTAGGACTTTCACATGTTATAGACCTGAATGTGTTGCCAGTCGTTTCCTCTTGTAGCGGTGCAGACCTCGTAGCGGATTAGCTTGTGATTAAATGCATGGTTAGAGATTAAAGAATAATTCCCATAGATTTCCGAATCACGTCGGACTTCTGAGTTTGATTTACAACTGTAGCTATTCGCACTTCCGATTAGTCGAATATCGAATGTTTCTTTCGGGAACTCTCGTTTATAGATATTAATGCCATAATCAGGAAGTCTTCTATTGTTTACTGCTTTCACAAATGTTTAATATTTCTCTCTTCAAGTATATTAATATGTTATTTCTACTAGGGGGCATGAAATGAAAACCTTTGTCGTGTGATATAAATTAAAACAACCATTCCACTGTCTTGTGACCTGTCAATATTGTTGGTAAGGATGTCAAGAGTGTTGAGCACGTAACATCTTTCTGTTGACGAACATCGTGACGTCATATGGACAGTTTAAAGATGGCCACCCCAATTTCGACATGCATCAAAGAGGAGCGGCGTTCTGATATCAGTTCTTTGATCAGTGAAGGAGTGAAACCTATAGAAATTCATTGACGATTGAAGGTGCAGTATGGTGATGCCTATAAGTCCAGCAAGTGTATGGGCGGAGTAGGAAGTTTCACAACGGCATCACTTCCGTGACAGACTGTCCACGACCATGGAATGTTTTTCCACAGGAATCAAATCACCGTTTCGGCGCTGGAGGACTTGTATTGAACGCAGTGGTGACAAGATCGAATAATAATACATTTTTCAGAATATATTCACACACAAAAAAAAAACACATTTAAAGTTTTCATTTGAAGCCTCCTCGTAGTCCATGTTTGAATCCGTCTGCGCCTCAGAACAGGACACAATATATTACGAAACCACATGTATAAAAAAGTCAAGATTGGTGACTCAGCCATGTGCACATGTGGTTTGGCGTCGCAGACAGCAGAGCACATACTCCAGGACTGCCCAAACTACAACATATCCAGGCGAACCTTCTGGCCTAGTGAGACAACAGTGGAAAATATACTCTATGGACCGCTGAGTGAACTACAAAAAAAAAAAGACTGTTAAATTCATACAAGAGACAACATTGCAGTTATAGACATATTTCAGGCTTACGAAAGAAGAAGAAGAAGTAGAAATCTGTAAAGCGCTGCTGGCTATATGTATATACGAGATTCATGAAATTTTGCTTCGCTATTTTCTATTTAGGCTTTTAGATATCAATGTTTAAAAAAGTTCAATTTCAAAGCTGTATTTGCCATTAAAACCGTAAGGTGCTAATGTCATTTCTGCAACATTTATCTTTTATCACACTCTGACAGCAATATGAAATCTTTCAACTTGTTTAATGAATTTTTCTTCTATCGTTAATGTAAATCTTGTATTTAATTATAGAAATTGTTGCTGTTGTCACGGTCTGTGACGTTTCTGTGTTTAACTTGATACCAACCATATTTAGCTGAATTTACCTACCTTAGCTAAGTTAACCATTATTTGAGTGCTTCTGCCGTTTTGGCAACGCGAGTATGACTTCGTGCTAAATGTGTTGGCTTGGCTAAGTTCTCCATTTACTATGACTCCGAAGTTACTTCATACAATTACGTATTTCCTCTTGGTGTCAGAAAACACGCCATGTAGTCCTATGTTTTAGTTTTGCGTTTCCTTCTTTAGGTGATACCACAAATAGTATAATTGATTAATCAACACAGAACTTGTATGATCAGTCAATATACGTTAGCAGGGATGTTAAGGTGGACACCGGAGCACCTAATGGCATGGCAAAAGAGCAATGATGATGATCCTCACTAATCACTAATCGGTGTAAGCATCATTCATTCATTCATTCATTCATTCATTCACTCATTCATTCATTCATTCATTCATTCATTCATTCACTCAGTAGTATGACCTTTGCAGAACCACGCTCCCATACCAACCGTCCGGAAAACTTCTCGGTTATAAGCAAGACGTCCCGCGTCCGATACACCCATTTTGAGATCATCTGCCACATCCTGCACCCATCTTCTCTTTGGCCTTCTTCTTCCTCTCTTCCGTGGCATGTACTCTTCCATTATTGTTCTCTCCAAACTTTCAAGACGTTTCAAGTGACCAAAATATTTCAAACTTCTTTGTTTTATCGTCTTTAGTAACCCTATCTTCTTTAATAATCAATAAGAAACACCGACTTCATTAAATTTCACATGACAAAAAAAAAAAAAAATACTCGACATCCATAATCGTTCATGTTTACACGAAACCAAGCACCTCAGGAAGAATCATTACTTATGCATTTTGGTAAAGATTCTAATTGAAAAGCAATCTAAATTTAGCTTCTCTAAATCAATACAGAAGCGAATCATGGACAATTAGCAATCAAATGAGGAATTATTTGCAACCTACCACGCATGTCGTGAGAAGCGTCTAAGGAGAATTAACGTCCGTGTGATACCGGGACCTTTGAGGGAAGTAAGGAAAGTGCCACAATATAACCTACAAAACACGGTGTCAGAGGCGAGTTGAAAGGAGGAATGGGCTTGAGACTGGCTTCTTCATCTTGTATAAAAACTTTAGCCACACAATCCAACCAATCATTAACAAGACACTTCAAGAGATAGAATCATACACGTATAGATACCGGTGGTAGAACAAATACAAATGTCAGAATACAGTAGGCTAGAGAAGATTTTATAACACTGGGAAACAATAGGACAGAGCTGATCGATTGGCTAAGGAGCAGCAAAAGATGAACAACCTGATGTGCCCATTACATACCACCAAAAGAAAAGAATGATCAAATCAGTCACCAAACCTTACTAAATACGAATACCACGTTATGGACAGACCAGAACAGGTCATTATTCTGCGCCTCAGAACAGGACACAATAGATTACGCAACCACATGTATACAAAATTCAAGATTAGTGACTCAGGCATGTGCACATGTGGTTTGGCGTCGCAGACAGCAGAGCACATACTCCAGGACAGCCCAAAGTACAATATATCCAGGCGAACCTTCTGCCTAGAGAGACAACAGTGGAAGATAAACTCTATGGACCGCTGAGTGAACTAAAAAGACTGTTAGATTCATACAAGAGACAACATTGCAGTTATAGACATATGTCAAGCGAACGAAAGAAGAACTAGAAAATTTACTGAAGTTAAAAGAAATTAAATATAGCAAAAAACCTAGAATATTCAATAGTTAGTTAATTAGTTAGTCGAGGTTCCAACTTCACGGCAACGGGTCGTCCCCATTATGCTCCACTCCCGTGCCAGCGAAAATCGCTCCCCACTGTCCAATGTGAAAAGTGGAATAGACAGGAGTCTCGGCAATCCAACAGCCCGCACAGGTACACTGTGCATAATGCCGCTGTCGGAATGTCAACACACAATTCACCCACGAATACCACAGTTCATCGTTGGTGGATTCGGTAGTCACCAGAAAGACCTAATTGACCCAGGTTTTCTCACATGGCTTGGTCTCTTACCGCAGGGCGACCCGCCGAAAGTGTCGCACAAAGCACGAACTCCGCAGCTTCAGCGCCGACTTCCAGGAGTCTCCCGAAATTCACTCGTGAACCGAAAGGGCAAAACAGTCAATTCAGCAACCGCCGGTAGCCATTGTCCGAACGTGCAGTTCACTGTACAGGACAGATGTAAAAGCATTCCACGCGAATCTCACAGCTCACGGTGTCGCCCACGCACTCACTCAGTAGCAGAGCGACGGAACCATGTACTACCAGTCCAACATGAGGAAAATGCGATTGCAAACCGTAACCAAAAGCATAAACACGTCACAGGCCTTATCGGCTCAACGCCTAACCGCCATGATAGCGACCGGAAGTCTAGAATATTCAATTCTAACGTTAAGCCAGTACTGCTGTATATATCAGCAACATGGAGAACAGCAAAATCAGTTACAAATTAACGCAACCCCTCATTCATTGGTGCCTGTAAAAACAGAAGGAATAAAATGGTATGAGAAAATCACGAATGAAGAGCTCATGGAGCGAACTAGACTAATACCAATGAACCAACAGGTGAAAAAAAGTTGCAGGCCCTGTATACGCCATACATCGAACAAACTCGAGAATAGTATAAATAGAAAAGCCTTAGTATGGGACCTACAGGGCAACAGAACGAACGAACCAACGAACTGTACTTTCAAAGGGTTAAGAATTGGGCACGCAGACTCATCTGGCACTCTGCCCTTCTTCTCTATTTCCTCTCGTATTTTATTTCATTCAACATTACTTATGAAGCTAATCTTAGACAACAAAAGAACAACAAGCATTAAAACGCATGCAAAATAATCAATAATACATGACTCACTGAGGTAATGTTTTGTTTTAGAAATGTTAATTTATATGCGGTGTGCATGACTCCAGTTAACTACACTGTTTATTTCCTGTTGCAAGGATGATTCTAGTATATTGCAATCAATGGCATTTGTATATACTGTGCAGTCGTCGGCAAATAGATCGCAGGACGACGAAAGATATAGGAGAAGATCATTTATATAAATGGCAAATAACAGAGGGCCGAAGGCTTGTAAACACACAGTGAAGAAACAGAAATGAACATAATGGGAAGAACATGGACATAGCTGTATGGGATAGCTAAAGATAGGATGAGTTGGAGTGAGTTGGTTGACGGACTTGACCCCAATGAGCGATAGTGGGCAAAAGAAGAAGAAGAATCATGTGAACACGGTGAACGGATAGAAAAAAGTAATGAAGATATTCAAGATATCATGAAATAAGTTAACTCACAAAGAGAACAGGGCACTGTCTTCAGAAGAGGATGATCCACACTCTACGGGCATGTCATGAGAAGGGAGAAGCTGAAATATGTCGTCACAAAATGTTGGATGGCACGACAGCCAGAGGAGACCAACAGAGAAGGTGTTGGACAAAATTTTGAGATCATGACATTGAGGAACATTATTATCAGAAATGATTGAGAGTAAACGAAACAGAAGTCTGTGGACATACGCGATCACCAATACCAAATGACATGATCACCAACACCAAACGGCATGATCACCAATACCAAATGACATGATCACCAACACAAAACGGCATGATCACCAACACCAAACGACATGATCACCAACACCAAACGACATGATGACCATCACCAAACGACATGATCACCAACACCAAACGACATGATGACCATCACCAAACGACATGATCACCAACACCAAACGGCATGAGCACCAACACCTAAAGGAATTATCACCAACACCAAACGACATAATCACCAACGCCAAATGACATGATCACCAGCACCAAACGGTATGGAGTGTGAGAAAAACACAACCTCAATTGTTTTATTTTTTTGCGGGACATGGCGTTAAAGCCGGGACATGGCGTTAAAGACGTTCTCCACAGGATGATGATCTCGGTCTTCAGTATTATTGTAGACATTCTGCTTGAAGACACCCATCGGAAGCTTCTGGATATAGCCAGTGCAGCAGATGGGTAGAGCTCTTGCTGGTTACATCATCTGTAATTCTTGAGGTCAGCACAGGGAAAAATCCGGTGTGCTGATGCCGAGGTATCGGGTTCAACCCCTAGACCGATCAGCTGGACTAACATGTTGACTTCTCGTCCTTGACTTTGGGACGTAGATTACAAGTACCCCAGAAGTCGGAGTGGGTTCGCCTGATGGCGAGGGACACTAGTAATAGGGAAGGCTAATCCACACGCAAAAGTCAGTCCAGTGCATTAGAAGTAGTAACACGCATATGGACTACGCTTGAGTTCAGAGAGTTCGAGCGCAAAGAAAAAAAAAAGCCTGTAATTCTCAAAAATTCCAAGATCCCATTAACCTCCTTGACTGACACGTCTTCGTGCAAAAAAAAAAAAAAAAATTCTTTTTCCGCATTAGATATAACTGTAAATATATATTCTTCGTGTTATCATCTTTAACAAATTTTAAAAGCATGTGGTATGTTTTGAATGAGATATGTTTATTGTCTGGAATTGTTCATATTCAATTAATACTTGCTGATTTATTACTGTATTAGATTGTTGTTCTAAGGTCTATGTTTTGTGATATTTGCATTTCATTAAATTATCCCTTCTATCCAGCACATCGACTCGGCAAAAATAATTATACAACATTCTGAAACATTCCAGCTGCGAATGCGATAAAAACGTGTACACAATATAATGACGTCTGCTTCAATGTATTCTTTTGCTCGGTGACGTCATAAATAAATCCTATACGTTTTTATAAAATCTGTTTTAAATTAAGCACCGCTTTCTCTCGTTGAAATCTTCGAAATGCTGCAAGGAAATCAATAATGTCGCTTAGGGGATACACTGTTTCTTTCCGAATTAAATAACTAGGCAGAAGGAGTAAATGCGGAATCATCTTGACATTTAAATGTCATATTGGAGACATCTACTGGATGTGGAGATACCATGGAGAATTTGTGCCATGCGAGATTCGTTCGTGGGTTTGTGTAAGTAAGAAACTAATAACTGGAATTATTGATTCATCGAGGAGGTTGACACTCGGCGTCAGCCCTCCACACAGTCTCAGATACGCACTTTTAACATTGAAGCACAGACGTACATACGCGTACATGTATCATCACTATTATGCGTATTGCCAAATGACGTAGACGGTCAGGCCTCTCCGCAGAACTCGGTCGTTGAATCAATTCTAGTGATAATATTTTCCGTTTAAGTCCATTCGGCCTAATTTTTCTAGGTCAGCCTCTTCTTCTTCTACCGCTGATCTACCCAGTCGTGATGTTTTCCAATGCATCTCTTCTCAATGTGTGACAAGAGAACACCGTTTGTCTCTCTTATTGTTGCTTATAATGTTCTACTTTCATCCCTTACATACTGAGGAGGGTGAGGACAGGCAGGCTTCGTGCAAAGTGGCTTGCTTCGCTTCGGAGGTCACGGGTGGCAAGCATCACCTGGATCTTTTGTCATGGGCATGCCGGTGTGCTGGGGAATGAACAGTCGGACAGATTGGCTGGCTCGGCAAAACTTGGTGGAGTATTGATGCATGATAAGGCAGGCGTGGTTGGCCTTGTGGGAGCACGTGTACACCTCGGAGGAGCACATGGATCACCATAGTCAGGCAAGAATGAGACAGCGAGGAGTGACGAGGGGATCTGGCCAACGCTCGACGCTCAGAGGAAAGGCGAGACGGACATATAATTAGATTGCTACTGGAACTATTGGTGTTGGAACTCTTCACTGGCTGCTGAGGATGGGGACGGAGCGCTTATGGGAATGCCCTGAATGCTGTAATGTCGGTTCCTAAATCAATCAATCAATCAATCCCTTACTAATTACTTTGGCAACGTTCGTCTCAAAAATTACATCCCCGCTGCTTCAAAGCTCTTTCTAATATGTTCATTCACATTTCACGACTGCTTCCCATAGAGCTGAACACGTTCGATATAGCATTTTAATACTCTCAGACATTCGCACTTGTGACATTGTACAAGATGTACGCTTTTCTCTCTCTAAACATGCGGCGTTTGCTTAGCTTATTCTGAAGAGACACAGTGAAAGTCAGAATCTGTTTCTGAACTTATACAAAACAATAATAAAGTCCACACACGATGACATATTCCAACCAACGATCACAATTAACAACGAAGAGATTGAACATGTCACAAACTTTGAATATATTGGCTTTATTCAACAATAACAACAACAAAACTTTATTTTGAACAACACTGAGGACTGTTTAAAGGAAACTATACGCAGGCTGGTATAATACTGTAGAGATTTAACAAGTTTAAGAACTTATGGCACAAAATCAGCAATCAAGTTAAAATAAAATTTGTGAGGACATGCATTGTTGTTGTGGCAACAATTTCCAGTACACTATAAATATTCATTAATCGGTGTCTACGATAAACAGAGAAAAAAATATATGAGAAAATCACCAGTGCAGAGATATAGACAGAACTATACAAATGTCAGAGATTAAGATCTGGGTGAAAAGTCGCTCATCTTGGATAGGACGCATAATAAGAAATACTGATAACAGTATGACTAGAAAGTCCTATCTGGATCCCACAGGACGAAATAATTAGTGGGAGTCCTAAAATACACGAAGAAAAGAATAAGAGAGAGAGAGAGAGAGAGAGAGAGAGAGAGAGAGAGAGAGAGAGAGAGAGAGAGAGAGACAGAGACAGAGACAGAGACAGAGACAGAGACAGAGACAGAGACAGACAGAGAGAGAGAGACAGACAGAGAGAGAGAGAGAGAACGAACGAACGAACGAACGAACACACTTTATTTTAAAAGGGTAACAAATTGGGCACGCAGGCCCGTCTTACATTCGGCCCTTTCGATCACTCATCTTTCATTCATCAAATGTGCATGTTACATTTACATAGGGAAAAAAAGACATTGTCAAATGGATTTTGTAAGCATAAACAATGCATATTACGCATGGTACATTCACATGGGGAAAAAAAACATTGTCAAATGAAAGTTGTAAACATAAACAGTGCATATTGCAATGTTGTGAGACACATTCCCCATCCACCTTCACACCCCGCAGCCACCCACACATCCCTCAGCCACCCACACATCCCCCACCCACCACACCCCACCCACCCACACATACCTCCACGCACTCACACAGACTCAGGCAAACATACATGCCGCCACCCACCCACTGATCCCCCACCCACACACATTTCCCCACCCACACATACATCCCCCACCCATCCCATAACCGACACGCACACACCCACCCACATATTCTCCACCACCCACCCACACACCCGCAACCACTCAGCAAAACACACATCACAAAACCACACACACATACCCCCGTCAACCTACACATCCCGCACCTATCCACACATACATCCCACACCCTCACAATTTTCCCCACCCACCCACACACACATCAGCCAACCTGCACCCACTCACCCACCCAATATCCGCCACCTCTCAACTACACATCTCCCACCTATACACACATCCCCACCCACAAACACATCTCCCCACCTGCCCACACATATCCCCCACCCATAAACACCCAAAAACACACACCTCCCACCCACACACACACCCCACCACCCACATATACCCCACCCACACACATCCGCCGCTCACACACATCTTCCCACAAACACACACACATCCCCAAACATACACTCATCTCTCACACACATCCACCCACTTCACGTACATCATCCATCAACCACTCACACACACATCACCCACCCCCATCAACACATGCATCTCTCATCTACCCTCTCACCCACACACACCCCAACCACCCAGCCAAACACACATCCCCCATCCTCACACAATCCTTCACCCACCTGCACATCCCACACCTCCCCCACCTCTCACACATCTCCCCTTCACGCATAAAACTCCATCCATAAACACATTCCCCCCACACACACATCCCCCAACATGCATTCCTCATACACATCCCCGCCCATACATCTCTCACCCACTCACACATCGCCCACCCACCCACACATCCCCCACCTACAAACATCCTCACCACCCACACATATCTCACCCACTCACACTTACCCCATCCACACTCACACACTCCCACCCACACAGACATATCCCATTCACAGACACCCCCACACTCATTCCCCCACACCCATTACACTCCCATCCCCCAACCCACACAATCTCCTACACACCCATTCACCCACCCAAATACACATTCCCTACCCACCCCCAACCCACCAACACACAAATACTTCCAGTAATCCTCCCAAATACCCCCTACACACACACACACACACATCCCTCACACACACATACATCCCCCACCGACTACACATCTCTTCACCCATCCACACATCACCCATCAACCCATACACATCCCCCACATACAACCCCTCCACACATACATTCCCCACACCCCCACACACATCCCTCACATACACACCCACACAAACATCCTCACATCTACGCACATACATGATCACTGAAACTAATAAGAACAAACTCCCACACTTTACAACAGTTGAGACACTGATGATTGTCGTGAGCATTCTCGCAAATATTGTAAGAAGTGGAGAAAAAATTGTACATGTACATTGTGTAGCGTAAAAATTAGTGATGCAATTCAACTCTCTCTCTCTCTCTCTCTCTCTCTCTCTCTCTCTCTCTCTCTCTCTCTCTCTCTCTCTCTCTCTCTCTCTCTCTCTCTCTCTCTCTCTCTCCCACTCACTAACTCTCTCACTCACAACACAGTAATGTTATATTATACATGATAAAATCAAGTGGACTACAAAATGATAATATGACAGATGAGAATACAGAGAGAAAAATATGGAATAGCATGTCAATCAAGTGGCATAAAAAATGATACCTCGTAATATGAAAGATAAGAATGCATAAAAAATATGGAATAGTATGTTACATGACATGCGTGCGCTCAACTCTCTCTCTCTCTCTCTCTCTCTCTCTCTCTCTCTCTCTCTCTCTCTCTCTCTCTCTCCTACACATCACTCTCACTCTCTCATCTCTCTCTCTCTCTCTCTCTCTCTCTCTCTCTCTCTCTCTCTCTCTCTCTCTCACTCACACTCACTAACTCTCCCACTCACTCTACAGTAATTTACATGTGTTAATTTTATGCATGTTAAAATCAAGTGGCATTCAAAGTGATAATATGAAAATGAGAATACACAAAAAATATGGAGCAGCATGTTAGATGACATGCGTGCGCTCAACTCTCTCTCTCTCTCTCTCTCTCTCTCTCTCTCTCTCTCTCTCTCTCTCTCTCTCTCTCTCTCTCTCTCACACACACGTACATACACACACACGCCCACACACAACATACACACGCAAATACACACATATACCCACGCACATAAACACACCTACACACATGCACATACTTACGCACACGTACTCACATAAAACACGAATACACACGCCCTCGCATACACTGCATGCATGTACACTTACACACACAAACATATACACATACATATACGAGCACACACAGATACATACACACATACATACACACATATACACACGCACATGCATATAAACACATATAAAAACACGTGAACGCACACCTTAACACACGTACAGACATACACACAGAGGCACACACAGATACACACATGTGCACACACATATACACCCATACACACATACAGACTTGCACACACATACATCCACACATATAAACACAGACACACAGACACACCCATCCATCCACACACATATATGCTGCCTCACATAATCACTAAAACTAATATGAATAATATGGATAAACTCCCACACTTTTCACACGTACACACTGTCGACTATCGCGAGCATCCTCACAAGAACAATGGGAAACAATGTGAAAACATGGAAAATATGGAAATTGGTGATGAATATATGGTATACTTTGTGTAACGTAAAAATAAAATAATCCAATCCAGTAAGATATTTCCTGGAATAGACATAAACATGATGAAATAAGCAGTGCATGTTAAATTCAATTGGCAGTAAAAAATGCTAATATGAAAGATGAGGATACAGAAAAAAAATATGGCATAATGATATGCTTGCGCTCATCTCTCTCTCTCTCTCTCTCTCTCTCTCTCTCTCTCTCTCTCTCTCTCTCTCTCTCTCTCTCTCTCTCTCTCTCTCTCTCTCTCTCTCTCTCTCCCTCTCTCTCTATTAATTTTCTTTCACGCACACTGGCACACTAACCCTCTCATTGTCTCATTCTCTCCCTCTCTCCCACTCACTATTTCTCTCTCTCATGCTTATACGCACTCGCTCTCACATTCGCCATCACTTACACACACACATACTCACATATTCCCTCTCACTCAATCTCTCACTCACCCTCCCACTTACACTCACTCACTCTCTCTCTCTCTCTCTCTCTCTCTCTCTCTCTCTCTCTCTCACTCACTCGTTCACCCTCTAAATCACACTAAATCACTCTCTTATTCACACACACAGACAAGCAAACAGACACACACACTAACTCACTCTCACTCATTCACTTTCTCATGCACTCTCTCACTCACCCACTCTCTCTCTCTCTCTCTCTCTCTCTCTCTCTCTCTCTCTCTCTCTCTCTCTTACACACTCACTCGCTATCACACTCACTCACTCGCGCACATAGACGCATACTCACAAATTCTCTCTCACTCACTCTCACGCTCCCTTACTCACTCACTCACTCACTGACTCTCTAACTCACACTCACTCACTCACTTTCTCACTCTATCACACAGACAGGCAGACACACAACACACCCACTCTCTCAGATTCACTTATTCCCTCACTCAATCTCTCACACATACGTCCACACGCACTCACTAACTTTTACACTCAATCAGGCACACTCGCATGCATACTCTGTCACTCTCTCTGTATCATACTAATTCTTCCACTCACACTCTTTCTCACTCACTCTCTCACCCACTCTCTCGCTCACACACATACAGTGAAGAATTATAGTGAAAAAATGATACCAGTAGGTGGCTTATGGAGGCATATAGTCGGTATGAAGTAAGTATTGAAAGAGTTTTCGGTTGAATGTGTAGGGACTTATTGGAGTTTTCAGATCTGGTGGAAGGCTATTCCACAAGTGAGCACCAGAATATGCGAAACAAGTTTTATATAAGTCCAATCTAGGCTTAGGAACCTGTAATAAATTTAAGCGCTTACTGTTCATTGCATTAGATTGAATTAACGGTAGAAGATACTCTGGGGTATTTTCAGATATAATTTTATTCACTAATTTGGCTTTGTTAAAAAGGAAGCGCTTTCGAAGTGGTAGCAGTCTTAGATGGCTGTATAATTTATTACTTTCAACGTGCTTTATGCTAGAAACTAGACGTATAGCGCGGTTTTGAAGCGAACACAATCGTTTCATATTAGATTTAGGGCAACCATCCCAGACTGTAGAACAATAATCGAGAGGTGATTGGATATAGGATGCATAGAATATTTTTCGTGTGCTTTCATCCAAAAAGTGCTGAATTTTAGCAAGTTGGTAAACTTTTTGTGCTATTCTCTTGGTAAGGACGTGAACATGAGAGCTCCAGTTTAAATGTCTGTCAATTAAAAGACCTAATGTTTTATGTTCATTTACATTAATTATAGGTAACGTGTCCACGTGGAGCTCGAGCGGTGTCCCAGTTATGGCTAGGGTCTGTAGTTTTTGTCTGGTCGTTATTAGCATGGATTTGGTTTTGTCGATGTTAATTAACATGCGGTTTTCATTGCTCCATCTACTAAGGTTGTCAAGTTCGTTTTGTAAAGAGCTCTCTAAGTCACTAAGGCTCTCTTGACTAGTGTAAATAGTGCAGTCGTCCGCAAATAGGTCACACGAAGTATTG
This sequence comes from Cepaea nemoralis, assembly GCA_014155875.1. Taxonomy (NCBI): domain Eukaryota; kingdom Metazoa; phylum Mollusca; class Gastropoda; order Stylommatophora; family Helicidae; genus Cepaea; species Cepaea nemoralis. Next base: position 114,648 of record JACEFZ010028151.1, on the reverse strand, counting down.
AGATGTAAAGGAAGATCGTTAATATACACTGCAAAAAGCAGCGGACCTAGTATTGAGCCCTGAGACACACCAATATTAAGTTGTGTGGGTCTTGATAGACAGTTATTGAAGGACACTACTTGCTGTCTGTCAAATAAAAATGACATAATTAGGTTCACCATATTGGTGCTAGTCTTCATTTGTTTTAATTTTCTAATTAAAATACCATGATCTACCATATCAAAGGCTTTTTTAAAGTCTACAAATACTGCTCCACAAATGAATGAGAGAGAGAGAGAGAGAGAGAGAGAGAGAGAGAGAGAGAGAGAGAGAGAGAGAGAGAGAGAGAGAACGATGAAGAGAAAGGGGAGGAACTGGAGAGAGGTGCATGTGATGACAAACGTCTTGGTACGCATTGGTTGAGAGCCTGTTCTCCTTTGGGAGGATACATGACGTAATAAGAGGAAGTGTATATAACAAAATAAGTACAAAGTTAAGGCCGGTGTAACGATAGCACAGCAACAGAACACTTCGACTACAGTCTGCGTCAAACGAACGAACGAACGAACGAACAAACTTTATTTTAAAAGGGTCACAAATTGGGCACGCAGGCCCGTCTTACATTCGGCCCTTTCAAACAAACAACAAGCACAACACGATCGCATACAACTACGAAAGACAAGAAAAAGACATAAAAATAAAACTAAAACATCTAATTGACATCGGGAAGGGAATTCCTCAACCAAAACGCCCCCCGCCGACAACTCTAATCACCAGAGAGAAGCAGACGGTTCCGATACGGTCATCAACTAATACTGACATGACAGCAGTCGCAGTGCCCTGGGAAATCTCGTCTCCTGTCTCACAGGGGGTTGATTTCATCCAGAGACATAAAACACTCAGTCCGCCTTGGTCTAAATACATCTACGCATGAAGCTGTCTGGTGTAGTGAGTACAGAGCTTACCAACGTCATCATCCAATGCCTTACCGGCTGGCGTGGGGATTCATCTTCTCCACAAATTAATATCTCCGACGTCATGGATCAATTCGTGTGTTTACTCCCTTCCGTGCCATGACACAAGACTGTCAATAATCTGCTCACGCCGTCTTCCTCCATTTCTCTTTCCCCAAATCTTTCCGGTTGTCACAACATTTTCCAGTTTTTTTCTTTTCATAACATGACCAAAAACGATGACTATTCTTTCTGATGTTTGTGATAAGTTGTCTTTGTAACTCAGCTTCCTTTAGGACGTCATGATTGCTCATTTTGGCTGTCCAATTAATTTTCAGCATTCTTCTATAAAACCACATCTCCACGGCTTCCGTGGATTTTTTGTTCGCCTGTTTACTATTTGTCCAGGATTCGCAGCCGTATGTTAAAACTAGTTCTATGTAACATGCAAGAACTCTTTTTCTGACTTTCAAGGACAGTGACTTATAGCACAAAACGTTCTTCATTTGATAGACAATGAATGAATCACCAAAACACGAGAAGTATATTGTGAGCTTTACCATAACACGATTACAAGAAATAAAATGGACGTTGCAGCTAAAGCCTTCGTCAGCACAGAACAAACAAATACAAACCGACACACAACTACATGGAGAACAAACACTACATGAAAATATTAAGGTTACTTATCTGTATGTTTGTTTGTAGTTTCTGTCGCCACAACTCAGTTGTTAGAATGTCGAATTGTTGTGGCCTCGATGGTACTGCGATATAGTCCCCGTATAATTGGTAATGTGATACAGTCACACGTAGAGATAGTAATGTGATACAGTCACATGTAGAGATAGTAATGTGATACAGTCACACGTAGAGATGGTAGTATGATACAGTCACACGTAGAGATAGTAATGTGATACAGTCACACGTAGAATTGGCAATGTGATACAGTCACACGTAGAGATGGTAATGTGATACAGTCACACACAGAGATGGTAATGTGATACAGTCACACGTAGAATTGGTAATGTGATACAGTCACACGTAGAATTGGTAATGTGATACAGTCACACGTAGAGATGGTAATGTGATACAGTCACACGTAGAGATGGTAATGTGATACAGTCACACGTAGAGATGGTAATGTGATACATTCACACGTAGAGATGGTAATGTGATACAGTCTCCGTGGAGCAGGTATTGTGTACAGCCCCTGTGGATATGGTACTGTGATATAGTCCACGTGGAGATGGTACTGTGATATAGTCCATAAGGAGATGGTACTGTGATACAGTCTCCGTCGAAATGGTACTGTGATACAGTCTCCGTGGAGATGGTACTGAGATACGGTCTCCGTGAAGATGGTACTGTGATACAATCTCCCTGGAGATGATACTGTGATACAATCTCCGTAGAAATGGTACTATGATACAATCTCCGTGGTGATGATACTGTGATACAGTCTCCGTGGAAATGGTAGTGTTGTACAGTCTCCGTGGAGATGATACTGTGATACAGTCTCCGTGGAGATGGTACTATGATGCAGTCCATGTAGAGATAGTACTGTGATACCTGTTCAGGACAATAGTCTCTACCCCAACTGACTCTACAGATGCAAGCCCTTATAACGGTCACCGACGCCCTGAACGCTAGTGCATCGGTCTTAAGAGATGAAACTCAGTCTTTACAGATGCTTCACAATCAAGAAAACATCTATTAAGAAAATTCGCTTGGGCTATCGATTGTTTTGTTTACAAAATTCGCTGAGATTATTACTACGCCATTGTTCTCATGTTATCCGCCGTTTTCTTAACGACAAATAAATATTCTTGTCATACATGTTCTGGGTCACGGACGTGTGTCTAATTAACACTAAATCTCATCTTAAATACCGCGTTAATGACACATGTCTCAGCTTGTTACAGTGCTCCCTTGATTATGTAAGTACGGAAATGTCGACGCATTCAGAGCCCTTGTGAGTAATGAAACCTCGTCCATGTGTTCTATTGATAGCAACTGCCCTGTGAAATATGGAGGTACGGGGTTTGATCTTTTGACTTATTTTATACCAAACAACGCACTATACGCTAATACATTCTGATACTATCATAAGGTATTCATTTGTCTTTACTTCTTCAGTTTGAAACAATTATATCTATTGAACATGTCGTCCTCATTGTTACTTTACAGGTGTCTATACTAACTGTTAATTAAAATCTTTCTATACTAGAGCCCAGGAAAACATGCAGAAGCTAATAAAGAAGTTAAGAAGCTGATAAAGGCTGACACAAGACAATATGCACACGACCTAGTAGCAGAGGAGGAAGAAGTAGCATCAAAAGTAAATCTTAGAGACCTATTACAGCACCACAAGGAAGATAGCAGAAGAGTATAATCAACTGAGTTGACATATCAAAAACAGAAATGGGAAAGTTCTCGCTAATATTAATAATCAACTAAACAGATGGGCTGAATACTTTGAGGAACTACTAACTATACAATTTCAAAAAAAACTCCGCATATCCAGCCTGCATAAGAGAAACTGAATATCAACTGCAAGAAACAATCCAAGGAATAGATTATCAAAACCATCAAACTTCTGAAGCATGGGCAAGCTGCTGGTCCGGATGGAAGCCAATTAAAACTAACGTAAACACAGCAACTGAATTACTGCACAAATTATTCAGCAGAATCTGAGAAACTGAAGAAATACCAGCAGGACAGAGAAAGGGATATCTGGTGAAGCTGTCAAAGAAAGGGTACCCACATGAGTACAGAAATTACAGAGGAATGATCTTAGTTTCTGGGAAGATAGTAAGCAGCATCATTCAGGAGAAATTACAAGATGCCATTGACAAACAAATAAAGGGAAAACAGGTAGGCTTCCGACTAATAAGATCCTGCACTGATAAGATAATTATGCTGTGCATAATAATAGAACAAAGCATTGTTCTGACCTTACCACTTTATTTGTAGATCTGTGGACGATGAAAAGGCATTTGATAGGTTTGACAGAGAATCACTTTGGAAAGTAATGACAAATATTAATAAAAGTCGTCCTCATAGATTACTTTAGTAATGTTCTTTTTTTTTGTAGTAACAACCACCATGAGACATATTGGTTACGTAAAATTTGCTGATATTACAATATTTCGTTATCACCCCCATATTAAACGCCTTTTTTTTAACGACAAACAAATAATCTTGCCATTTAAATCCCGTATAACGGACATGTGCCTAATTAGGACCAAATCCCTCTTAAGACATGCCCACTATTTTTAAAATCTGTCCATGTGTGTCATGTTTCTCTTCAATGGTGAAAAGGACGTCAATCAAATCAGTCATGAAGATAATAGTTAGGGCGGTGTGGCTCAATGGTTACCACCGCCTCCAGTTTGTGGAGGCCCTGTTGATTTCACGGTCTGAATTGTGTGTTTATAAAATAAAGAAAATGTGTTATAATAACAATAATAATAATTTGTTCTGAAGCAGATTGCTTTCTATGGGTCTGTAGGCATTAATGCAGGGAGGAATGGTGACCAATTTTTCTCTCACTTAGCAACGACGAGCTCAGACGTCGAAGCCTCGTGCGACCGTGCTCATGACACTAACAACGCAGTTCTCTATCATCATCATCATCATCATCATCATCATCATCCGGTATCTTGCCAGCTGGCGTGGGCGATAATGTCTCTCCACGAATTGCAATCTCCGACGGTGTGGAGCAGTTCGTGTGTCGACTCCTTTCCGTGTCATAACACAATAATGTCAAGTATCTTCTTCCGCTAACTTCCTCTGTCTCTCTTTCCGCAATATTTCCGGCTGTCACGGCACGTTCCAATTTTTGTCTTTTCATAACGTGGCCCAAAAAATTGACGACTGCCTCTTTCTGATGTTTGTAATAAGTTGTCATTGCTATTCAGCTTCCCTAAATATGTCCGGATTGCTCATTTTGGCTGTCCAGTTAATTTTCAGCATTCTTCTATAAAACTCTATAACACTCCATTCTAATAGAGGGGTAGCAGACTGGATGTCTAGCGAGCTCGGACAAGACGGAAAACTCGAAGGACCCGTGGGCACGGCAAGTAAGTGAGGGACCTTTTTACTCACCTTGCGGAGTGTTGGGTATATGGTGCTAGTCCCATAATGTTATAGACCAATCGACATTCAATGAGTGGTGTGGTCAAATTCACATCGGGAGCCTTTACTCTCCAGTAAATTTCATTCTTCCCATATTAAGCTGTGTCGACCTGGGAGCCATGGTCAGTTAAAAAGATTCGAACCCATGATCACCGGGTTATCAGATAAGCTTACTAGCCACTGTGCTACCGCGGATTTTGTATCACATAAGTAATACCCAATAAACTCATGGTTAGATGCTTGGTATAAGAATAGTTAATAATGGTTTCCTTATTAAGAGCAAGAGATCACTTATTTCTCTTTGCTGTACACGTCAGACGCAGACTTGATGTCAATTACATGCAGTGTCTTCTTCCTCGATGGTACTCAGACTTCTGCGTGAACGTCTCTAATAAAAACGCGTACAGCGTGACTACAGCAGCCCTACTACGTTCGGTTCTGTGCGTCTTGTCAAGAATAATGTTCATGGCACACTTGGATTACTCCAGGTGTGCTCTAGTACTGAAGATTACACACTAGGAAGTATTCAACACAGTGCTTGAACTCGATAGCACAGAGAAGAATTCAAATGTATGTTTAATAGAATAATGTGCGCTGTAAACTTCATACCACTAATGAGAGTTCTGGTGTATGTATGTCATGATCAGGTGGGCTATAACTCCTAGCCACTAACACTAATTATAATGTACCTATAGTATGGTCAGGGTTGCTACAAATTTCATAGCACCGACGAGATTTATAATGTATGTATATTATGATTGAGAGTGCTATAAACTTTATAGCACTGACGAAAATTCTAGTGTATGTATATCATGATCAGGCGAGCTATAAACATCATAGCATTTACAAGAATTCTAATGTACGTGTGTGAGAACAACGCTTGCTATAAACTTCAAAACATTAACAAGAATTCTAATGAATCTATGTCCTGGTCAGGCGTGCTGTAAACTTCACAACATTGACGAGAATTTGAATATATGTATCATCATCATCATCATCATCATCATCATCATCATCATCATCATCATCATCATCATCATCATCATCCAATGCCTTGCCGGCTGGCGTGGACGATCATGCCTCTCCACAAATTGCGATCTCCGACTGTATGGATCAATTCGTGTGTTGTCTAACTTCCGTGCCATGACACAAGACTGTCAAGAATCTTCTCGCGCTGTCTTCCTCTATCTCTTTTCACGCAAATCTTTCCTGTTGTCACGACATGTTCCAGTGTGTGTCTTCTCATATTGTGGAGAAAAAAAAACGATGACTGTCTCTTTCTGATGTTTATGATAAGTTGTCTTTTGCAACTTAACTTCCCTCAAAATGTCCTGATTGCTGATTCTGGCTGTCCAGTTAATTTTCAGCATTCTTCTATAAGTCCACATCTCCAAGGCGTCCATAGATATTTTTCCCCCACCTATTTACTAATTGCCGGTCTCTCTGGCTGTGGGGTTACAACACTTTCTCCGTAATCCCGTTTGTCACGCAAAGTCTCGTTGCGGGAGCGAGCTGGGAGCGGTTCGTCCCCCGCTGGTGACTTACGGGACACTGAGCCGGCCGCTCAGAAAGCAATGGTAAACTACTGAGCGTAATCTTGCCAAGAAATCAACATACAGCTGAAAGATGCTGGTGTTGACAGCGAGGTCCTGTAAAGGATATGCTTAAAGAAAAAAAAACTTACTAATTGTCCAGGATTCGCGGCCGTATGGTAAAATTGATTTTATGTAACATGCAAGAACTCTCTTTCTAACTTTCAAGAACAATAACTTATTGCAGAAAACGTTCTTCATTTGATAGAACGCAGTTTTCGCTTGTCCTATTCTGTTCTTTATTTCAGTGAAGCATCTTCCATCTGATGTTATCAATTTGCCTAGATATCTGAATTTCTTCACCTGTCTAAACATAACGTCATTTACTTTAATTGCACATTTAGGCACAATATGTTTCTTTGATATCATCATGACTTCTGTCTTTCCATTATTCAAACTAAGGCCCATTTTGTCTACAACTGTATCTATCATTTCCTGTAGTTCCTTCTGGCTTGTTCCTATCAGGACGGTGTCATCAGCATAACGCAAGTTGTTTATATTATGTCCAACATGAGGACCCCGGGCATATTTCCTGACATCTTTATATATGCATATCATAATAAAACCAAGTCCTGAATAGGAACCAGCCACAGATCTGTCAAGCTTTAGGACAGTCGCATTTGGAGGTATGAAAGCACCGAGGTAAAGGTGACCTTATTTCCCTCTTTTAGCCGACGACGAGCGAATATTTTGAGCTCACGTTCGAACGCGCTCTCAGTATTATCAGCGCAGCCTCCCAACGGTTCCGTCATGGAGCCCATTACATCAGAATTAGCTTGCTGTAAACTTTATAGCCTTACCTGCTTTAGAAACACAGTCGCGACCGATTTGACAGCAGACTGTGTCGCGCTGGTTTTAACGTGTTGGTATGGGAGCCGGTCGTTCAGAAAGCAATGGCAAACTACTGAACTTAATAACTTGCCAAGCCATCAACAACGACAGTAAAATCCTGGTGTTGACTGTAACGTCCTGTAAAGGATATGCAAATAAAAAAAAAAAAACTTTACAGCACTCGCGAATTCCTACATTCATGCATATATGGATCACGTCTCTTATAAATATTTTTATGTGGATATGTTTTTAACATTGTGAAACTGAACCCCTTTCTCCCATATCTTTTCGAATGTTTGGTTCGGCGCTCGCAGTTGGAGGGAACGATTGGCCACACATTTCTCCATGCAGTCAGGTCTACAAAATGTTATTGCCTAGCAGAGTGGTTCTCAACCGATGGGGAATCTCCCCCCCCCCCCCCCCCCAGGGGAATTTTAAGGTTTCCGGAGGGGAGCGGGGGAAATTAAGATTATTTAAACATCCTGTTAATACAAAAACTGATTACTTGATATCGTTTTTCCCTCCATACTTAACGGTTCTGTACTTCTCGCCCTTCTGAAATTCATTTTATAACTTAAGTAGACTCGCAAATCACGTTTTATGTAGGTGTCTAGACTTGTTCTAGTATGTGTTATTAAATTTAGCTTCCATTTTTACGTATATTATGTAGGGGGGAGAGTGAGAGATATGGAGGAAATACGAAAGGGGGGAGGGGGGCGACATTTTTAACATATGGTGAAGGGGTGCACGGGCCAAAAAAGGTTGAGAACCACTGGCTTAGCACATCACATACCATGCCAGCAGGTTCCTCCTTTTGGTCTTTATTCTTCTTCGAACTATCCATGGATTTTTACTGTGTGAAAGGCGCCTTTGAGTCCACCTACATTTTATCGCCATTATCCAAGAAAACAAAAGGGTAGACGTTCGAACCACTACCCCTAAATCAGAGGGCAGAATATCATTCTCGGTTTCCTTATTCTCCAAAAATCCATACAATGATTCCTACCCGGACTTTTCAGGAGCGTACTTCATACCTCAAAGCCACCTCACATCTGCTCCACTTGATCTACCCTGAGGCAAAGACATAACTAGCTTGACATTCACATTGCGCAACTCCCAGCACCACGACTGGGTCTAGAATTATTATTGTTGTTTCAACTGATTCTCTCCAGCATGAAGCACCATTACACTGTTTAATGCATGTATTTATAACATTTATTTCTTGAAGTCGTTGCCAAAATTGTACGCAGATAAATAACATGCTTGTATTTCCAATCAATGCAGAAACCAAATACAATCAAACGGGATTTACTTGTTTATGATTATCGTAGGAATAGTTATTAGGTTAGTAAAAAAAAAGTTGTCAACTCTCTTTTTGGTTGTCTAGAAAAAAAAAAAAAACAACAGACTACGAAAGAATTTAGTGCGTGAGTATATATGCATGCGTATGTATGTTTAGCTCTGACTGTAGATACGCACGCAAATACATACACACATACATACATACATACATGCATACATACATGCATACAGACATGCGTGCATGCAGACACACACACACACACACACACTCAAACTCACTCTCACTCACTCAAACACACACACACGCGCGCGCGCACGCACGCACTCACGCAGGCACTCAGGCAGGCATATGCGTACATGCATACACGAGTGTGTGTGTGATTGTGTGTGTGTGTGTGTATACGCTTGCATTACACAGCCAGACGTATTGTTTTAAATGTGGATTGTGTCGCATCTCTGTTTGTTAAAAGTAATGCAATCCAATATTTTCTTGACCATCCGCTGGAGCTTTATCCAGATCTGTTTTATTGTATGGCCTTGACGGAAGCTGACCTCATGGCAGAGTCTCATCCGGTGTCCGGACCCTGTTATTTGTTGTCTCTAGATGAAATTCATTCATTAATTCAGTAGCATTTCCTTTGCAGTACCTCTCTCCCATAACACCCTTCGGGAAAACTTCTCAATCATAAACAAGATGTCCCGCGTCCGATACACCCATCTGGAGATCATCCACCACATCCTGCACGCATCTTAACCTCGGTGAAATATAAGATAGTTGCAACATTTTACGTTTATAATATTTCGGATATTGTTTCACACTCTGCCATTTTGGACTTATGTTTAGCCCACTCCCATTTCATCTCGTGGCAGGAACAAGTGTCCTGCAGTACTTTAATATAAAGTAAAGTAAGTAAGGAGTTACTTTACACGTCTGAATGTGCTTTGAGCAGATGGCGCTAGGCCAATATTTGTATAAACAATCGGCACTCGTTGGGTTCTGTGGTCAATATCACACCTTTACTTCCCAGGACATTTCAAAGTACCCATTAAGGGAGCCACTACCTCTGAATAATAGAGAGAGAGAGAGAGAGAGAGAGAGAGAGAGAGACACACACACACACACATACATACATACGAGTAATGGCTTGACCTGCCGACATGGTATATATATACACACACACACATACACACACCTCACACATATATGAGTGTGTGTTTGTGTCTGATGTGTGTGTATGGTTGTGTGTGTGTGTGTGTGTATTTTTACACGCACTCTCGTCCTCTAGTGCGTATGCATGTTTGTTTGTCTGTCTATCATGCATTACATGGTCATTATTGTGTTTGTCTCGTCGAAATAAGAAACATGACATTTTTATGGAGCGACTGATCTTATTTCGCGATCTGCTCTTCCACACGCACTCTGTCATCGTCCTGGTAGCGTCGTCACCCGTCGCTTCATTTATCCCCTATCTCTCGGTTATCCAATCCTCTATTGTGCTGTTTTTATCCAGTTAGCAATTCATCATCGGGCGGACAGCCCGCAAGGCTATTCAGCTCCCGGGTGTCAGGTTCCGAACTAACAGGATTATTGCATCATGCCTTGGGGCGTGAAATCACAAGACGATGCAGCCCATAGACAATTGCTGCCTCTTCCTACAATAAGCTGAGGGATTTTGCCCACGACAAATGGGCTAAGGGCAATGTGCCAACAATGTGATGCTGACATGCTTACTTTGTTGCTTTTCTGAACTGATTAAAGTGATGATGATGATATTCTTGGTGTGAATGATGATCATGATGATGGTATATAAATGGTGATGATAGTGATGATGGTAATAAGAATTAAAAATAGTTAGGTAGGTGTAACGTCTGCGAAATAGTGAGAGATACTAAACACAGCCACAATGTACATACCTTTCAACAAACTCCACAACGGTAGACGTAAATCACAGGGGGAATATCCAAAAAATAAAACAACAAAACATAATAAAATGAAAATACTTTTACCGGGACACAATGAACGGCGTTTCGATTTTACTTATCTAATCAGGAACAACACAAACAGATCTAAAGAAGAACATGTCATTAGAACATTTTATAATATTAAAACACAAACCCTTCGTTCTTAGCATCAACACCGCAAGTGTAAGAGCCAGCGTTCTTATCCATTCGGTCATGTTGACTTCCGTTCTGGTCTGTGATGTTCGCGTTCTGATTTACTTGTTACGATCGTTTTCTGTATGCGGTTTATGACTGATATATCTTTTGCTGTACTTTTTATGATCGTTTTCTGTATGTGGTTTATGACTGATACATCTTTAGATTTACATTGTATGATCGTTTTCTATAGGTGGCTTATGACTGTTATATCTTTAGATTTACTTGTTATGATCGTTTTCTGTATGTGGTTTATGACTGATATATCTTTAGATGTACATTTTATGATCGATTTCTATAGATGGTTTATGACTGATATAACTTTAGCACCTTCCTTAGCTAATTGATTTAGTTCCCGGACAAATAACAGTCAGACGGACTCTTCCATTTAGAGACCCCACGCTGCTTGCCTGTTCAGACAGTATTATCTGTAACAATTACAATGTTCCAGATTGGAGTGTCTGAAGGACCGTTCTCGATTCTCTCAGAAATACTACATGCTGTGAGCCATGATTGGTACCCAGTACTTTCTTAGTTTAAAAAAAAAAATGTATTCCCTTAGTGAATGTAAACACAGAAGCCACAAATCATATGTTGCACGATTTATTGCCTGCCACATTTGGCTGCATCTCGTCAGGGGTACTGCAGAGTTATATATCATTTGAAAAAAAAAATGAATATACTTACGCTGAAAAAAATAGTCTATTGGAGGTCACATAGGAAAATATTAACCAAAAGAAGACTTATTATATAAGGTCTCAAAGGTTTCCGGATGTCATACACGCGACGCTGTGGTAACCAGAAAGTCACGCTGTAAGTTCATCAGTGGAAGCAAATTCTGGCAGTGGACACTTAAACTTAACCAATCCTTTGTCTTTCTGATAAATTAAAGTGATATTTTTCACAATGTTTTGTTATGAAGAGAAACGGGCGTCTCAGCTTATATCTTATCTCAGTGTGAGACGATATGTTCCGGGTGGAATGGCTTGCATCTCTGGATAAGACGAATACCATGAGCATATCATGGATTTAGCGCCAAGGGCATTCGAGTGGGTAAGGATATGAATAGGCTGACTGACTGCTGCCACTCCTGTTGATCGCTGGTTATATTAGGACCATGCTAGTGTAATCTGGCCTCGAGTGGAAAGTGCAACAAACCAGACAGTTTCGGTTCACGAGTGCATTTGTCTCGAAGACCCCTGGGGGTCGTCGCTGGAGGTATGGAGTTCGTGCTTTGTGCGACGCTTTCGGAAGACCTCCCTGCGGAAAGAGATCGAGAATATGGGATAAAACCCGGTGCAATGAAATCGATCCTCTCGACTTTTAAGACTGTTTAAAGACAGAGAATCCACACCTGGAGAGAATGACTCGGCTGGCAGGGAGCAGAGGGTCTGGACCACAATAAAAGCGTATGAGACAATGAAGGTGTACGTTTAATCAATCTGACACTGGTTCCATCATCATGGGAATTCTTCGTAATCTACTGAAGAGACGGACTGAGCACGTAAAGAAATGTCCCGAGCGCAGTATTATTGGTTCTTGATTTCATATTACTAATCTGTGAGATAGATGCCCAAACGTAGGTTTGCAGTGACGTTAGAACAGACAGACATAACAGTTACCTTTCTTCACCTTATCGTGAGTCGAAATACACATGATTATTCAGCAAGGGGCGCTGTCATTCTGAAGTCACATGCTCCATTTCCTGGTGTGCTCTTGGCTTTATATTTCTGGTGCTTAGTTTTTCTCCTAGCACTCACTCCTTTCTCTTGCCTTCTGTGAATGTAAATCAATACCTGAGAATTGAATGTCCAAGTCAAGACACTGGATTTAATGAATATATAATTGTAGGTCCTCTGAATGACCGAGGGGTATGAGAAACGTCATTGTGATCTTAATTCGATGAAGATTTACGCCTATCAACACCTGATAATAGAGGACGTATACACATGTGGCAAGCCTAGCTGATAGGAGTGCGTATCAACAGGAATAAGCGAAACACTGCACTTGAGCAAAGTAGAGAACCCACTTGTCCTGCCAGTTGTACATTGCTGTCGACGGCGGACATTACAAACCACGCACGTAGATGAATAAATCTAAAGATGTCGAAGTCTAGGGATGTCGAAGTCTAGGGATGTCGAAGTCTAGGGATGTCGAACTCTAGGGATGTTGAACTCTAGGGATATCGAAGTCTAGGGATGTTGAACTCTAGGGATGTCAAAATGTAGGGATATCGAACTCTCTAGGGATGTCGAACTCTAGGGATGTTGAACTCTAGGGATGTCGAACTCTAGGGATGTTGAACTCTAGGGATGTCGAACTCTAGGGATGTTGAACTCTAGGGATGTTGAACTCTAGGGATGTCGAACTCTAGGGATGTTGAACTCTAGGGATGTCAAAATGTAGGGATATCGAACTCTCTAGGGATGTCGAACTCTAGGGATGTCGAAATGTAGGGTTGTAGAACTCTATGGATGTAGAATTTTAGGGATGTAGAACTCTAGGGATGTCGAACTCTAGGAATGTAGAACTCTAGGGTTGTAGAACTCTAGGGATGTAGAAATGTAGGGTTGTAGAACTTTAGGGATGTAGAATTTTAGAGATGTAGAAATCTAAGGATGTAGAACTGTAGAGATGTAAACTCTAGATATGTAGAACTATATGGATGTCGAAATCTCGGGATGTCGAACTCTAGGGATGTAGAACTCTAGGAATGTAGAACTCTAGGGTTGTCGAACTCTGAGGATGCACACTTCTAATTATATATAACTCTAGAGATGTAAAACTCTAATGATATAGATCCATAGGGGAAATCAAAAATAAGGTGACGAACGTGGCACAAATGAGATATATCAATTCATGCGTAGATGAGAGAATTAGTGATATGTGGGAGAATACTAAGAATAGGGAAGAGAAAGATCTACTGTACGAGTAGAAAGCTGAACTGATTCAGTACCAAACAAAACGTAGGTTTGGACCAAGCAAAACTGGATGAGGGAAAATGGGAAGTAAGAGTATGTCCCAGTTATAACTTAAAAGTCGTTAATATGGTTGCAGACATGTTTTATTATATTTCATGTTAAAGGGGTTTGGATAGGGAAAATAACTATATAAACCCATGGCAGATACGGGAAGTCGATTCAGGCGATTAATCATCTCTTGGCACTTAATCAGATATACAGCATAGCAACAAATAATAATACTAACAATACCAACTTCATGCAAGTTTCAAATGACCGAGAGACCATCTTCATGAAAGTATCAAATGACCGAGAGACCAACTTCATGAAAGTATCCAATGACTGAGATGCCAAATTCATGAAAGTATCAAATGACTGAGACACCAACTTCATGAAAGTATCCAAGGACTGAAAGACCAACTTCATGAAAGTATAAAATGACTGAGAGGATTGGAGCCATGATGGCCGGTGTCAATTCCAGACCAGGCACTCTTAAACAAAGAAGAAAAGAATAGTCGATCCGGGAAATTTATTTGTGATATAGGGATATAGGAGATTATCAACGGAGTCGGAAACTCGGATTGCGAAAGGTTATAGAACGAAGATCTTGGTTATTACATCATGCATGACATGATTGTGTATTCTTATTATTTAAAGTCAGATAAGTATATTATATGATATCTCACAAAATAACAGATGCATACAGCGTAGAAGTGAGCAATCGTTTTTGGGTCTTGATGTCTATACAGGAGGAAATGACACCTGATGAACTGGCAGTATACGCTAGAGATATCTTGATAACAGCAGCCAAAGATTTTATTCCGACCAAGAATAAGCAACATGGGACGCAGAGGTGTTTCCAAGGCACCAGGGCCGGGTTATATACTGGCCAAGACCTATTGACGCGTCCTCGCCGAGCGTCCTGGGCAACAGGTCCCTTCGGGGTCCTGGCTGAAGTCAATAGGATCGCCGATTCCTCCGAAGTCGGAGAGTGTCTGCCTGTATGGCGAGGAACCACCAGTCTGCACACCAATAAGCCAGACATGGGACAACGGATACTCACGCAAACCTCAGGTCCTGTATGACATCACACTGATGTTGGACAACAGGATGCCTTCATCCGACATAGGCTACAGGACTTTGCGTTGGAGCTCAAGCCAATGAACACAAGCAAGCAAGCAAGCATAAGCAACATAAGCTATGGATTCTATCAGATATGCTTGAATTAATAAAACAACGAAGGGAACTGAATCAGAAAGGAGGAGAAATCGATGACAGCCGAATGAAGTATAAATCTCTAACATAAGAAATAAGAAAGAACACAAGAAATGACAAAAACCAATATATATATATATATAAGATTTTTGTACTAGAATAGAGCAATATTATAAGAATGGAAGAATATACTAAATGTTCAAAGAAATGAAATTATTGACAAGAAATGGTAAACCTTGACAGGTTGGGAAATACAGAATCTAGAAAACGTCTAGAACGATGGCGGGAATACTGCAGTGGAATGTATGATATAAAAGACTCTGAAGATATGGATATGAATGAGACACATGAACCAATGACATCAGCGACAGATCCTGAACCCTCATTAGACGAAATTGTAGGGGCAATAATGCACCCGATAAATGGTAAATCACCAGGATGTGATGTGATACCAACTGAACGAACTAAAGGGTGAGGAGAAGAAAGTATACAAATCTATCACGCATTATTAAAACGCTATGGTTATGGGACATATGGCCAAAAGATTGGAAGAGAACTATCTTCATTCCAATATTAAAAAAAGGGCAACCTGAAATTAGGCACCACTTCGTAAGAAGTCTAAAGGCTACTTTCGCCGTGGCGATCCTTGTCAAAAAGCTAGTGCACTTACATATCAACTATCAATAAATCAATCATGTGCCATACCGGAAAGCGTTGGCGGTCATGACTCGTCATTTTACTCGATCACCAGCGTCGTGGATCAGCTCAGTGTTCCTGTCTTGTCCATGCCATGTGGCCAAGCCATCCAGGTATTTTCCTCTCGGTCTTCCCCTTGGTCTGTTCCCTTCGATCTTGCCAGTTGTCACTAAGCTCCCCAATCCATTTCTTCTCAACTATCACCCTTACTGAAACATCCAAATATACCCATGTTCGCAAAACGACAGATAATAAACAGCATTTTCACACCAACCCTATGCTACCAATCTCAAACTTGGACTTATCCAAAGCACACTTTCGCAAAATCAACACCTGCGAGATGAGATGCCTGAGGAAAGCTACCAACTTAACAATCCGAGACCGAGTAAGAAATGCTGTTATCAGACAGACAGTGGGATCAACACCTTGTGCCACATTTATTGAAAGACAGAAGATCAAGTGGTTTGGCCATGTCGTTAGAATGCAACACCAACAACTACCATCAAAGATCATTTGCGACGAGACCAAGAGGACGTCCAAGAAGAAAATAGATTGACGACATCAAAGACATTGTACAATCACACGCAATGACAATATCCAGTGCCGCCCACCGGGCGCTGGAACGCAAATTATTCCTTCCCACGACGCTTGACGGCAGAAGTGGAAGATGATGATGATGATGATGATGATGATGATGCTGATGATGATGATGATGATGATGATGATGATGATGATGATGATGATGATGATGATGATGATGATGATGATGACGATGATTCTTGTTCTAATCTCTTCAAGCATCTCCCATCAGATGTTATTTTTCTTTCGAGGTAATTGTACAGATTCAGTTGTTGATGAATATTCCCATTTACCATATTACATTATGGTATTTCGTTCATCCTAGTATTCTAACCCTAGGATTTCCCTGTGTGCAACAACCGCATGTACTACTACATGTTGCATGTCCTGTTCATTGTCTGCAATCAATACTGTATCATCTGCATATCTAATGTTATTGATGTTTCGTTCCCCTTTGGTGATTCCATTTATATCTTCTACATTTCTGAAAATATTTTCAGCATATAGGGGGAAAAAATCTGGAGACCTTACACATCCCTGTCTCACACTTCTCTTATTAGGCTGATATTGACCCACTTTATTATCAGTCCTTATGGCAGCTTGTTGTTTCCAATATACGTTTTTATAAGTCTAATGTCTTTCCCATCAATTTGTAGATCTGCAAGCATCTCTATCATGTTGACATGTATTACTCTATCGAAAGCCATTGTGTAGTCAATAAAGCAAAGATGTATATCTTTTGTTTACTTCTATACAACGTGTAATTACTGTTCTCAGTATATACACGCCGGCTTCGTGGCTTAGAGGTTATGGCTTTTCTCCGTAATCTCGTATACTCTCGTCGGTGACGTGATGACGGTGAGAATCAGCAGTGGTTCGAATCGCATCGGTAACTTACGGGGTATGTGAACCGGCCGCTCAGAAAGCAATGGCAAACTACTGAGCGTAATCTTGCCAAGAAATCAACATACAGCTGAAAGATGCTGGTGTTGACAGCGATGTCCTGTAAAGGATATGAAAAAAAAGTATATACACAGCATTTACTGTACATATGTCTTCTACAAATCCACATTGTTCTTCTCCTATTCCATGTTCTATTTGCTTCTTACTCTTTGCATGATGATTCTTAGCAAAATATTCATGAAGTGACTCATTATACTAATTGTTCGATGGTGATCACATTCCAAGGCTCTTGATTTCCTTGGGATTGCAATAAAAACAGAATCACATAATTCAGAAGGTATACCGCCAGTATCATATATTGTGTTCAGCAGTCTGGTGACTTGATCTATTCCATATTCTTCTAAAGCATTAATCATTTCTGTTGTGATGTTATCTGAACCTAGAGTCTTGCCAGTTTTCATAGGGTTAAGAATATTCGGAACTCCATCTTCAAAATTGGCCGTCCTTCATTACTAATTCGAATATCAAACTGTTCATCTCTGTTATCATCATAAAGGTGTTTCACATAATCTGACCATACATGTAGAATCTGATCTTTTTCTGTTATGATTTTGCCATCATTTGTTTTTAGACAACCTGCTGATGTGCTGATGCGTGTGTTCTTTCTAGCAGCGACCGTACTGGCCAGGGACCGTAGCCGTTGTCTCCAATATAAAAATATCAATTGCTGTGCGAAAAGTGTTAGGGTAATGTATAGAACCTATACTGGTGTATAGATGTGGTAGACAATAAGTAGACAGGGTGGAAAACATATAATGACAGTGGAAATATGGTTTCTGAGGGAAAATCAAAGAATACCATAGACGGATATAATATTCACAGAGGCAGTCCCTCCAGAACCACTTGAAAACCGTGAAATGATTAGAAAAATTAAACGTAGGTTTTGGGCCACTTTATGAGGTGAAATAAACTTTAAAAAACATTTTGACAAGAGGAAAACTTTCTAAGAAAGGAGCAAGAGGAAGGCAATACAATAAATAACTCGATGCTTGGCCAAAAGACGTAATCGGGACTAGAATACAGGCTGGTGGTGATAATGTGAGATTGCGAACTTGACCGTGCACGCTTATCGGCATGGTAAGTGATGATTGATCATCAAAGCAATCCGGATTTGCCTCCTGTAATGCCTTATCATTGAAAGTCTTTGTTGTCCATGGAATTCTCTACTACCGACAATCTGTTAGTGTTTTCTTTTTAATTAATGCTATGATTGATTGATTGATTGATTGATTGATTGATTGATTGATTGATTGATTGAATGATTTAGGAACCGACATCACAGCATTCGGGGCATTCCCATAAGCGCTCCGTCCCCATCCTCAGCAGCCAGCGAAGAGTTCCAACACTAATAGTACCAGTAGCATATAAATAAATAAATATTTATTTTATATATTTTATAATATATAATTTTAATATAATAATATAATTATATTTTATATTTTAATAAATAAATGGGAGTCTCTGTGGCGAAGTGGTCAAGCCGTTTGACTTGTGCTCTGAAGGTTGTGGGTTCGATTCCGGGCCGCGTCCTTCGGTTTACGAGTTAAATGTTTCGGAGACTCCTGTGGGTCGTGGCTAAAAGCTACGGAGTTCGTGCTTTGTGCGACGCTTTCCGTGCTGCGGAAAGAGACCGAGCCATATGGGATAAAACCCGGTGCAATGAAGTCGACCCTGTCGACTTTTAAGCGACTTTTTTTTTTTTTAAATAAATAAATGCTATAAATCTATGTAATTCAAATTCGTTAAGTAACATGGTAATTATATAGGTTGTATGTTTAATGACCGTGCAGTGTTTGAAAATATTGCCGGTCCAAGTTTTGTATTCACCCTCTGTAAAGTTCATGCAACATAATATGTAAATACAAAACTTGGACCGGCAATATTTTCAAACACTGCACAGTCATTAAAAATACATCCTGTAGCATCTCAAGATTTGTCTTCTGGTGCCCGTGGACTAGGCTCTAGTCCAGCTACTATCCTTGATTTCCTTTTGCCATTCTTTATATTATTTCTGTATTGTTTTATGTTTCATCTGTCATAAACCGCCTGTTGTCAAAATAAACGTGGACGGGAACTTAATCAGTACCTCTGATTTGCTTGAATTCTAATAGCCTGTTAAACTTGCAGTAGCTTTCTAATTACGGTGTACTTATTACAATATATTTTATGAAACACTGTTTCCTTGTTTTCCATGCTGTCTTTGTTTACGCGACTGAATGTTTTTGTCTTTAGATGTTATGGCTAGCTGGACCTGGTGCCGACAGGAGCGCGTGCAGTTCTGGATCACGAGCAACGCAGCCATATTCCCAAACCGTCACATGAAGACAGCGACAAGGCAGCAGTCGATTTTCTACCGGTAAAAATAACCCCAGGTTTGCAGAATTCGGGAAGAAGTATCGGGAAATACTGACAATCAGCGTGTCACGAGTTTGGTTTTTATAGTGATTTCGTACAAGTAAGGAGTTTTGTTCAATTTATTTATATATGGTACGTCTGCGAGGTGTACAGGCTGTGGCAAAGTCAGCAGTGTGTTCTTAGTTGTCAAGAGTGTTTGTGCAGGAGTAATATTTGGAAATGTGAAAATTAATGGTAAGTGTTTTGCATGTGTGATAGACTAGACAGACAGATAAAGGGTCTGTCGGGAGGGTGGAAAGACTGACGGACATATAGATCATACAGGCAGTTACACAGACAGACAAACAGACAGACAGACAGACAGATAGACAGACAGACAGACAGACAGACAGACAACAGAGACAGTTAAAAGGTCGGTTTTGCGGGCTGATGGATTTACGAACAGACCACTCAGGCAGTTAGATAGACAGACATCTAGCTAGCTAGCTAGCAAGACAGATAGATGGCTGGCTGACTGGATGGATGGATGGGGGTGGGTATGTAGAGAGAGAAAGTGGGGACGTACAGAGAGAGAGAGAGAGAGAGAGAGAGAGAGAGAGAGAGAGAGAGAGAGAGAGAGAGAGAGAGAGAGAGAGAGAGAGAGAAGGTGATGGAAACCGTCCATTTAACAATATTGAAGACTACTTCTCTCTCATGTTTATGGTAATTGAATTTGATTTGTATACCGTTTCTTTAAACATTAGAAAGACGGGTATTGTTCCGTTAATTATGTGATAATATAAAAAGAAATAACTGTTAACTTTTCTACCATGAATTGTAGCCATATTTTCAGTCTTGTTTATGTGTATGCGTGTTCCGAACCAAGACAGATGAGATATCTCATTTGAGGGTTAAATCCTGCCGGAGGTTGGACTAGGCAGATGTGTTGCCAGGGTCCGTAGAGATGGTGTTTCCGTTGGTGGAATTAGGGTATGTACTCATACAACTGCCGGCCTCCCTGGTCTAGGAGTTACACGACTTTCTCCGTAATCCCGTATATTCTCGTGAGTAACGTGACGTGTGCGAGAATCGGTTGCTGCTCTCTCCGCGTCGGTAACTTACGGGTATGTGAGCCGGTCGCTTAGAAAGCAATGGCAAATTACTGAGCGTAATCTTGACAAGAAATCAACAATTAGCTGAAAGATGCCGATGTTGATAGCGATTTCCTGTAAAGGATATGCGAACCAAAAAAAAAAAGTAATACAGCTTATCGCAATGGTTGGACAATTGTGTGACTTTAGTTGGTAACTCAATACAGGAGTCTTTCCGCAAATTTGGTCCAGGCTTCCAAAGGTAAATGTAACCGAATGTTTCTACATATTTTGATAATGGATTTTTAAAAAAATACGTGGTATTGACAACTTTTACACATTTCGTATAATAGACCACAAAACAAATAAAGTCTATATAATTGGTAAATAGAACATAAAACAAATGTTGCGGACTTTGTAAATATAATATTCATTCATTTATTCAGTAGCATGTTCTTTGCATAACCTCGCTCCCATAACAACCTTCCAGAAAACTTCTCGATCACAAGCATAACAAGCAAGATGTCCCGCGTCCGATACACCCATCTGGAGATCATCCGCCACATCCTGAACCCATCTTCTCTTTGGCCTTCCTCTCCCTCTCTTCCCAGACATATACCCCTCCATTATTGTTCTCTCCAAACTTTAATGACGTTTCAAGTGACTAAAATATTTCAATATTCTTTGTTTTATCGTCTTTAATAGGCAGCCCTCTTTAATATTTAGCTCTTGATGTATGGATGCATTTGTTCTTTTCTTTACCCAAGATATTCTTAGAACCCGTCTATAACATTTGTATTCAAAGGCATTTATGCGCTGTTTAGCTTGTTTAATAAGTGTCCAGGTCTCACAGGCGTATGCTGCAACGGGAAAGATGCATGCTCTTAAAAATCTAATTTTTGTAGCTATGTCTGTCCCACTCAATAATTAAATCAGTTGATTTAGTCTTTGAAGAGCAATTGATAGTCGTCGTTTAATTTCTTTCACTGTGTCACTGTTGTTGGTAATCAATGACCCAAGATATTCAAAATGTTTCACCACCTCCAATATTTCTTCATTAACATATATTTCTTTCTCCATAGTAGTTTTATCTGTACGCATTATCTTTGTTTTCGCTATGTTCAGATATAAGTTGTTATTTTCAATATTTCTTTGGGTTGAGATTATTAAGTAAATATAATATAAACGTTATGTATAAACGTTGGGAGACTCCGTGGCGAAATGGTCAAGCTGTCTGCCTCGCGCTCCGAAGGTTGTAGGTTCGATTCCGCGCTACGTCTTTCGGTTCACGAGTGCATTTTTCTCGGAGACTCTTGGGGGGAGCTAGGGAGTTCGTGCTTTGTGCAACTCTTTCTGCAGGCCGCCGTGTGGACAGAGACCGAGCTATACGGGATTAAATTCGGTGCAATGAAGTCGATCCTCTCGACATTTAAGACTTCTTTCAACATAAACGTTATAGAACACTACTACACATGTCGTCTACCGTATGTTGCATGTCCTTTACAGGACGTTTCACTCAACTCTAGAGTTTATGCACTGTTTGTGATTGTCTATGCAATATTACTTTCAGTAAGTTGCTATTGCTTTCTGAACGGCCGATGCCTCAGACTATCGAAATCAACACAACGATCTGCCTCCATCTCGCCGCGACTGATTTCCAACCCTCGACAAGATATGTCGGCGAATTGTAAATTGTGCTCACTAAACTCTTAGACAGACAGACACACACACACAAGCAGGCAGGCATGCAGGTAGGTTGGTAAGTCGGTGGGTAGATACTTACACCCATGTTTTACGTTTCTACACGATTATATAGAACATGTAACAAATGTTACAGAAAACTTCTACACATTTCATTCATAGGATACAGAACAAATGTTACAAAAAACTACTTCAAATTTCCGATATAGAACCAGAAAGAAATGTTCTTCCTAACCGTATAATTACATTATGTGTTTCTTGTATTCAATGCGGGATTTTTCTCTGTTTTGTCTCGGAGTTTTCAAATACGGTTAAAGTTAAGAAAGGGTAAGCATATTACTTCTTCTTCTTCTTCTTCTTCTTCTTCTTCTTCTTCTTCTTCTTCTTCTTCTTCTTCTTCTTCTTCTTCTTCTTCTTCTTCTTCTTCTTCTTCTTCATTTTCTTCGTTCGTCCGAAATGTTTTGTTTTGGGTGTAATTGCGTTGTGCCTGTTTACAGCAGAACTGCGATATTTGCGCCTTTCGGCCGATACATCCGACTTCTACAGACATGTGTTGGCAGGGTTAACATTCCCAGGGTAAGCGTAGATCCATAATAGATGCCGGACACAGGATATGATGTGCTAGACTTTCACATCATTTGGTAATGACACAATGAGGTAGAGCAACCAATTCCCTCCCTCACTGCCTTCAAGTCCTGGCAATTTTCAGAAAATTATGAAAATATTCCGATACCCATTTTAGGATTGATTGATTGATTGATTTAGGAATCGGCATCACAGCATTCGGGGCATTCCCATAAGCGCTCCGTCCCCATCCTCAGCAGCCAGCGAAGAGTTCCAACACCAATAGTACCAGTAGCAATCTGATTATATGTCCGTCTCGCCTTTCCTCTGAGCGTCGAGCGTCGTCGAGATCCCCTCGTTACTCCTCGCTGTCTCATTCTTGACAGACCATGGTAATCCATTTGCTCCTCGAGGTGTGCACGTGCTCCCACAAGGCCGCAACCACGTCTGCCTTGTCATGTATCAATACTCCACCAAGTTCTGCAGAGCCAGCCAATCTGTCCGACTGTTCATTTCCCAGCACACCGGCATGCCCCGGAGAAAAGATCCAGGCGATGCCGTCCTCTATTTAACCTGCTGCCCTTCACCTTCATAATTTCACAATGCAGTGGGTGTTGTGTGTTTGCGTTAACTCTGAGGTAGGCACGAGCTCTGCAGACTTGTATTCTGTCTTCAATGGTTGGAAAATCAAGAAGGTAGCGCATCGCCCTGCAGGCTGTATCTCTTGTACATCCAAGAATAATGCGCATAGCTTCATTCTGTATCCTTTCCATCCTATCTGTCTACTTACGGCTGACGGTCAGGATTGCCATCGCATACTCAAAAACAGACATGACCAGCCCTTCGTATAGAAGACATAGATGGTGCTGCTCACAGTTTGCTGCCGCCATCACCCGCATCGCAGCCAAACCCCGCTTGGCCTTTGTTATCACCTGGTCTATGTGCTCATTATAAGCAAGGCTTCGATCAAACCGTATTCCCAGGTAATTCATTGCCTGCGTTCTTTCCACCGTCTCTGAACACAGATTTACAGTTGGTGTTGGGGTGTTGACAATATGATTATTCAACGAGAACCAAGTCGCCGTCGCCTTTGTTGGGTTGACCATTGCCCCAGCCTCAACACACCAAGTACTTATGCGATTGAGTTCGGTTTGTAGTTCCACAGCAACCTGATCTCTATCCTTACCCTGGCGATACACTAAAACATCGTCGGCATATGACAATGTCCTACCAGGTCCAGTGATCTGCTCACTGGTGATTCTCACAGTGTAAGCGTTGAACAGTACCGGAGATAATGGTGATCCCTGTGGTAGGCCAGGATATATTGTTATTGATTCCGACGTCCAACTGCCACATCTAAAAACTGCTTGCCTTTGGAAGAGGGCTGCAACGATCTAACTAAGGAAGAATGGACGTATTTTGAGTTCAAGAAGCTGAAGCATTAAAAAATCCAATGGTTCTCTGTTGTACGCGTCCTCAAGATCAATCCCTGCAGCAAAGGTATCAATGCCTGAGTGGAAACCTTCATAGACATCATGGGCAAAAACTGCTGCATTGGTCCAGTTTTCTCTTTTTGGACGGTACCCACCTAGGGTTGGTGGGAAAACACCTTGCCCCTCTAACTGGCTTGATATTTTCCTGGCAATTAACTTCTCCAGCAGCTTGTCTATTGTATTCTGCATGGTTATAACTCGATATCCCTGAATGTTTGTGTGGTCTTTGCCAGGCTTTGGCAAGGGAATCAGATAGCTGTGTAACCACTGGTAGAAGTAAAAGAGAAATCAAAATGAGAATAAGAACGGCAAAAAATTCTTTCAACATCATGGCATCACTATTAACATCTAGAGAAATTAACACTGATTTAAACATGAGAATTGTCAAATGTTATGTATTGTTGTCTACTTATCTACTCATATTGTTGTCTACTTTTTTGCATGTCTCATGTTGTCCGCCTGCTGTATGTCTCATGATCTTTGACTATATTTGCTGTATATCTCATATTGGTATCTACTTGTTTTATATCTCATGTTGTTTTATACTTGCTGTATATCCCATGGTGTATTTTAATTGAAATGTCTCATATTACTGTTTTCTACTGCTGTATCCTATTATGAAACATATGACAGGTGGCAAGCCAGTTCAGCAACAGTGTCATTCATAATATGCTTCCATCGACGACGAACTGCATTTTTCGTGGAGGACTTTTGTGTTGGCATTTTGGCAGCGGCATTCTGCACAGTGAAATGCTTTTACATCTGTCTGCGATTGTTTGTAGCGTGAACTACATGTTCGGAATAATTGTGGTCGGCTTGTGCAGAGCTGACTGATTTACCTTATGCCCTATTGTGTGGCTGCTAGTTTTCTAGTGACTGTCGCTTCAATCGACGATGAACTATATTTTTCGTGGAGGACATTTGTGTTGACATTCTGGCGGCGGCATTATGCACAGTGTACCTGTGCGGGCTGTTGGTTTGTAGAGACTCCTGTCTGTTTCACTTTTCACATAGGGCAGTGAGGAGCATTTCGTGTGATGTTCACTTGCACAGGAACGGAGCATAATGGGGACAATCCGTTGCTGTGAAGTTGGAACCGCGACTAACTAACTAACTAACTAACTAACTAACTGACTGACTGACTGACTGACTGACTGACTGACTGACTATTTGTTTGAATGCACACTACTACCTGGGGGTCACGGTGGCGAAGTGTCTAGTAGCACTGGTAGCTTCCCTGCCAGCCTGGTGCCAATGGCTTCGAACTCATATGGAAGAGGATTTTTATAATTGACCTGGGACATCAGGGCGACCAAGCCTAGAAAGGGTACCGGGAAATGCCCTGTGGAAAGAGATCGAGGCATATGGGGTAGAACCCGGTGGAATAAGTCAATACTCTTGCTTGTTAAACACACCGACTCCTTGTAATGTTTAACCATATGTCCAGCACGCCAAAGATTTGGAAAGGGATCTTTGCTTTACTTACTGTTGCTACTGTCTGATGTTGTCAACTACCCTCATTCTCCGACTGACTGAGAATCGTCTCACTCGGATTGTAAACTTCATATAGAGAGCTTTCGTCATATCCCCATTGACACCTTTCGCTGAAGCTTGTCTGACGCCTGGTCCACTATCCCTGGGAGATCGTTTGAAGTCATCCATCAGGTGAAGCCATGGTGGGCCCGTGGTAAGATTCCAGACTACTGGTCTCTCAGTCTCTTTGTGGCAGTCAATCTGCTCCATTCTGCAGGCATAAGCGAATCATTTCATCAAGATCTGTTCTGCCTAAATCAGCGGGAGCCGATCCGCGAAATTATGGGTATTTTCTGGTTGTGCGGTGTATTTCTTGTTGCCATGACAGTGTTACTACAGTATTTAATTTATGATGTTTTAGCTGACAATTTGACATAGTTTCCCACTATATATAATTCTCGTTGTCTTCAATCAATCAATCAGGAGCCGTCTCCACGGTTAAGGTTGGATGCAATGGATCTCCAGAGCTGCCTTTTGCCAAGATTGTACATTCTGTCAGATTGATGTTCGCCCATCTCTTGATGCTATCTTCCCACTTGTAACGTTATCTACCTCTTGCTCGCTTGCCTTTAGCCTTGTCCTCCAGAATGGTTTTTGTGAGAGTGTTACGTCTTTTAACGTGGCCGAAATATTTCACGTGCCTCTTTTTTATTTCTTTCATCAACTTTCTTTTTATTCCCAGTTTTTCTAGAAGCTTTGTTGTTGACTGTTTTTGTTTTCATCAAATACGATATATTCTTCTGTATATCCACATCTCCAGGGCCTCTATTCGATTTTCTAATTGCCTGTTCAATGTCCAGGCTTCCGCGCCATATAGTAGTGTTTTTTTCCCCCTCGTTTCCATCCTGTTTCAGGATATTGCGGTCAACACCAGCGTCTTTCAACTGTATGTTGATTCCTAGGCTAGATTACGCTCATCAGCACGCCACGACTTTCTGGGCGACCGGTTCCATACTCTCATAAGTCACTTTTGCGATTCGAACCACTGCTAATTCTCGTCGCGTCACGTGACGAGAGTATTCGGGGTTAGCGGCCATAGTAGTGTTGAATACAGAATATACATAACATTGGACAATTCTCATTTTAATTCTGTGTTAATCTCTCTAGATGTTCATACAGAGGAAGACACAGTGTGCGTTCAATTAGGCTGCCACTTGTACCATCAGAATGGAAACTCTTCGTTAGCTAATGAAGAAGGGGACGTTGCACTTGGGGGAATGTCCCGATTGCAATAATGTTGAGTCATGATTTCATTTTTTGGGATGGAGAGAGTTAGTTGTGAAAATTCAGCAGTCATCAATATTACAATACCAAGTAATTGTCCAAAGTTCTGTAATTATACATTTCAATGGTTCAGTTGAGTTGACATCATTGCAGTAGGGGCATTCCCATAAGCGCTCAGTCATCGGCGAAGAGTTCCAATACTAATAGTGCCCGTTGCAGTGTGATAGTTCAATAGTTAAAAGTGAAAGCAAGGGGAAACCATTACATTATCTTCCCAAGAATAAGCCTATTAGCTGGTTAATCAATCAATCAATCATGTGCCATGCCGGAAAGCGTGGGCGGTCATGACTCGCCATTTCACTCGATCACCAGTGTCGTCGATCAGCTCAGTGTTCCTGTCTCGTCCATGCCATGTGGCCAAGCCATCCAGGTATTTTCCTCTCGGTCTTCCTCTTGGTCTGTTCCCTTCGATCTTGCCAGTTGTCACCAAGTTCTCCAATCCATTTCTTCTCATAACATGTCCAAAAAATTTTGACTGTCTACGTCTAATTTCTCTAATCAGTTTAGGATGTTCATTTGTCTCCTGTAGTACTTGGTCATTGGTTTTTCTGTCTGTCCATGATATTCTTTGCATTTTCCTCAGAAACCACATTTCTGTAGCCATCAGATGCTTTTCAGCTTGACTGCTCATTGTCCAAGTATCACATCCATACAAAAGAACAGGCTCTATGTATCCCCTCAACACTCTTTTTCTCGTTTCAATTGACATCTTTTTATTGGTCAGAATGTTTTTCATCTTGCTAAAGGCTACTTTCGCCATGGCGATTCTTGTTCTAATCTCTTCAAGGCATCTTCCATCAGATGTTATGACTGTTCCAAGATAATTGTACCGATTCACTTGTTGAAGAATATTTCCATTTACTTGTATATTACATTGTGGCACTTCTTCCTTCCTAGTGACGACCATAACCTGAGTCTTTTTACAATTTAATTCTAACCCCAGTTGCTCACTGTGTACAACAACCGCATCTACTAATTGTTGCAGGTCCTGCGCATTGTCTGCAATTAATACTGTATCATCTGCATATCTAATGTTATTGATGTTTTGTCCTCCAATGCTGATTCCATTTATATCCTCTACATTTCTGAAAATATTTTCACTGTATAGGGAAAAAAGATCTGGAGACATCACACATCCTTGCCTAACACCTCTCTTAATTGGCTGATACTGTCCCACTTCATTAGCTGGTTATCAATCTAGAAAAAAGCAATGCCATGTTGAGATATTTCACACAAGTCTTTAGACTAAATAATTTGACATGACATGATTGTTAACACAAGAGTGCGTCCGAATTCACACTAACTTTCAATAGAACAAATATTGATTATCATTCATTGCACAATATATAATAATATTTAGTTATGTAAAGAGCCATGCGACCCTGGCGCCGGAGAGGAGACACTGAGAAAACCCGATAGACAAATAAGTAGAAAGGTGTTTTTTCTTCTGGAAAGCACAAGGCAAATAAAATAGAGGAAAACTACACGGAGAAGAGAAATAAAGATATGCATAAATATCCCAGAGAGGTCATGGAGGAACTCTAGGAGATAGCACAGGATCGCATGGCTTGCCTTGATTTGGTTGGGGACATTAGCTCCAATAGGGGATAGCGGTCAGAAGTTGAGGAAAGAGGCACGTCTTCTTGGTAAAAGAGGTTTCGGAGGGTAAAATAGAGAAGAAAGGTGGAAGAGGAATACATATACATTTAGATATAGAGTATCAAGAGATGGACAGGAAGTAGCCTGTATTACTGCACTGTAACAGAGAATAAATTAACACAAAATGTAAACGACACTTTTACACGTTATAAGACGCAAGGCCTATTTGGTGCTAGACACATATTTTTATAGACCAATCGGCACTTACCTGGACACTTACTAAACAAACTGAACATCGCGTAAATGCCTTTGAATATAAATGTTATAGACGAGTTCTAAGAATATCTTGGATACACAAAAGAATAAATGCATTCATACTTCAAGAGCTGAATATTAAAGAAGGGCGACTATTAAAGACGATAAAAGAAAGAAAATTGAAATATTTTGGTAACTTGAAACGTCACGAAAGTTTGGAGAGAACAATAATGGAGGGGTATATGCCTTGTGGATGATCTCCAGATGAGTGTATCGGACGCGGGACATCTTGCTTATGATCGAGAGGTTTTCCGGAAGATTGATATGTGAACGAGGTTCTGCAAAGGACATGCTACTGAATGAATCGGCACTTGTATTGTGATTAAAGTCAATATCACGCCTGTCGCCTTCACGTCTCAAGATATTTCCTGGTACCTAATTTAGGCTGCATCTACCCGGGAGCTCAGATAAATTTTACAAATTCGCACCTTTGCAGTTTGAACCCAGGACAATTGTGCAGGCAGGTGTCCGTCTAGCCACTACGCTACTCCGGCAGAGAGAATTGAAACTTATCAATCCGACCTTTAACGCGGAGATGGCACTTCATGGTGATGGTAACAATTGCAACACCGCCCTCCGCCGGCCAGTCAGACTGTGTCTTTATCAAGCCAGGAGAGCTAACAGATAGGACAGAATAGAGCTAGTGTGACGGAATCAGGGTCTTGAAGAAAATCGATGTTGCTGTGAATGTAGAGGAGATAAGGAATAGTTCTTACACTCACTTCAGCGGATCGTGAGTTTTAGAATGTGTGTGTTTTAGGAAAGACCCCCAGGCAAGATTGAATTAAACTAACGAATTCGCGTGCCGGGAAAACTGGAAGTATGATGAAGTCATATTGTGACATCGTTGAACAGGATATGCCGGCCTCTCAATCACGAGACCCTTGGGTCTAATCTCAGGTAAGGTAACAGATTTTAATGGATAGAAAGTGAAATCTTGGCTTGTACGCTGCGTGTCAGTTGCTCTAGGGCAAGCAGTCTTTAAGCGTCAGACATGGTAAAATTCTCCGGAAACACTAGTAATCTACTAATGGTAGAAATGTCGTAATTACAGACTCTGGACTAGGTGGAAGACATGTTACAAGGTCCACCATTGACTCCCACAAACTAGGTTCGTTAAACGGTCTGGGATGTATGCTTATAAAATAAAAATAAAAAACGACGATATACTCACGCCATTGATGGGATAGTGGGTGGGTTGTCTAGCTTCGGGTAATAGCGGAACTACTGAAGTCTGAGAAAGGGCGTCCATGCCCAGTATCCACACTCTGCTAATGAAGAATCAGATTCTCTGGGCTGGCTACCTGATTCGCATGCCAGATCGTAGGCCCGCTAAACGAATTTGTTTACGGTGAGCCGCGTTGTGGTAAATGCTCCCATGGCGGCCAGAGAAAACGCTGTAAAGACACTCTGAAGATATCGCTGAAAGTTTCTGGAATTCATCACGACATTTGGAGACTGCTGCCAAAGACCGAAATTCATAGCGTACTTCATTACGCAAGAGCGTAGTCACTTGCGAAGCAAATAGGACTCAACGGCAGGAGATCCTCTTCTTGGAACGTCAAGCATTGTTTGCCCACATTGTCAGAGAACAGTTCGAGCCAAAATAGGCCTTGCCAGCCATCTTAGAACTCATTGCTCAAAACCTTTCTAGCCTACTGGATGAAATGAATGTTCATTATTCTTGATGGACAAACACCACGAGCGGAAATCTCAGAGTACTCCTGGGCACGTTGTGCATCACATTCGCTCAGCTGTTAAATGCCACGTAGGACTGGAATAGACCCTGGCATTGACTAAATTTCAAAGTTATAGAATCTATGCACACAATTTGATTTCGTATGTGATTCTGCTACATACACTTACTTGGATTCTCGCCGGTGCTACGGAGTTCCTACATGCTGTTCTTCTTCTTCTTCTTCTTCTTCTTCTTCTTCTTTCGTTCGCTTGAAATATGTCTATAACTGCAATGGTGTCTCTTGTATGAATTTAACTGTCTTTTTTAGTTCACACAGCGGTCCATAGAGTTTATCTTCCACTGTCGTCTCTCTAGGCCAGAAGGTTTGCCTAATTATGTTATATTTTGGGCAGTCTTGGAGTATGTGCTCTGCTGTCTGCGACGCTAATCCACATATGCACATGGCTGATTCACCAATCTTGAATTCTGTATACATGTGGTTGCGTAATCTATTGTGTCCTGTTCGGAGGCTCAGAATAATGACTTGTTCTGGTCTGTCCATAATGTGGTAGTCATCTTGAGCAGATATTGGTGGCGACATTCTTTTCTTTTAGTGGTATGAAACGGGCACATCAGGCTGTACTTATTTGGTTCCTTCCTTAGCCAATAGACTCCTAAGTTCAGAAAATAGTGTCCTTAGTACTGGCAATTTTCCAGACAGGAGCGCCTCGAGTACTGATTTTGCATCTGTCAATAGCACCACAGGTTGTGTACCATTGCTGGTATTTAGTAATTTCTCTGTTGCTATCTTGATTGCCTCAATTTCAGCATCATAGTTATGGCAGTACTTTCCTGTCGATACTCTGGCTGTGTCCCTAGTATTATTTAGGTATTCTATGTACACTCCCGCTCCTCCATTTCGAACAGCATTTTGTGCTGACCCATCTGTGTAGACTCGGATCCAGAGGTCCTGTGGGTATTCTTCATCATGGAAGCTGAGAGTGGCTATTCTGCGCTGCACACTGTTCTGTTCTTCCTTGTCAAATATTCCTCTCACTTTTGTCTGGATTTGTAATGATAGTCTATCTATGTTCATCTTTCCATGGAGTTCGCTGTGGAATAGTTGTTAGGGGGATACCAACTGTGGGCAGATCGGTGGTTTCCCTGCAGAGTCGTTTGGCCTGGTGGATAAAACTACATCTTTTCAACCGCCCCATAGCTAGGTTTTCAAATCTGTTCTTCATAGGGTGGCCTGGCAAGCTGAGGAACTTTTCTGCTTGTATTAGCGTTTTCGTATCTCTGCGCTCTCTCAGTGCTTGTGTCCTCCCCATCTTCTCCATTTCCACTATAGGTGTTGATCACATACCTCCTGTGGTGACTCTAAGTGTTTGATTTTGCACCTTGTCCAGCTCTTGTAGTGTGGTTTTTTATGCTGAACACCACGCAGTTGACCCGTATTCCAGGTGTGGTCGTATACTCTGTTGATAAACTTTGCTGAGTATCTTCTCATTGGCTCCCCATGTGGTTCCACTTAGCTTTCTCAGGATGGTTATTTTCCTTCTGGCGTTTGCTACTGCTTTGTTGGTGTGCATTCTCCATGTCAGCCTGCCATCAAATGTTACTCCAAGGTATGGTGGTTCTTTATTTTCTCTTAGGAGTGTTCCATTTATCTGGATGATCCCTGCCTTTTGTTTTGGAGAGATGGTAAACAGAGTGGTGCTGCACTTGTCAGTGTTTATGCTAACACACCATCTATTTGCCCATGCAACAAATGTATCTACAGCTCTTTGTAGCAATCTGATGGCCACGGATGCATATTCATTTGTGCTCCATAGAACTAGGTCATCGGCGTACATTGTCGCTTTAATTACATCCGGTAGATTAGCAACAAGATCATTGATGAAGATTAGAAAACGTGTGGGGGACAAGACGCCGCCCTGGGGAACACCGTGACGCAGTAGTACTTTCTTGCTCTTCAGACCGTCTATCTGTACTCGGGCTCTTCTGTTGTGCAAGTATGATTTCACCCATTTGTACATTCTTCCATTGACTTTGCAGTTTCTCAGTTTCTTCATCAGACCTTCTTTATACACTTACTTGGATTCTCGCCGGTGCTACGGAGTTCGTACTTGTTGTTGATAATCTCGTTTTTGTGATCTATGGGAGGAGACGGGAGCAACGAAAGCGTCGTGTACCGAAACGAAATGGTATGTCTTCTTCTTCTTCTTCTTCTTCTTCTTCTTCTTCTTCTTCTTCTTCTTCTTCTTCTTCTTCTTCTTCTTCTTCTTCTTCTTCTTCTTCTTCTTCTTCTTCTTGAACAGGATAATAGGTGTAAGATTAATTTATTTAAAACTCTATGATAAATGCCTTGCTTTTTTGATATATCATTCTCAAAACAGTACTGAAAGAACGTGTTTACATGTTATCAGCTCTTTGTATCATCAACATCACCCAGTGGTTTATCCTGTGAAGAACATCTCCCCTACAACACCCTGTTGGCATTTCTCTCTACCAGAAACTAGATGCCCCGCCCCCGTTGGTGTCACTTGTAAATTACCTGTTAATCCTAAACCCGTTTACGTTGTCGTCTCCCTCTTCTCCGCTTTTCCGTTACACTGTATTTAGCTAAAGGAGGCAAATACAATAGATAACTCTAAGTGTGCGTCTCCCAAATGTAGCTCATTTTCAGACAGACAAGTCAGGACATACGTATAGTCTGCTGAGATGTGGTTTTGTAAAAGAATTATGAGAACGCCGAGAACAAGCAATGGGAATATTTTGAAAGAAGTTAACTCAAAAAGATAACCGGTCACCTGCATCATAAGAAGACAGTCCACGATATTTGAGCTTCGTGACAAGGAAAAACATAGGCATCAGAAATGACTGGCAGCTCAAGCGACAGAAGACTGTAGACAGACATGATCACCAATGCCACACTAAAAGGCATTTGAGGTAATGATTTGCAATGTGAAGCTCGTTGCACAAGATTGACTTAAACATAAAATATCACATGACAACAGAGATTACCAGAAATCATAATCATGACGATGTTGCATTCTAACGAGATGGCCAAACCACTTGACCTTCTATCTTTCTTTATATGTGACACAAGGTATTGATCCCACTGTCTGTCTGATAATCTCATTTCTTATTCGGCCTCGGATAGTTAAGTCGGTAACTCACCTCAAGCATCTCATCTCACAGGTGTGGATGTTGAGTAAGTGTAAGAAATACTGGAATGGAATGTAGTAAACAATGTAAAAGACACTTTCATACTTTTTTCATGAGTATTGGGCATTTGGTCCAGGACTTATAATATTGTTAGAGACCAATCCGCACTCCAGTCATTTCTGAGCAACTGATGGGTTTCCTTGCTAACCGCTTAGCCGTTTGCCAAGGATTTTGAACTGTTAAAATTTGCTTTAATAACATTTCATACTGTAGGATATGACCAAGTGATTGCCGGACCGATGCAAATGAGGCTCTATAAGGGATGCTTGTTTGTTTGGGGTGAATTAAGGCAAAAGTACCAAATGTTCTCTAAAGCAGTGCTTCCCAAACTTTTTACTTTCGCGGACAGACATACAATTTTCCTTTTGCACCAAGGACCGGTGCCATTTAAAACAATTTTTCTCCTTGTTTATATAACCTCAATATACATTTTAATATAAATATAAGATTTTACGTAATTGTGGGTGTTTTCACGGTGCGCTAAATACTGCTCTATAATAATATTGGATGACGGTAATTTATTTAATGCTGGTCCCATTGTCATGAGTAAAACTGTTATTGTAGAGATGTACAAATCAAAAAAATTTTCAAATGATAAAACTACAGTTAGATCTTCTTGTAAAGGTGTATATACTCGTATACACCGACAGTAATGAACACCAGTATAAAATAAAAATAAAATATATCTTGGAAAACGATACCAAATCAGATTTTAAACTAGCTGACTAAATTACAGTATGTTGTAATAAAAATGATTTAATGATCAGCTACTAACAGTAACTATTTAATGCAAGGGGATTGGGCCTGTTTATTATTTACAAGCTTATCAAATCGTGGCTCGATTGTAGACAGCGGTACCCGCAAAGGAGAACAAATTTCCATACTGTTTCTGAATTTGTCTTAATAATGCTTATTGATGAAAAGGAAATACTCTTCTTTCAAGTTATCGATATCTCATATACTCTATCAGAATCGCTAAGTTGGCAACGTCCGTGCTTTTGTCCAGCTGTGATGAAAAATACTTTTGCAGATTATCTAACACCTTCACTCGCTCAGACGATGGCAAA
This sequence comes from Cepaea nemoralis, assembly GCA_014155875.1. Classification (NCBI taxonomy): domain Eukaryota; kingdom Metazoa; phylum Mollusca; class Gastropoda; order Stylommatophora; family Helicidae; genus Cepaea; species Cepaea nemoralis. The sequence goes on along the minus strand of JACEFZ010028151.1, from coordinate 79,394 downwards.
ACGCATTATAATCGTACAACGAAAATCCCGTACGTTCTGCATCTTACGACAATTAGCAAATAATAATGTGCATCTTTCTCACTTTTCGTCACATAGGAAACAAAAGAAACGCACGTCGTCAACAAACGAATGTCGTTTAGTATCGGTCTCAGCTGGTTACTATTTTTAACTTTCTCATTGAATCAACGATTCGCTTCTCCTTAAAAAAATACTCCTTGGGATATAGGCTGCAGGCTCAATTTATTTTGAAATTAAATCACCATAAAAACGGTGCGGGTATCATGTTTTGAGAAAAGGACAATCTTGTTTTTAAAAAGTTCTAAACAATCTTCAAAGGAGAAAATATTTAACTGTTTTCTTACTTTTTTCAACTCACGTTGCGGACCGACAAAGAAGGGCTCGCGGACCGGCACCGGTCCGCGGACCATCACTTTGGCAAGCACTGCTCTAAAGTGTTTGTAATTCTAATTTTAACATGTTTCACACAATACTCACCTTCCGCTGTTTTTGGCGCAAATTACTGGCTCATTAACTTATTACCCCTAATGGCACTCACTCACTCATATTAAATAATGAATAGATTTATACTTTTGAGCATGTTGACTAACAGTTAATTTCTCTGTTTAGTAGCGATTTGTAGACCAATTGAGGTAATTGCATTTGCTGAAAGACGTGACCCAAGGTTGTGGAATGTCATCTAGGCCAGCGCTGAGTGGTTAGGAAATAATTTGTGCTGACAAAAATGTCCGTGTTTGCAAATGTCCAATTTCAAGCAACTGTACAGAATTGATGATTTTAATCACAGATGTGTGTGAATTACGGACCATGAATACAGCGATTTTAATACCACCAGAGGTCAAAGAACTAATGCACTTCTTGTGTAGAATGCCTCGAGTTGTGTGTGTGTGTGTGTCAAAGTTACCAGCGAAGGCACCGGATAATATTGTGACAAGAGGCAAGATTGATGGTGTTAGAGGCAGAGGGGAGAAGAAACCCTAAGAAAGTAGATAGACGCTGTAGGACAGTAGATAGAAGCTGTAGGACAGTAGACAGAAGCTGTAGGACAGTAGACAGACGCTGTATGACAGTAGTTAGACGTTGTAGGATATTAGACAGATGCTGTAGGACAGTAGATAGACGTTGTATGACAGTACATAGAGGCTGTAGGATAGTAGTTAGACGCTGTGTGACAGTAGATAGAGGCTGTAGGACAGTAGTTAGAAGCTGTATGACAGTAGATCGACATCGAAGGACAGTAGATAGACGCTGTAGGACAGTAGACAGACGTTTTATGACAGTAGATAGACGCTGTAGGACAAAGAGTTAGACGTTGTATGACAGTAGATAGACGCTGTAGGACAGTAGATACACGCTGTAGGACAGTAGTTAGACGATATATGACAGTAGAGGCCGTAGGACAGTAGTTAGGCGCTGTATGACAGTAAATAGACGCTGTAGGACAGTAGTTAGACTTTGTATAACAGTTGATAGACATCGAAGGACAGTAAATAGACGCTTGTAGGACAGTAGACAGACGTTGTATGACAGTAGATAGACGCTGTAGGACAAAGAGTTAGACGTTGTATGACAGTAGATAGACGCTGTAGGACAGTAGATAGGCGCTGTTGGACAGTAGATAGACGCTGTAGGGCAGTAGATAGACGCTGTAGGACAGTATACAGACGATGTAGGACAGTAGATAGGGTCTGTATGACAGTAGATAGACGCTGTAGGACAGTAGCTAGACGTTGTAGGACAGTATATAGACGCTGTAGGACAGTAGTTAGACGTTGTTTGACAGTAGATAGACGCTGTAGGACAGTAGTTAGGCGTTGTATGACAGTAGATAGACGCTGTAGGACAGTAGCTAGACGTTGTATGACAGTAGATAGACGTTGTAGGACAGTATATAGACGATGTAGGACAGTAGCTAGACGTTGTATGACAGTAGATAGACGCTGTAGGACAGTAGCTAGACGTTGTATGACAGTAGATAGACGCTGTAGGACAGTAGTTAGACGTTGTATGACAGTAGATAGACGCTGTAGGACATAAGTTAGACGTTGTATGACAGTAGATAGACGCTATAGGACAGTAGTTAGACGTTGTTTGACAGTAGATAGACGCTGTAGGACAGTAGTTAGACGTTGTATGACAGTAGATAGACGCTGTAGGACAGTAGTTAGACGTTGTATGACAGTAGATAGACGCTGTAGGACAGTAGTTAGACGTTGTATGACAGTAGATAGACGCTGTAGGACAGTAGTTAGACGTTGTATGACAGTAGTGAGATGTAGACAGTAGTTAGACGTTGTATGACAGTATATAGACGATGTAGGACAGTAGCTAGACGTTGTATGACAGTAGATAGACGCTGTAGGACAGTAGTTAGACGTTGTTTGACAGTAGATAGACGCTGTAGGACAGTAGTTAGACGTTGTATGACAGTAGATAGACGCTGTAGGACAGTAGTTAGACGTTGTTTGACAGTAGATAGACGCTGTAGGACAGTAGTTAGACGTTGTAGACAGTAGATAGACGCTGTAGGACAGTAGTTAGACGTTGTATGACAGTAGATAGACGCTGTAGGACAGTAGTTAGACGTTGTATGACAGTAGATAGACGCTGTAGGACAGTAGTTAGGACGTTGTATGACAGTAGATAGACGCTGTAGGACAGTAGTTAGACGTTGTATGACAGTAGATAGACGCTGTAGGACAGTAGTTAGACGTTGTATGACAGTAGATAGACGCTGTAGGACAGTAGTTAGACGTTGTATGACAGTAGATAGACGCTGTAGGACAGTAGTTAGACGTTGTATGACAGTAGATAGACGCTGTAGGACAATAGTTAGACGTTGTTTGACAGTAGATAGACGCTGTAGGACAGTAGTTAGACGTTGTATGACAGTAGATAGACGCTGTAGGACAGTAGTTAGACGTTGTATGACAGTAGATAGACGCTGTAGGACAGTAGTTAGACGTTGTATGACAGTAGATAGACGCTGTAGGACAGTAGTTAGACGTTGTATGACAGTAGATAGACGCTGTAGGACAGTAGTTAGACGTTGTATGACAGTACATAGACGCTGTAGGACAGTAGTTAGACGTTGTATGACAGTAGATAGACGCTGTAGGACAGTAGTTAGACGTTGTATGACAGTAGATAGACGCTGTAGGACAGTAGTTAGACGTTGTATGACAGTAGATAGACGCTGTAGGACAGTAGTTAGACGTTGTATGACAGTAGATAGACGCTGTAGGACAGTAGTTAGACGTTGTTTGACAGTAGATAGATGCTGTAGGACAGTAGTTAGACGTTGTATGACAGTAGATAGACGCTGTAGGACAGTAGTTAGACGTTGTATGACAGTAGATAGACGCTGTAGGACAGTAGTTAGACGTTGTATGACAGTATATAGGACGCTGTAGGACAGTAGTTAGACGTTGTATGACAGTAGATAGACGCTGTAGGACAGTAGTTAGACGTTGTATGACAGTAGATAGACGCTGTAGGACAGTAGTTAGACGTTGTATGACAGTAGATAGACGCTGTAGGACAGTAGTTAGACGTCGTATGACAGTAGATAGACGCTGTAGGACAGTAGTTAGACGTCGTATGACAGTAGATAGACGCTGTAGGACAGTAGTTAGACGTTGTATGACAGTAGATAGACGCTGTAGGACAGTAGTTAGACGTCGTATGACAGTAGATAGACGCTGTAGGACAGTAGTTAGACGTTGTATGACAGTAGATAGACGCTGTAGGACAGTAGTTAGACGTCGTATGACAGTAGATAGACGCTGCATGCGACTAATGGTTGACTATATCAAGAACTCAGAAATTGATACTGGTGACTGTTAACAATAACGTTTCCCGCCGCGGGTAAATCACATAATATAACACCATTAATACCACAAGCAGTTTGAAATAAAAGAAAGGTGAAAGTAAAGACCGTTTCTCTGCGCCTTGTGTCGTGTTTGATATATGTTGCTAGCTCTATATTTTATGTATCAATAGGCACTCCATGGGCAATAACTCAATATCACACCGGTAGTCTTGACTTGCCGGGCTCTCTGGCCGAGGGGTTACACCACTTTCTCCGCAATCCCGTTTATCACGCAGAGTCTCGTAGCGGGCGAGAACTGGAAGCGGTTCTACCCCCGCTGGTGACTTGTGGGATAACTGAGCCGGCCGCTCAGAAAGCAATGGCAAACTACTGAGCATAATCTTGCCAAGAAATCAACAGACAGCTGACAGATGCCGCTGTTGACAGCGATGTCCTGTAAAGGATATGCGAATTTAAAAAAAAAAGTCTTGACTTGCCAAAACATTTCTAGGTATCTATTTTAGGCTGGGCTGACCTGGGACACCCTTATCATGTGATTGTCATGCTCTCTTTCATCTCGACTTAACGCCACCAGTCTCTGGAACACCTTTGTCACGTGGTTGTCTTTCTGTCTATCATCTTGTCTTGACACCACCAGTCTCTGGAACACCCTTGTCACGTGGTTCTCTTTCTGTCTGTCATCTCGACTTAACACCACCAGTCTCTGGAACACCCTTGTCACGTGGTTGTCTTTCTGTCTGTCATCTTGTCTTGACACCACCAGTCTCTGGAACACCCTTGTCACGTGGTTGTCTTTCTGACTGTCATCTTGTCTTGACACCACCAGTCTCAGGGACACCCTTGTCACGTGGTTGTCTTTCTGACTGTCATCTTGTCTTGACACCACCAGTCTCTGGGACACCCTTATCACGTGGTTCTCTTTCTGTCTGTCATCTTGTCTTGACACCACCAGTCTCTGGAACACCCTTGTCACGTGGTTGTCATTCTGTCTGTCATCTTGTCTTAACACTACCAGTCTCTGGAACACCCTTGTCACGTGTTTGTCTTTCTGTCTGTGATCTTGTCTTAACACCACCAGTCTCTGGGACACCCTTGTCACGTGGTTGTCTTTCTGTCTGTGATCTTGTCTTGACACCACCAGTCTCTGGGACACTCTTGTCACGTGGTTCTCTTTCTGTCTGTCATCTTGTCTTGACACCACCAGTCTCTGGAACACCCTTGTCACGTGGTTGTCTTTCTGTCTGTGATCTTGTCTTAACACCACCAGTCTCAGGGACACCCTTGTCACGTGGTTCTCTTTCTGTCTGTCATCTTGTCTTGACACCACCAGTCTCTGGAACACCCTTGTCACGTGGTTGTCTTTCTGTCTGTGATCTTGTCTTAACACCCCAGTCTCAGGGACACCCTTGTCACGTGGTTCTCTTTCTGTCTGTCATCTTGTCTTGACACCACCAGTCTCTGGAACACCCTTGTCACGTGGTTGTCATTCTGTCTGTCATCTTGTCTTAACACCACCAGTCTCAGGAACACCCTTGTCACGTGGTTGTCTTTCTGTCTGTCATCTTGTCTTAACACTACCAGTCTCTGGGACACCCTTGTCACGTGGTTGTCTTTCTGTCTGTCATCTTGTCTTGACACCACCAGTCTCGCGGACACCCTTGTCACGTGGTTCTCTTTCTGTCTGTCATCTTGTCTTAACACCACCAGTCTCAGGGACACCCTTGTCACGTGGTTGTCTTTCTGTCTGTCATCTTGTCTTAACACCACCAGTCTCAGGGACACCCTTGTCACGTGGTTCTCTTTCTGTCTGTCATCTTGTCTTGACACCACCAGTCTCTGGAACACCCTTGTCATGTGGTTGTCATTCTGTCTGTCATCTTGTCTTAACACCAACAGTCTCAGGAACACCCTTGTCACGTGGTTGTCTTTCTGTCTGTGATCTTGTCTTAACACTACCAGTCTCTGTGTCACTCAAGTCAATTGTTTAAAATAAAATCGGTCACGATGTGGATGCGAACACGCGACGCCCGGACCTGCCTGTAAGCGTGCTAGGCGTGTGCTACCGAGTCTCCCATGTGACTAGACTTACACAATTGCGCACCAATGTACTCAACGGATATGTGTGCACAGACATGCATTTTCTACATAGAGTTCAAAGAGTCCCATGGCTGGTTAAAATTATCATCATCTTGTGTCATGCCTATTAAGCGTGGGCGTTTCGCCATCTCACACGATCACAGAGTCGTGGATAAGCTCTACGGTCTTGTCTCGACCTTGTCACTTGGCCAAGCCATCCAGATATTTACTTCTTTGCCCTTCCTTTGTTCTTTTCCCCTCAACCTCGCCAGTTGTCACCAAGTTCTCTAGTTTATTTCTTCTCATAACGTGTCCAAAAAAAATTGTGAAATACCAAAATTCAATTACTGCAACATGGCCAGTTCACAAAGACACATGCTTACCCCAAACCAGAGCGGGACAATCGTCATTTTTGATCATGGTATGAACTGCGGGAGTTTGAAGAAGGTTGTGACAGCCGGGAAGATCCAGGACTATAGAGACAACAGGGAACGATGATGGTTTGACAGAGTTGCACAGATGACAATAAGTGGTTGAACTTGTCAAGAGCACTGAGTACAGACATTTATAGAGGAACATGATAGCCTGCGACAACACTGATAATGATTTATCCGCATTCTATATTAATGTTTGCCAAATGTTATCGGTTGTCTGTTTGTCTGCCATCTCCGATTAATACCACCAGTTTTAGTATTCTCTGGTAAAGGCACTATGTACTTGTCTTCATTTCTTGGCATGGAAATGTGGGAGGCGTTGGATCAGTGCTGACGGGCACTCTAGCGAAGTTGATAGCGATCTGCGCTGGCAATGTTATGAGCACGGTCGGACGCGGATTCAAAGCCTGGGCTCGTCGTTTGTCACATTGAGGGAAAGACTGGCCGCCTCTTTGTCCTTGCTATTCATTCATTCAGTAGCATGTCCTTTACAGAACCTCGCTCCCATAACAACCTTCCGGAAAACCTCTCGATCATTAGCAAGATGTCCCGCGTCCGATACACCCATCTGGAGATCATTCGCCACATCCTGCACTCATCTTCTCTTTGGCCTTCCTCTTCCTCTATTTCCAGGCATATACCCCTCCATTATTGTTCTCTCCAAACTTTCGTTACGGTTCAAGCAACCAAAATATTTCAATTTTCTTTGTTCTATCGTCCTGGCTCTAGGCCTACAAAATATGACGGTGCTATCACACCACGAACTCATAGCGAGAAACTGCTAGGGGACAATTAAATCATTAAGTTAAAAGATAATTGCCCATAAGTACAGGCCCCTTGTTGATGCCGTGGGGGTGTATTGACCATATAGTGGCAGTCCTATATTATTACAGGCAAATCGGTGCTCCTGTCGGATGTGGTCAATGTTCCACCGACGACTTTTACTTCTAAAATAATTATTGACACCAGTTGTAGTCTAGGTTGACCTGGAAGTTGAGATCAATTAAAACAGAGCAGTGATCCTCAGTGGGGATCTGAACGTGTGACCACCTAGCCGGCAGGTAGGCGTTATAGCCATGACTCAACATCGACTTCAAGCGCCGCAGAGCTTAAATAAAATAGTTTACTTTGTACAGTTAACAGCTGTCAACTTGTAAACAGTGTTATACTTGTCACATTGTTTACACTGTGCCTCCCTTTCACACACGCATGTTTGCATTTCATTATTGCTATATTTGCCTACTCCCATTCACGCGCACGTATCGCGCATTCCTGATGGCCTCGATTTTGTTGTTTGGTTGCCATCTATCCGTGGTGTAGCTAGTTTAATTTTCTTTATGTGTAAATTCATGTCTGGGTACATGCTTAGCAGTTTCGTTAAATGTTGTTCATGGACAAGGACTGAGTCGAAACGTTAGGCCTTTCTAGCACTTGTGGACGCCATGTCAACACTTGTGTATATTTGTAATTGACAGACCCCCTTTTCTAGCCATTAGATGGATTGGATATATGGTTGTTAAGTAAGTAAGCAAGCAAGTAAGTAAGTAAATAAGTAGGTAAATACGCAAGTAAATAAGATAAAAAGTAAGTACGCAAGCCGTCCGTCCGTCCATTTTCCGAAAAAAAGAAGCTTTCCACCGAGGCATTGGTTATTTTCCGGGTGGTTCATATTGCGGTATGAGGGCAAGCAAATAAGTAAGTAAATAAGTAAGAAAGCAAGCAGGTAAGTAAATAAGTAATACGTAAGTAAATATGTAAGTAAATAAGTAAGTAAATAAGTAAATAAGTCAGTAAATAAGTAAGTAAGCAAGCAAGTCAGTAAATAAGTAAGTACGCAAGCAAGTAAGTAAATAAGTAGGTAAATACGTAACTAAATATGTAAATAAATAAGTAAGTAAGCAAGCAAATAAGTAAGTACGCAAGCAGGTATGTAAATAAGTAATACGTAAGTAAATAATTAAGTAAGTAAATAAGTAAGTAAATAAGTAAGAAAGCAAGCAAGTTAAGTAAATAAGTAAGTAAGCAAGCAAATAAGTAAGTAAATAAGTAAGGAAGCAAACAAGTAAGTAAATAAGTAGGTAAATACGTAAGCAAATAAGTAAATAAGTAAGTAAGCAAGCAAATAAGTAAGTAAGCAAGCACGTAAGTAAATAAGTAAGTAAATATGTAAGTAAATAAGTAGGTAAACAAGTAAATAAGTTACTAAGCTAGCAAGTAAGTAAATAAGTAGGTAAATACGTAAGTAAATAAGTATGTAATCAATCAATCCATCATGTGCCATGCCAGAAAGCGTGGGCGGTCATGACTCGCCATTTCACTCGATCACCAGTGTCGTGGATCAGCTCAGTGTTCCTGTCTCGTCCATGCCATGTGGCCAAGCCATCCAGGTATTTTCCTCTCGGTCTTCCTCTTGGTCTGTTCCCTTCGATCTTGCCAGTTGTCACTAAGTTCTCCAATCTATTTCTTCTCATAACATGTCCAAAAATTTTTGACTGTCTACGTCTAAATTCTCTAATCAGTTTACGATGTTCATTTGTCTCCTGTAGTACTTGGTCATTGGTTTGTAAATACGTAAGTAAATAAGTGAGTAAATAGGTAAGTAAATACGTAAGTAAATAAGTAAGTAAGCAAGCAAATAAGTAATTAAATAAGTAATTAAACAAGCAAGAAAATAAATAAGCAGGTAAATACGTACGAAAATAAGTAAGAAAATGCGTAAGTAAGCAAGCAAATAAGTAAGCAGGTAAGTAAATAAGTAATAAGTAAGTAAATATGTAAGTAAATAAGTATATAAATAAGTAAACAAGTTAGTAAATAAGTAAGTGGATAAATAAGTAAATAAGTCAGCAACTACTAAGTATGTAAATAAGTAAGTAAGTAAGCAAGCAAGAAAGTAAATAAGTGATAAGTAAGTAAATAGGTAAGTAAATATGTAGGTTGATTGATTGATTGATTGATTGATTGATTGATTTAGGAACCGACATCACAGCATTCGAGGCATTCCCACAAGCGCTCCGTCCCCATCCTCAGCAGCCAGCGAAGAGTTCCAAAACCAATAGTTCCTGTAGCAATCTGATTACATGTCCGTCTCGCCTTTCCTCTGAGCGTCGAGCCGATCCTCTCGTCACTCCTCGCTGATCATTCTTGCCAGACCATGGTGATCCATTTGCTCCTCCGAGGTGTACACGTGCTCCCACAAGGCCGCAACCACGTCTGCCTTGTCATACATATGTAGGTAGATAAGTAAGTAAGTAAGTAAGTAAGTAAGTAAGTAAGTAAGTAAGTAGATAAGAAAGTAAATAAGTAAGTAAATAAGTAAGTAAGTAAGCAAGAAAGTAAGTAAATGAGTAATGAGTAAGTAAATACGTAGGTAAATATTTAAGTAAATAAATAAATAAGTAAATAAATAAGTAAAAAAGTAAGTAGATAAGTAAGTAAATAAATAAGTTAATAAGTAAATATGTAAGAAAGACGCAACAGTGGAGACACAACAGTGGAAGATAAACTGTATGGACCACTGAGTAAACTTTAAAAAAAGACAATGAAGTTCATACAAGAGACAACGTTGCAGCTATAGACAAATTTCAAGCGAACGAAAGAAAAAGAAGAAGTAAGAAAATAAGTAAGCGAAGTACCCTTTCGCACTCCTAATGCATATTATGAATATGTTCCCAGAGCCTTAGTTTTATCGACCGATCGGTACTTGGTGGGTCAGTGTCACATCGGCCCCATTTACTTCCCAAAACATTTCATAGTACCCATGTAAGGCTGTGTAGACCGGAGAGCCCACGTTATGTGTTACAATTCCGCCGTCTAGCCACTGCACTACCGCGACTCTTTAGTACAGTGGTTCTCAACCGGTGGGGAATCCCGCCCCCAGGGGGTAATTTTAGGGTTTCCAGAGGGTGGGGGGAGGGGAGAGAATTAAGATTATTTTAAGATCGCAATAATACAAGAACCAGTTATTTGATATCGTTTTTCCCTCTAAATTTTACGATTCTGGACTTCTCGCCCTAATGAAATTCGTTTTATAACGTAAGTAGACCCGCAAATCACGTTTTATGTAGATGTCTAGACTTGTTCTAGTATGTGTTATTAAATTTAGCTTCCATTTTTATGTATACTATGTAAGGGTGGAGGGATTTATAAGGAGGAAATTCGAAGGGGAGGGGGGAAATGACGTTTTGAACATATGGTAAAGATGGGCATGGGCTAAAAAAGGTTGAGAATCACTGCTTTAGTATTACCCATGTTAGGCTGTGTAGACCTGAGAGCCCACGTTCATTCATTCATTCATTATGTGCCATGCTGATAAGCGTGGGCAGTCATGTTCTGCCATCTCACTCGATCACCAGAGTCATGGATCAGCTCCGTGTTCCTGTCTCGACCATGCCACGTGGCTAAGCCATCCAGGTATTTACTTCTCGGTCTTCCCCTTGGTCTCTTCCCTTCGATCTTGCCAGTTGTCACCAAGTTCTCCAAGTAATTTCTTCTCATAACATGCCCAAATTATTTTGACTGTCTACGTCTAATGTCTCTGATCAGTTTACGATCTTCATTTGTTTCTTGTAGGACTTGTTCATTGGTTTTTCTGTCTGTCCATGGTATTCTTTGCATTTTCATCAGAAACCACATTTCCACAGCCATCAGATGTTTTTCAGCTTGTCTGTTTTAACATTCCAAGTTCCTACTTTCAATGATAGTAATCATTTGCACCTCCTGACGGTCTGGAGTCAGGTGATGCACATGACTATCCCTACCGGGCGAGGCTGCTCCTATGGAGCACCCATTTACGCTGTTTCTCTGATTTTCAATGAGACCGCACAACATAATATTCTTGACATCTGTAAAGAAGGTAGTTTGCCTTTGCTTTCCTTCTTAGCAGTGACCATACTGGTCAATGACCGTAGCCATTGTCTAGTCAAAAAATATATCCTCTGCCTACCGTCGTGAAGCTGGAGACTATAACCTGCAACTATCTGTCGTCTGCTCTTCAGCTTCATCCACCACCTACACCCATGGCTTCACGTGACCCTGATCGGGGGGCTAAACGGGTACTCCACCTTGCCCAAGGGTGTCCCGTAGGCTAGCGGAGAGAAGGAGGCACCTTACTTCTCTTTTGATAGAGGATACTTCTACCCCGCCATCCATGTTGCTAACTTGGTGTGCTTGCTTGCTTGTGTTCGCTGGCTGTGAACTCCAGCATGAAGTCCTGTATGCCGGATGAAGACATCCTGCTGTCCAACATCAGTGTGATGTCATACCGGACTGAGGTTTGCGTGAGTATCCGTTGTCTCATATCTGGCTTATTGGTGTGCAGACTGGTGGTTCCTCGCCGTGCAGGCAGACAGTCTCCGACTTCGGAGGAATCCGCTAACTTGGTGTTATATAATTTTCCAGTGTATTTCTCTTTTAAAACCCTGCTGCAGTCACGTGATTGACGTGTGGTCGAGGTAGCTGTGATCAGGCAACATTGTGGTGACTGCTCTATTTACCAGTAAGACCCTGCTATTGTTCTTCCGCCGAATGTGAAAATAGAATCCCTGCTTGGTTTGTGCCAATAAGTGTCAAGACTGTTTGACTAAACGACTTTTCACTACTAGCCGTTAGAAACCATTACCGTAAACATAACAATGGAAAAATATGTCATAATTATTTCCCCCCAACAGACACTGTTATTAATTGTTGATGGAGTTTAAATAAACAAAACTCAGAAATCATGTTCATGGAACAAGAGGACAGTGTTTAGGGCGAATGTTTCCAAGCGTTCAGAATTTATAGGAGATGGGGGATGCGATGGAGACAAGATGGCTTAGTGGCACAACCTCGCCCTCTGCCTCGTACAGACCGAGTTTCGATTCAAGCTGTAAGCTGTTTGATTTTCAACAAAATGGGAAAACTTGTGTTATGCCCACATATGTGGTGTCTTGATGCATGTTTAGCAGTTCCATTGACAGTAATTGTTGTTCATGGACAACGACTGAATCAAAAGGTTAGGCCTTTCTAGCACTTGTGGACGCCATGGGATTAGTAGTATACAAGAAGGCCCCGCTATACGTCGCTTCGGTGTACGTCATTTTGTTATAACATCGTGGTCACAATGGGATATAGTTTCACTTTACGTCGCTATGTTCCGTCATACGTCGTCACCTGTGTTGCGTTAACATCGTCATTTTACAATTTGTGCAGTGCGTTTTCCCAGGCTTGTATCGTGTATTCACGCATAATTATGAGTTTAAAGCGCACAGTAAGGGATGAAAGTGTGTCTGGTTGTAAGAGAACCAGGAAAAGTGTTACTCTAGAGGTGAAGTTAGATGTGTTGCGTCGTTTTGAGGCTGGCGATCGGGTTGTTGATATCGGTAAAGTCCACGGTTTACCTCCAACCACGGAAGGGCAATTCGAGCAGGTGCTGACAAAATCAAAGCGGGTGATAAAAACGTAACCCCTGTAAGTGCTTCCAAGATCACTCGTACCAGAAGTACTCTTATGGAGAACAAGTAAGCACTATTGGCCGTCTGGATTGAAGACCAGAACCAACAGAATATGCCTGTGAGCAAGACGGCTATCCTAGAGAAAGCAAAGTTTCTCTATTAAGATCTAGCTAAGAAAGCGAGTGAGAGCAGTACTTGTAGTGCTGATGATAGTTTTGGAGCGAGTCGTGCTTTTAATGCCTCTACGTTCCAATAACTATAACACTCGCCCTCCAACCCACCTCTATTTAGCCAATAAATATCAACAACCATCAAACTAAACATACACTGTATTTCACTTAATTATAAGGGAAATAGTGTTTCGCTATACGTCGTTTCATTTAAAGTCGCGCTTTCCAAGAACGTAAACCCGACGTTAACCGGGGCCTTCCTGTACTTGCATTCGAAAGATCCCTTTCATAGACATATTGTAGATTGGGTATATGGTTCAGTAAATATTGAGTTCTGTTTATTTAAACTGTGTGAACAATTGAAAACAACATCTCATCTCATCTTATTCCTCTTGTATTCACCATCCATGTATCGAGGTGAAATATAAACAGCGGGACAGTGCCAGTTTTGGGGCTTTGTGTATCGATATTCCCATGGACTCTATTATTCCATCTGTCCATCGTTTACGTGTTCGGCCTCTTCCCGGTCTGTACATCATTGCCTGTTGTGGTATACTGTTAGTTGGTAACCTACTTGCATGGCCAAACCATTTGACTTGCTGCCTTCTGATAAAATCTAGCGCTGCTATAACCCTCACTGATTTCTTCATTTCTGATTTTCTCTCTTGATACATTGAGATTTCTTCTGAGGAATCTCATTTCTGTTGTGATTTCTTTTCCTCTTTTTTTCTGCCACTGTCCATGTTTGGCATTGGTAGCACAGAGTTGGTAGGAAGATTGTGTTGTTTATTTCTTTCTTAGTAACTATTGATACATGATTGTTCTTTAGTATTGATGCCATTTTCCCAATGAGTTGGTTTGCCTTATTGCAACTATTTTCGATCTCGTCTTCTGATTTGATATTTGATGATGTTATACTTCCTAGGTACTTGAAGCTCTTTACTATTTTCGGGGGCTGTTCTTGTGAGTGAATCGTTGTTGTTGTTGTTGTGTTTTTTTTCTTTGGTTACAGTCATTACCTCTGTTTTACTTGTGCTAATTTTCATGTTATATTCCGTACACACTCCATTTAGACTATTCATGTGGTCTAGTAATTCTGCTTCTGATTTTGCTATTAGTGCTTGATCGTCCGGAAATAGGAGTTTTTTAATAGTGAAATTTGCCGACGGTTCTTCTTCTGTGTTCTGTTCGTCATGCGGTGTTCTTGAGGCCTCTGTGTGGCCGGTATCTTTACATATGCTGTCTATATAAGTTATGAACAAGGGAGAGGACAAACACAACCTTGTTATACTCTGGACTTTATATTGAAGGGTTCTGAGTGCCCTCCATTTGTTCTCACTATGCATTCATTGTTGTTGTATAATATTGACAAAAACACAGTGTCTAGTGGGGGGAGGGAGAGGGTAATAACAATCATTGAGTCCATGGATGGGGCTTCTGGTCATTTTGGGCTAGTGCGACAAACTGTGAGGACCTGGGTTCGTGTTGCCAGGGCGTAAATCCTTCTGCAGCTAGAAATGGAAAAGAGCAGGATGGGCAGACCGTCGCCCAGATAAACTTTGAGAACCAATCCAGAAAGTAATATATATATATATATATATATATATATATATATATATATATATATATATATATATATATATATATATATATATATATATAGTTCGCGTGCCTATTAAAAGAAGTGTGAGACAGGGATGTGTAATGTCTCCAGGTCATTTTTTTCCCTGTACAGTGAAAATGTTTTCAGAAATGTAGAAGATATTATATGAATCACTATTGGGGGACGTAACATCAATAACATTAGAATTAGAAATGCGGATGATACAGTATTGATTGCAGACAATGAACAGGACCTGCAACATTTAGTAGATGCGGTTGTTGCACACAGTGAACAACTAGGGTTAGAATTGAATTGTAAGAAGACACAGATTATGGTCGTCACTATGAAGGAAGAAATACCACAATGTAATATACAAGTAAATGGACATATTCGTAAACAAGTGAATCGGTACATCTATCTTGGAACAGTCATAACATCTGATGGGAGATGCCTAGAAGAGATTAGAACAAAAATTGCCATTGCGAAGGTAGCCTTTTACGAGATGAAAAACATACTGACCAATAAAAAGATATCAATTGAAACGAGAAAAAGAGTGTTGAAGTGCTACATAGAACCTATACTTGTATATGGGTGTGAAGCGTGGAGAATGAGCAGCCAAGCTGAAAAATATCTGATGGCTGTGGAAATATCGTTTCTGAGGAAAATGCACAGAATACCATGAACAGACAGAAAAACCAACGAACAAGACCGCATCATCATCATCAAGTGCCCTGCCAGCTGGCGTAGGCGTTCATGGCTCTCCACAGATCTCGGTCTTTGGTTTTCTGGATCAACTCTGCTGCTGATATTCCTCCGTGCCACCGTCTCAATCCATCCAGTATCATTTCTCTTGGTCTGCCTCTGCCTCTCTTCCCCTCGATCTTTCCATTTGTCACGATGTTCTCCAATGCCTCTGTTCTCACTAAATGACCAATAGAAAGCTGTTTGTCTCTTTCTTATTGTTGTATATAGTGTTCTAGTTTCATTAGCCTGTTTCAGGCAGTCGTCGTTGGTTACTCTGGCAGACCAAGGAATTATCAACATTCGTCTCAGGAACCACATCTCTGTTGCTTCTAATTTCTTCTTAATTTGTTCATTTACATTCCAAGATTCACTGCCATACAGCAAAACTGGTTCTACATAGCATTTCAGCACTCTCTTTCTTACACTCAGTGATAGTGACCTATTGCACAAGATACTCTTAATTTTCTGAAATGCGGCCTTTGCCTGCCCTATTCTGCTCTTATTCTCTGCTGCACACCTTCCATCTGATGTTATAAATGCCCCTAGGTATCTAAAATTATCCACTTGGTTAAGAATTTTTCCTTCTATTTCTATGTCACATTTTGGTGTCACCATTTTCTTTGATATCACCATTGTTACTGTTTTCTTGATATTCAAGGAGAGTCCTTTCCTTGCACTCTCTGTTACTACAGTGTCCAACAATTGTTGCAGGTCTGTTGATTTATCTGCCACCAATACTGTGTCATCTGCACAGCGTATATTATTTATATGATAACCTCCAAATAGTATTCCTGGCATCTCTTTGATCTCTCTCATTATTACTTCGCTATATAGGGAGAAGAGATCTGGTGACAAGACACATCCCTGTCGTACTCCTAGCTTTATGTGTTCATAACTACCCAAGACCTACAAGAAACAAATGAAGATCGTAAACTGATTAAAGACATTAGGCGTAGACAGTCAAAAATTGTGGGCATGGTATGAGAAGAAATTAATTGGAGAACTTCGTGACAACTGGTAAGATCGAAGGGAAGAGATCAAGGGGAAGACCAAGAAGTAAATACCTGAATGGCTTGGCCAAGAGGCATGGTCGAGACAGAATCACGGAGCTGATCCATGGCTCTGGTGATCGAGTGAGATGACAAAACATGACGGCCACGCTTATCGGCATGGCACATGAAGGACAATGGATGGAGTATGGGACAGAGTATCTACAGGGATAAGTAGACAGCACTGAAGTTGAGCAGAACAGGGTACTCACTTGTCTAGAAGTCGGAAATTTCTGCCAAAGGCAGAGGTAAAATACCTCGTGTGGATGTTGAATTCAAAGGGATACCATCACATTATCTTTCAAAACGTTCATGGGATTCTACAATTTAGATTAGGAGACACTGAAATCTAAGGAGAAACGTGAACATCTACTCCGTGGCAGGGCACATGGTGATAATGATTGTCAACAGACCCGAACCCAATGCCCAGGTAGTACTAAGTATGAAAACAATTAGTATAAGTTCGAGAAAACATCCTTGTAACTTACCTGCAGGGACCCGAGTAGCATTACAAAAATAATGTGAAAAATGAAAGATGTAAAAGCATCTTGTGACCAAACATTGAGATTCTTCCTGGTACACTCAAGAGACAGACACGTGCAGAGGCAACCAGACCTAAGGCTGCAGAAGGTCATCGTACTGGAGGCACTGACCGCTAGGAGTACACGAAAGCCACAGGGTCTGGCACTGACAAAAAGGCAGAGGTTGGGACAGGATCTAAAACATTTGAGTGTAGAGGTGGATAGGGCGTGATCGAGGTGGAAGTGTTTCATGCGATCAGTACATTTGATCATAATTCGGTGGAAGTGCGCTCCAAGCGATCAGTAAATTTGATCATAATTCGGTGGAATTGCGCTCCAAGCGATCAGTAAATTTGATCATAATTCAGTGGAAGTGCTCCAAGCTATCAGTAAATTTGATCATATTTTGGTGGAAGTGCTCCAAGCGATCAGTAAATTTGATCATAATGCAGTGGAAGTGCCCCGAGCGATAAGTAAATTTGATTATACTTCGGTGGAAGTGCTCCAAGCGATCAGTAAATTTGATCATACTTCGGTGGAAGTGCTCCAAGCGATCAGGTAATTTAATCATATGCCAGACACTGTGAATAACATATGTTAACAGAAATAAAAGGAAAAACAATTACAGTTAAGAAAAGCTGGATAGTGTCCTGCTTTATCGGGAGTATTTTAAAATCGATAGGAAGAAAATGCTCGTTATTATTGCTAAGAAATGAATGTGTCATTTATAAAAAGATGAAGAATTAAAAACTTGCGACTTGGTAACCGATAGTCGAATGTGACCTTTGTGTGTCTGTTTTGGACGTTACTGTTAGTCTCTGGTTAGTATACAAGATATAATGAGATGTCAAGCTGCCATGTACTATATTTGTAAATTCAAATAATGAATCACCCAAAATTAATAGAATCGGTGAGCTTTACTAGAATGGGATCACAGGTAAAGAAACTGGATGCTTCGGCCAAAGCCTTTGTCACAGACAACCAACAAACGCACACCAATAAAACTATATATATACAATATATATCCGCATGTATGTTATTTATGCGTTCGCGAACAGTCATTCCGATTGAGATCAAATTTTCTACATGTGTTTTTCTCATTACCGTGCAGCCAACTGTCATAGTTTGTTAGTGTACAACCAGTTATTTACGTAATAAAATTTAATTTTTTAATTTAGATTATAATTAATATATAGCGAGGGGACTTAACTTAAGAAAAGTTATATCAAGGGAAATAACTTTTAGTATCATTGCTATATATTTTATATATAATTGTTGCATTTTTATCAAAGCTTTATAAAATGTTTATCTATAGTTATCTACAGGCATATGCGTTATAATACATGATGATAAAATCTTTAAGGCATTTTTAAAGTTTTCATAAAAATAATGCATCTATTTTAAATACGTGAAAATTTTCTACCTCATCTTTTTATTTTTCTTCAACAGCACATTAGATGAGTTACTAAATTTTTTTTTTTTAAACATTCCCACCCACGTTGGGTATTTATGATGCCCTGTTAAACATTGCCTCAACGAGTTATTTTTCATGCGTTTTGTTGTCAAAGAATTGCTTCATAAGGGATGTTGAATGAAAGAATGTATGAGAGGAAATGGAGAAGAAGGGCAGAATGTAGGACGGGCCTGCGTGCCCAATTCTTAACCCTTTGAAAATAGAGATTTTCGTTCCTTTAAAAACAATAGTAATTTTTTTGTGAGAGAAAGTTACTTGCATATCCTTTGCAGTACTCTGCAGTCAACCCACCGCCCACCATTTATTGGCTGTTTGTGAGATCTTGGTAAGTTTACTTTCAGTACTATCTATTCTTCTACTACACAGACAGACAGACAGACAGACAGACAGACAGACAGACAGACAGACAGACAGACAGACAGACAGACAGACAGACAGACAGACAGACAGACAGATTGATCCCCGCCAGGCGCTGGGCGAAGCCGGGCCGGGTTCTCTAGATGGATGGATGGATGGATGGATGGACGGACGGATGGATGGATGGATGCATGGATGGATGGATGGATTGATAGAGAGAGGTCGGTAGATAGGTAGGTAGGTGGTTAGGTAGGCAGGCAAGCAGGCAGGCAGGCAGCAGACAGACAAACAGACAGGCAGGCAGGGAGGCAGGCAGGGAGGCAGGCAGACAGACAGACAGACGGACGGACGGACGGACGGACAGACAGACAGACAGACAGACCCCCGCCAGGGGCTGGGCGAAGCCGGGCAGGGTCAGCTGATATATATATATATATATACTAGCTGACCCGGCCCGGCTTCGCCCAGACTCTGGTGGGGAGCATCTCATTTAATTCATATACGTAGTCATATAAGTTCTCGTTCCCGTTACCGACTATCTGTCTGTCTGTCTGTCTGTCTGTCTGTCTGTCTGTCTATCTGTCTGTCTGTCTGTCTGTCTGTCTGACCCGGCCCGTCTTCGCCCAGACTCTGATGGGGAGCATCTCATTTAATTCATATAAGTAGTCATATAAGTTCCCGTTCCGACTATCTATCTGTCTGTCTGTCTGACCCGGCCCGGCATCGCCCAACTCCTGGTGGGGAGCATCTCATTTAATTCATATAAGTAGTCATATAAGTTCCCGTTCCCGACTGTCTGTCTGTCTGTCTGTCTGTCTGTATGTATGTCTGTCTGTCTGTCTGTCTATCTGTCTGTCTGTCTGTCTGTCTGTCTGTTTGTCTGTATGTCTATCTGTCTGTCTGTCTGTCTGTCTGTCTGTCTGTCTGTCTGTCTATCTATCTATCTGTCTGTCTGTCTGTCTGTCTGTCTGTCTGACCCGGCCCAGCCCATGGTGGAGAGCATCTCATTTAAATTATATAAGTAGTCATATAAGATCCCGTTCCCGACTATCTGTCTGACTGTCTGTCTGTCTTGGGTAAATGTAGGAGGGAGGAGGAAGAGGGAGGTGGAGGAGGGAAGAGGAGGGAGGAGGAGGGAGGAGACAGGAGGAGTAGGGAGGAATAGGAGGGAGGAGGAGGGATTAGGAGGAGGAGGGAGGAGTAGGGTGGAGGAGGAGGCGAGGCGGAGGGAGGAGGAAGAGGGAGGAGGAGGGAGAAGGAGGGAGGAGGAGAACGCAGGAGGAGAAGGGAGCAGGAAGAGGAGAGGGAGGAGGAGGGAGAGGGAGGAGGAGGGAGGAGGAGAGAGTAGGAGGAGGGAGGAGGCGGAGGGAGAAGGAAGAGGGAGGAGGAAGAGGGAGAAGGAGGAGGGAGAAGGAGGAGAAGGAGGGGGAGGAGGAGGAAGGAAGAGGAGGAGGGGAGGAGGAGGAGGGAGGAGGAATGTGAAGGGAGGAGGGGGAGGAGGTAGAGGGAGGAGGAGGGAGGAGGAGGAGGTAGAGGGAGGAGGAGGGAGGAGGAGGGAGGAGGCGGAGAGGGAGGAGGAGGAAGGAGGAGGGGGAGGAGTGAGGAGGAGGAGGAAGAAGGAGGAGGAGGGAGGAGGAGTGGTGAGGAGGAGGGAGGAGGAGGGAGGAGGAGAGAGGAGGAGGAGGGAGGAGGAGGGAGGAGGAGGGAGGAGGAGGAATGTGAAGGGAGGAGGAGGGAGGAAGTAGAGGGAGGAGGAGGAGTGAGGAGGAGGAGAGGGAGGAGGAGGAAGGAGGAGGGGGAGGAGTGAGGAGGAGGAGGGAGGAAGAAGGAGGAGGAGGGAGAAGGAGGGATGAGGAGGAGGAGGGAGGAGGAATGTGAAGGGAGGAGGAGGTAGAGGGAGGAGGAGGGAGGAGGAGAAGGGAGGAGGAGGGATGAGAAGGAGGGAGGAGGAGGAAGAGGAGGAGGAGGAATGTGAAGGGAGGAGGAGGGAGGAGGTAGAGGGAGGAGGAGGAGGGAGGAGGAGGAGGAGGGAGGAGGAGGGGGAGGAGGGAGGAGGAGGAGGAGGGAGGAAGAAGGAGGAGGAGGGAAAAGGAGGGATGAGAAGGAGGAGGTAGGAGGAGGAAGAGGGGGAGGAGGAGGAATGTGAAGGGAGGAGGAGGGATAGGGAGGAGGGGGAGGGGAAGAGGAAGAGGGTAGGAGGAAGAGTGGAGAGGAGGAGGGAGGAGGTAGAGGGAGGAAAAGGAGGGAGGAAAAGGGAGGAGGGAGGAGGAGAGAGGAGGAGGAGGGAGGAGGTAGGAGGAGGAGGAAGAGGGAGGAGGAGGGAGGAGAAGGAAGGAGGAGGAAGAAGGAGGAGGAAGAAGGAGGAGGAAGAGGGAGGAGGATGGAGGAGGGAGAGGGAGGAAGAGGGAGGAGGAGGAAGGAGGAGGAATAGGAAGGAGGAGGAAGAGGGAGGAGGAGGATGGAGGAGGGAGAGGGAGGAGGGGAAGAGGAAGAGGGTAGGAGGAGGAGGGGAGAGGAGGAGAAGGAGGGAGGAGGAGGAGGAGGGAGGAGGAGGGGAGAGGAGGAGGGAGGAGGAGGGGAGAGGAGGAGGGAGGAGGCAGAGGGAGAAGAAGGAAGGAGGAGGAGGAAGGAGGGAGAGGAAGGAGGGAGAATGAGGAGGGGAGGAAGGAAAGGGAGGTGGAAAAGGAGGAGGGAGGAGGAAAGAGGTAGGGGGAGGAGGAGGTAGAGGGAGGAGGAGGAGGAAGGAAGGAGGAGGAAGAGGAGGAGAAGGGAGGAGGAGGGTGGAGGGAGGAGGAGGAGGTAGAGGGAGGAGGAGGGAGGAGGTAGGAGGAGGAAGAGGGAAGAGGGAGAAGAAGGGAGAAAGAGGAGGGAGGATGATGAGGGAGAAGGAGGCAGGAGGAGGAGAGAGGCAGGAGGAGGAGGGATGAGGAGGGAGAGGGAGGAGGAGGGAAGATGAGGGAGGAGGCGGAGGGAGTAGGAGGGAGGAGGATGGAGGAGGAGGGGAGAGGAAGAGGGAGAAGGAAGAGGGAGAAGGAGGAGGTAGGAGGGAGAAGGATGAGAGGGAGGAGGAAGAGGAGAAGGGTGGAGGGAGGAGGTAGAGGGAGGAGAAGAGAGGAGGAGAGAGTTCGCCATTCCGAATTCATACTCGTCTAGTTCTTCCCTTCTACACGACTGTAGATAACTTCTTTACACATAAAAAGATGAATTGTTATTGATATTGCCGTGGCATGGAGGAATATCAGCAGCAGAGTTGATCCAAAAAACCAAAGACTGAGATCTACGGAGAGCCATGAACGCCTACGCCAGCCGGCACGGCACTTGATGATGATGATTGCCGTGTGACGATTCTGTGTAGTCACGTCATTTTCTTCCCTTTCCCTAGCGTTTTGGTTCGGGGATTCTTTCATCATCATCATCATATATTTACATACGTATTTTGGGAGGGGGAGGAGGGAGGAGGAGGAAGAAGAAAAAAAAACTATGACAGTTGACAGCTCTGGAATGAAAGGAAGGCGTGTAGAAAATTTCATCTCAATCGGATGGGCCGTTCGCGAACAAATAAAGGACATACATATTTACATACATACATACATACACATATACATACACTTTGTTTTATATATATATATATATATATATATATATATATATATATATATATATATATATATATATATATATATATATATATATATATATATATATATGGTACCTCGGGTTACGAACGCCTCAGGTCACGAACACTTCGGGTTACGAACAACAACTTCGAAATTGTTTGTGTCTCAGGTAACGAACAGTGCCTCGGGTTACGAACGAAGGCGAGAGAGAGAGAGAGAGAGAGCGAGCAAGAGAGAGCGAGAGAGAGCGAGAGAGAGAGAGCGAGAGAGAGAGCGCGCGTGCAAGTTTAACGTTGGAGGCAAACGATCACGTACAGTACAAACGAAGGCCACGCAGTACTAACATCACTTAGCGCTAGCCTAGTATCCTAGTTTTGCACGTGTACGCAGCCTCGCTTTCATTGGCCTTACTACACAACAGTAAAATATTTCTTAGCAGTGGTACCGTATTCAGTTTATCTCTTTCATTATTTTCCTTTTTAACCCCATCAATTATGAGTTCAAAGAACGGTAGTGGTGCTGCTAGGAAGAAGAAACTTATAACAGTGGGACTAAAGAAGGAAATAATTATGAAACATTAAAGTGGCGTTGGTGTGTGTGACATCGCTAATGAGTACAGCATGGCAAAATCAACTATCTCCACCTACATAAAGAACAAAGAGTTACTCAAATCAGTCGATGTGACTAAAGGCGTAGTTAAGCTGCAAGAAGCAAAGACCTCAAATTTGAGAAAAAGTTGAAAATTTTCTCTTGATCTGGACCAATGAAAAGCAACTTGCAGGAGACAGTGTTAGTGAGGCAATAATATGTGAAAAGGCGAAGCTGTTGCACGGTGATTTATTGTTTAAATTGCTTGGTACAAGTGCTGAGACTGGCGATTTTAAAATCAGCAGAGGCTTTTTTGAAAAGTTCAAAAAAAAAAAAAAAAAAAAAAGCAGAAGTGGCATTCATAGTGTAATTAGGCACGGAGAGGCTGAAAGTTTTAACGATAAAGGAGCAGCAGCGTTCAAGATGGAATTTGATACGATCATCAAAGAGGAAAACTACGTTCCACAACAAGTCTTTAATTGCGATGAAACGGGCCTCTTCGGAAAAAAAAATATGCCACAGAGGACCTTTATCACCCAGGAGAAGAAAGCACTGCCGGGGCACAAACCAATGAAGACAGGCTAACTCTGCTGTTCTGTACCAATGTAGTGGATGAGATTGTGTCCTGGGGCAAAATTATGGGCTTGGAAGTCGACGGCAATGACTTGGAGGAACTGATTGGGGACCACACTACAGATGAGCTTGTGGATTATCAGAATGAACAGCTAAAGACATTAAAGGAGGAGCCCTCGTCCGATGATGAGGAGCCAGTGACTGTTTCAACTGCCAGGATTAAAGAAATTTGCAGCAAGTGGGCAGATGTCGAAGACTTCATTGTGAACCATCATCCAAACAAACTTGTTGCTAACAGGGTGGTAAACCTGATGAATGATAACGTGATGGCCCACTTAGAAAGATTCTCCAGCAAAGGAAGCGACAAACATCCCTTAATAGTTTCTTGGTGCAGAAAGATTCCCAGTCGGCTGCCAAGAAATAGCGACAAGAAACTTCTGAAACTAATGATTCAGAATAGCAAAGAACGTGACAAATTTCCCATAATCGTTTATGTTATTTTACATTTAATTTATTTGGTTGTTTTCGTTACCTTTCGTTACCTTTATTTAATACGTGAAGTACACGTATTCTTTGCGTTTTGTCAGGTAAACGACCGGATGTTAATAAAAAAAAGAACGATTCTTTCATCTTAAAAATTGTTTTCTTGCCTACTAAATTTATTTTTCTTTTATTGCTTTCCTGCCGTACACAGTTACGCCGCTTTCCGAGAGTCATCCTATACATTTATCTATTTCTTACACTGCCCAGCTAATCATCACCACCACCGCTGCATCCATTTTGTAGAAGCATTAATGTTGCAATGAGGTGATACATTTGGCTGCTTCCAGTTGGTTATGACAGCCGATTCGGCCTCAAACCAATCCGTGAACTAGGGTATGCCTACCCAGCATGTGAAGACAGGATTCGGCAGACTGCGCGGAAGAAATCACTGATGATTCAACGGAGAAGACGGCGTTTACCTGCAAAGCATTGTGGAACGTGATGAGTACGGCAAGGCATGTAGAGAGCCCTGGTCATCCACAGCACCTGTATTCATCTCCAGTCGTCTTGACATGTCTTGCCACTGGATTCACATGGACTCAAGCGAGACAGTGTGGTCGACGAATTGCGCAACTCTTCCTCACTTTAATCCAATTCATCGTGCAAGTCATTCGTCATCTAACAACAAGAACACAGTGATAGTGCATGTCGAATCTCTTAAAGTCTACGTCCAGAAATCAGCTTCTTCTGCCTTCTATCTCCCAGTGGAGTATAGACCTTCAGCCGATTCACGCCCATCCCTTTTATCCTTTGTTATATCCTGCAGCTCCTTCCATGTCCTCTCAATATTATTCTTTAATTCATTTCTTTGTGTGTTTGTAGATCTTTCTTTATTACTGTTGTCATGTGGGTTCCAGAGGAAGGACTTTCTAGCTATCTTCTAGTGCGAGATCCTTTATCAATCTTAGTTAATAGGGTTATCTTTCTTTTCTATCCTGTAGACATGTTCGAGATTGGTTTGATTTGCAGCTCTATCTTCTCGGGATAAGGTAACCAGTCCCACACCACCACCACCTGGTGGGCTCACACGACATGCATGGTAGTTTACAGTATAACTATTCTATGCTCCCCTTATGTGCCCATATAGCAAACGGGCGAAGTGAAGTAATGCATTGTGAATAGTTACATTTAGCCAACACTGTACAGTTAGACTATTCACATTCACTTGTAACAGTACACTTTGACTGCTATAGTTTTCCATACGCCAAAAAAATATGGTTGTCCGCCATTTCTTTCCTTCTAATCTATGACCGTAGCCATTGTCTCTATACAGAGATTTTATTGTTGTTCATTTTCTCTCTTTGAACTTAAGCGTAGTCAATCACATGCCACTACTTCTAGTACAACACAGGACTTCTTTTTGCGTGGAAATTAACTTTCCTAATTGCCAGTGTCCCTCGCCATCAGTCGACCCCACTCCGGCTTCAGAGGTACTGACAGTTTACAGGTTCACAATGTTAATTTTTCTTCCTATGTAAATGTATAATGCTCTTGATGAACGAAAGACGAGTGATTGGAAGGGCCGAATGTAAGACGGGCCTGCGCGCCCAATTTGTGACCCTAATAAAGTTGATTTGATTTGATTTGATTTCAGGTTCGACTTCACTGCACCGGGTGTTATCCCAAATGGCTCGGTTTCTTTCCGCAGAGCCGAACCTTCTCTCGAAAGATACGCACAGAGAATGAACTCGGCAGTTCCAGTGACAACCCTCAGTGTTCCCCGAAACAAATTGCGCTCATGACCTTGTTAACGGAGTCTAGAGACAAACTCACGACCTTTGGCCCGCGAGGCATATGATGTAACAACTTCCCCGGAGATCCCCTTACGTGAATGTGGCAGAGTACTGTAGACTTTCAAAATGCCGCCAGATTTTGTTTAGCAAATATTTCAAATGTGAAGCGACCAACAGACATATCTTGATATGCCCATTTAAAGTTGATGGTTTCATTGTTCGATGCCTGCTTGGCTATTTGGCGTTCAGTGTGTTACCTAACTTTTGGTTGAAAAATTTTAAATCGCGATGGACTTTGTTTATTTCCTACATTACACATATGCCGACTTTGTAACAAAAGGTTACGAATGCAACTCGTAATCTCGTTCTAAACACAGCTGCCGGCGATTTGGAAGCAGACCGCTTTGCGTTGGTTTCCTTACAAAGGTATGCGTTTCTGTCCTCCAGAAAGCAATGGCAAAATACTGAACGTAAACTTGCCAAGAATGACCAACAGCCAAAATATTCTGAGGTTGACAACGGTGTCCTGTAAATGATATGAAACTAACGTTTTAACATGACACATGTAACGCTGAATATAAAACCTGTCTACTGATTAGCATTGCCACTGGCACTTACTTGTATTGTTCTTTTCTTTGAAGGTACCAAGCACCGAACGGCGATCTTACTGGCACATAGAACAACATCAAGGACATCTGAAACAGAAGATAGCTCTTGGATATGATCGCAGAGGTCCTGAAGATGATTTAAATATCTCATTAGCAGATTTTAATATTTACAGGCCACCTGTAAAACATCTAAGTTGCTGATTTTCGCGGTTCCAGGCACTTTTTGAAGCCATGCATTAGAAATTAAAAAAAAAAATCCTAACTAACCTTGAAATAGAATTAGGCCAATTTATTGTCTGTGGAAAATACGACGCTAAGATTACATTTAAAGTAAAAACAAATAAATAAAAGTAGAGGGCCTCTTTTCACTCCATGAGCTGAATCCTGGGTACGTGGTGCTAGCTGTATAATTTAGACCGATTGGCACTCGATGGGTGTTGTGGTAAGCATCATGTCGGCCGCCTTTATCTCTCATTGAATTTGCTGGTACCTAATTTAAGCTGGATCGGCATGGGTGAGCGTGTCAATGAAAAAATAAACTCTCGCCTCGAAGAGAATTCGAACATATGACTACCGGGCTGTATGCAAGCATGATAGCCACTGCGCCACCGCGCCACCCGTGAACCGTTACAAACAGGGTACCTGCATTTTTATAACATTTTCACATTAATTCCCCACACCTTTAAGAACGCAAATTAGGTTATAAGGTAAACAACAACAAAGTTTTATATCACAAATGAAGCATGTGTAAATGTTGACTATTTGTTCTGTTAGAAGCGAAGAAACATTAACAGTGGGAAGTGGGCTAAAGTTGACATTGATTATAAAACACACATAATGTAATTACATAATCTAATTTACTGACCCAGAATAATCAATCGATCTGTTATTGTACACACTTGCATTTACTATGTTCGATTTCCAGTAGCGGAATAAGAATGCAGTCAGCTTGTGTCTTTTGAAATGACTCATGAAATTCACATGTCGTTGCTGACTTAATTGTTTCCTTCTGTTTAACCAACATCCGTAACCTCTAGTACTTTACTATGGCCTCGAATGTAAATGTCAAAGGAGTCATTTCCGGACAACTCCTTCTGGTCCTCACATTTGTCACTGCATTTGCCAACTTAGCCTTTCAACCACAGCCTGAACCGACCAATTCGAGCATTCCAACTCTGGCAGCAATGATCGAAGGAGACATCATCATCGGTGGTCTGTTTCCAGTTCACGACAAAGGAGAAAAGGGATGCGGGTTAATCAGCGCAGATCGCGGCATTGAGCGTTTAGAAGCTATGCTGTTTACAATTGACGAGATCAATAGTAACTACGACATTCTTCCAGGAATTAGACTTGGTACTTCAGCCTTCGACACGTGTGGACGAGCCCCCTACGCATTGGAACAATCTTTGGAATTCATCCGGGCGTCTATAACGTCCTTAGATTCAACAGAGTTTTACTGCAGCGACGGTTCTAAAGCCACCGCTAAACAACTGCCAACAGCGGTGGCAGGTGTTGTTGGTGGATCCTACAGTACCGTTTCTATTCAGGTCGCAAACTTGCTACGACTTTTCAAGGTTCCACAGATAAGCTACGCTTCTACCTCAGTGGCTTTAAGTGATAAAACTCGATACGATTACTTCGTTAGGACAGTTCCCCCTGATACACTCCAGGCAAAGGCCCTAGTAGACATTGTCCAAGAGTTCAACTGGACGTATGTGTCTGTGGTCCATTCTGAAGGTGAGTATGGCGAGCCAGGCACCGATTTCTTTAAACGTGAAGCCAGATCGAGAAACATCTGCATCGCTGCAGACATCAAGATAGTTCTAACTGCTACAAACGCAACTTATGATCAGGTAATAGTAGATCTGCAAGAGAAACCAGAAGCAACGGTCGTGATCGTGTTTGTGCGGATTGAAGATGCTACAGGCTTGCTGAATGCTGCAACCAGGAAAAACCTCACAGGAAAGTTCGTTTGGCTGGCTAGCGATGCATGGGGCAACAGATACACGCCCGTTAAAAACAACCCTCTAGCGGCTCAAGGCGCAATAACTTTAGAGCTTCAATCCACACAGATTTCCAAATTCGAAACTTATTTCTTAAATCTGAACCCTCGAACTAACAAACGTAACCCTTGGTTTATAGAATACTGGGAAGACGTACACAAATGTGCTTGGAACGAGGTTACCGATTCTACTGGAGAACCTGTTTCTAAGGAATCTAAGCCTTGCCTGGGTGATGAAAGGATTAACCGAAAAATTACGTCACAAGAGAGCAAAGTTCAGTTCATATATGACGCAGTATATGCTTTCGCTTATGCCTTGGATAAAATGCACAAAGATCTATGTCCAGGCATGACTGGTGTATGCCAGACTATGGCCAAGATTGATGGAGAAAAACTACTTAGGGAGTACCTTCTCAACGTCTCATTTAATGGTAAGTATAAATGGTTGTGTGTCTTTGAATGCATTCTTCATTGTAATATTGTAAAAGTAAGCCCATTTTAAGTGCTTTCTAGGGAGTTGGGTGATTAAATGGATTCGAGGATTATCTTTATGGTACTGTATAACCATCTATTAGTTCTCTGATCTTCTTATTTAGATCACGCTGTAAAATCATATATTAGAACTATGATTCCTCATTTAGATACCCTTCTAAAACGATTGATTAATGTCCCGAATCCTCGTTTATATCACACTGTAAAACCATCTAGTGTAACCTCATTTAGATCGCACTTTAAAACATCTTTAATGTACTTGAATCTCCTCGTTTAGACCACACGGTAAAGCCACCTGTTAGTACTACGTTTCCTCAGTTAGATTATACTGTACAACAACCTACCGTAAAACTATTTCCTATTTACATCACACTGTACAACAATTTTCTGTACACCGATTTTCCGTTTATATCACACTGTACAACAACCTACTGTACACCGATTTCCCGTTATATCACAGTGTACAACAACCTACTGTACACCGATTTTCCGTTTATACCAAACTGTACAACAATCTAGCCTGCTCTGTGCCGAAGGGTTATAGACGCAATTCGTAATCCCGGATACCGCGTTCGAAACACAGCTACGGGCGGTTTGGAAGCAGATCGCCCTGCGTTGGGTTTCATATAATGGTATGAGTGCCGGTCGTTCAGAAAGCATTGGCGAACTACTCAACGTAAACTTGTCAAGAAATCACGAACAGCAAGAAAGCTGGGGTTGATTGCCGGGTCCTGTAAAGGATATGCAACTAACATGTGTACAAGAATCTACCGTGCCTTATGCGCGACTAACTACCCTGTATACAAGAGACCTTGGGTGATAAATGTTGTTAACACTGCCTACTTTTTTGTATGCCTGCACTGTGAAAATCAACCTTTTCCGTGTGATTCCACGGTCATGTCTGTAACAACGTTGAACGGTAGTTGCTGATAAAATATTTATCTCATAACGGACACAAAAATAGCTGATAGATGAACGAATTGTACACTAAATTCCAATCAATTTATAATGTCCTCGGCGAAATGGCATACTCAAGAACGCATTGTGAAAAGTCCGTCCCTTGAATGCATTCATATATATATATATATATATATATATATATATATATATATATATATATATATATATATATATATATATATATATATATATATATATATATATATATATTAGAGATCTCCGTAATTGGGAATATTTCTCAGAATTATAATTTTAAAAAAGGGGAAAGAAATACTGCGGTCAATAAAGAACTACTGGTTCATAATCAAGCAGGATAGTCTTATTTTTGCCGTTGGCGGAAAAAATGGATAGAATCCCTTAATTGACAGGTTTTCTTTCAGTCTTCATGATACTATCACAATTTGTGTACAGAAAATATCCAATACAAGATACCGCTATGTGAATGCTAGATTTCTGCCGAGTTTCGTCCAAAGACCAAATGAACAAAATGGGTATACAGTATGTCGTAATCCCGTCTCTGCCATGCCTTTAGTTCATGTGTATTTATGTGCTGCGATACCAATTGATAAGGAACTTCTGAGTGTCCTAAAGGACATCAAAGTAGCCAGAGAAACACAGTCAAGGTGTTATTGATTCTATGAATAATAGCCGATAATGATAAAGGCTGCATAGTACATTATGAAAGATAGACCAATGGTGATGCAGACTACGTGATGCATTATACAAGACTAACCAACGGTGATGAAGGCTACATAGTGCATTATTAAAGACTAACTATTGGTGATGCAGGCTACATAGCGCTTTATTCAAGACTAACAATTAGTGATGCAGGCTACATGGTGCATTATTCAAGACTAACCAATGGTGATGAAGGTTACATCGTGCATTATTCAAGACTAACAATTAGTGATACAGGCTACATGGTGCTTTATTCAAGACTAACAATTAGTGATGCAGGCTACATGGTGCATTATTCAAGACTAACAATTAGTGATGCAGGCTACATGGTGCATTATTCAAGACTAACCAATGGTGATGAAGGTTACATCGTGCATTATTCAAGACTAGAGAGGGGTTAAAAATTGACCTG
The DNA here is from genome assembly GCA_014155875.1 of Cepaea nemoralis. Taxonomy (NCBI): domain Eukaryota; kingdom Metazoa; phylum Mollusca; class Gastropoda; order Stylommatophora; family Helicidae; genus Cepaea; species Cepaea nemoralis. The sequence goes on along the minus strand of JACEFZ010028151.1, from coordinate 48,479 downwards.
GCCCAGAAAGGCTATCCAACCTAAAATGGGTATAACAGGAAAATTTCTGGGAAGCAACGCGCGTGATATTGACCACATCGCACAACAAAAGCTGATAGTGCTAGCACCATACGCCCATAGTGCCTCAAGGCATAGAAGGAGATCCCTTTTATAGACAGGATTTGAGCTCGCGACTTACAAGTAATGTTGTGGTTTTTTTTTTTGTTTTTTTTTTTTTGGGGGGAGGGGTAGTGCGTGATTTTTTGTTTGTTGGGGGGGGGGGGGGGGGGGGTAAATGCATTGGCATCGAGGTTAGTGCATTTGCTTACCAAAACAGGATTCTGGCTTCAGTCCTCAGTGGAAACTCTGGAGTCGTTACAGTCTCATAAAAAAATGAATACCACACAATTTTCTAAATTGTCTGGACAAAAAATTCCACTAGAACTGGCCACCTCACTTCAAACATCGTGGCCTAAGATATATTAAGACCTAACAATTCACATCCAATGGCAGTCTCTGCCATGGTAGTACCTTTAAAGTATATGCGATATGTTCAACACTTTTGTATTCAGTTGGAATGTAGGAGAAGAAAGGGTCAGAAGAAGGTTGCGAAACTGGGAATATCGTGGGTGTTACAGACAGCGGTCGTCAGAGGGAGATCACAATGGATGCGTCGGTCAAAGACATGGAAGACAACAGCTGGTCCAGCTTATGAATAACACATGCGACAGGTATTTGTGGAACAACATGAATGTCTTCAGATGTCGACAAGGCACATGATGGTAATTAATATAAACAATAAAGGACCATGTCCCGTGTGTATATTTATATGGACACTTGAAGCTGCCAAGAGTAAACAAGAGTTTTGAGATCTACAATAACACATTTTCATTACATACTTCCATTCTTTCACAAATGGGATTCTAAACGCCGGGTCAGCTGTATCTGTGGGACGCAGAGGTGTTTCCAAGGCACCAGGGCCGGGTTATATACTGGCCAAGACCTATTGACGCGTCCTCGTCGAGCGTCCTGGGCAACAGGTCCCTTCGGGGTCCTGGCGAAAGTCAGTAGGATCGCCGATTCCTACGAAGTCGGAGAGTGTCTGCCTGTACGGCGAGGAACCACCAGTCTGCACACCAATAAGCCAGACATGGGACAACGGATACTCACGCAAAACTCAGGTCCTGTATGACATCACACTGATGTTGGACAACAGGATGCCTTCATCCGACATACAGGACTTCGCGTTGGAGCTCAAGCCAACGAACACAAGCAAGCAAGCAAGCAAGCAAGCTGTATCTGTAATTTCTATTTCCAGCGCGATTCAGGTCAATTTTAAAAATCCGCTCTAGTGTGGAGTTGAACTAAAGACTTCCAGGCCGGCATGCGAGCATTTATTTTAAAGACACACAGCGTTTCTGGCTTCAGATTGTGGCTGAACTGAACTTTTAAAACGAAAATCATCTGTAAAAATGCTGGCAAGTTCCAGACTTTGATTCACCGTTTGCAACGTGTTTTGTTCATTATGACTTTATTGTGTCGCCGTGTGATACAATGGTTATTGAAATGGAGCCTAAGCTAGTATACAAATTGACGGCATAAAAATATCCAAAGCTGTGAAAAGCACGTCAAGAGTTTATGGAAATTATCTGATGTCTCCGTGGCCAAAGGCTTGCGAACGCGGTTCGTGAGCCGGGTACCAGGCGTTCGAAGCTCAGCTGCGACCGATTTGTGCAGCAGATTGGGTCGCGTTGTGTTATAACGTGCTGGTATGGGAGCCGGTCGTTCAGAAAGCAATGGCAAACTACTTGTAACACTTGCCTTGTACATCAACAGCAGCTGATAAATGCTGGTGTTGACTGCAACGTCCCGTAAGGGATACGCAACACAATTCTTGATTCTTGAGATGTGATTTTATAGAAGAATGATGAGTTTACCGTGGAGGGATAGAAAGACCAATGAAGATATCTCACTCACAACGAGAACTGGTTACTGGCGCTACAAGACAGTCCACATTATTTGACCAATGAAGATACCTCACTCACAACGAGAACTGGTTACTGGCGCTACAAGACAGTCCACATTATTTGACCAATGAAGATACTCACAACGAGAACTGGTTACTGGCGCTACAAGACAGTCCACATTATTTGACCAATGAAGATACCTCACTCACAACGAGAACTGGTTACTCGCGCTACAAGACAGTCCACATTATTTGACCAATGAAGATACCTCACTCACAACGAGAACTGGTTACTCGCGCTACAAGACAGTCCAAATTCTTTGACCAATGAAGATACCTCACTCACAACGAGAACTGGTTACTCGCGCTACAAGACAGTCCACATTCTTTGACCAATGAAGATATCTCACTCACAACGAGAACTGGTTACTGGCGCTACAAGACAGTCCACATTCTTTGACCAATGAAGATATCTCACTCACAACGAGAACTGGTTACTCGCGCTACAAGACAGTCCACATTCTTTAGGCATGTCTTGAAAAGGCGACAGCTGGAGTATGTTGTCACAACGGAAAAGTTGGATGGGAAGAGAAGCAGCGGGAGAACAATAGAGAAGATGCTTGGCAGTTTGACAACATGGGATGGAGGAACGTCGGTATTAGAAATGATTCAAAGAACAAGAGACAGAAGGCTGTGGGCAGGCATGACCACCAGCGTCACACGGCGTGGACTATAAGCAGATGATGGAAGGGACATTGAGCAGCAGCGGAAATTATGATGATATTGATTCACCTCTGATTGGACCATTGAATGATAGCAGGAATTTGGCGAATACAATCAGTTGTCTAGGTAGAACCATCGCACATGATGTTGATGTATTAAACATTACATATTCTAGGTCATGGTGTAATGAGATGGGGTGGCCATTTCCCTTTACCATCCCCTTTAGTTCTCAGACAATTCCCCAAAAAATCGGAAAATCGTATTGTATTTAAAGGGACGCAAGCTGCCACAAACACATAGTTAGACAAATACAGTAATAATAACCAGGTACCATCGACAAAATGAAAGTACAAGGTATATAAACTGACGGGTGCAAGTATGCTACCGACGTTTACTCTCGCTGGCTGTTTTCTTGTAGTCTCCCAGCAAGTACACTTCACCCCAAAATCATAGAACTATATGTTTTGCATATCCTTTACATGACGTTCGCTGTCAACATCGGCATCTTTCAGCTGATTGTTGATTTCTAGGCAAGATTACACTCAGTAGTTTGCCATTGCTTTCTGAGCCACCGGCTCCATACTCTCATAAGTCACTGACGCGACTCGAACCACTTCCAATTTTCGTGCGCTCACGTCAACCACGAGAATATTCGGGGTTGCGGAGAAAGCAGCTAACTCCTAGACCAAGGAGACCGGCCATAGAACTATAGTGACAGTATATTAAACTTTAATTTTATACTAAAAGATGCATATCGAAATGTAATGTACATCTCAAAAACATCAAAAAGATTAAGAACATTCCCTACCGGTTGGCTAGATGTGTCATATGATCTTTACCTACTTAACCCTATATATAAATACTAAATCAATATCTTAATATTCATGGGACACTATGTTTATTCACTATAGACAATGCCCTTGCCATGATTCTTTCCCGACGTCTGTTCACCGAATAATAACAACCTATCATATTGTCTTTGACTTCAGAAGTATCCAGTTTCTCCCGAGTTCAATTAATTCACGTGACATCCTTTCTCTGTCAATTAGCGCAGGTTTAGCGCAGTTTATAGGCCCTCCCAACCCCTTATCTTGACAGTCATACACATCATGATACACCCATGGGAGATACACATAAATCGTGACAACGAGCACTGGTTATTTGTCTATTTTTTTTTATTTCGTCGCCGTGTTAATCTACTACCGTCTCTTCATCCTGTTATTCGAAGACGAAGCATAGCGAGCCCGCCCCCCCCCCCCCCCCCATTATCTCACACCAGGCATTGTTATCCTTTGCTATGTATGTAGTTACTTCCTAGTGCATGTTTCTCATTTTATTTGTCTTTATCTCTCAATTTGTGTTTGAAATCTCATTAATATTGATTTTGTTTAGCGAACTCCAGGATTTCTAGTTGTGACATTGACAAATATTTACAATGTGCGTCTTATCCACCGCTAGCGTAGTTTCACTGGAATTTGTTTATTTGTCCCCATGAGCTCAACATTAGTGATTCTGTCACAATATTTGAAGCCTTCTATTAAGCACAAGGGACTATTAATGAATCTGTATATTTTGTTAGTAGTTGTTTGTCTCATGTCCCTCGTTTCTAACCCATACAAATGGTAATTAAAACCCCACTTATTTTCATTAAATATAAACAATATAATTCATTGTCGTCCAGTAGTTTTCAAACCAACTTCTGTTCTAGATAAACATTATTTTAACTTCTTCCAGTTCTCCTATTCCTCTTCTCATCATATCCATTCTCCTCATGCTCAAGACGTGTATAGAAAGACTAATAAAAAATATATTATGTATGGAGTAACGAGTACGTGTGTTGTAAGACAATCAATAATAAAGCAACCATTGTTTTCTTTTTTCGCCTCGTCCCTTCCACTTCCTCTGTGGCATGACTTTTAGCAAGGCAATGGGTTTTCCCGATGTACTTATATTATGGTCTCTTCTTATCGTTGATTTCGTTCAATCAAAACCTTCTATTTATAGTTTACGTATGAAATATATCCACTATGTGCCTTGGTTTAGCCTGTTGACAGACTGACTGACTGACGCTTTGTCGTCTTGACAGACGATAAATTGTTTGTTACATTTTGCTTTAAAATAAAAGGCTTATTAACTACAGTCCATGGCAGTAGCAAATGTGACTGATCAGACCTATTCGCGCGGTAAATGTTCGTCCACAATGGATACATGTGAACACATGGTCATTTCCATCATCACGCACCATCTGACGCCTCACACGCTCGGTGTGTGACTTATCTGTTGACAACTGTCATCTACTGCCTGTAGTACCTTGCAGTGTAGGGCTGGGGGTCTTGAGCCTGATGAATTAAGGGGTTATATCCCACATGCATTCTGATAGTCTATGATACAAATGTTGATAGTCGATGATACAAATGTTAAAAGTCTGTTATATGAATGTTGACTGTCTATGAAACAAATTTGGATAGTCTATGATACGAATGTTGAATGACTGGTGATACAAATTTTCATTCGCTGCTGATGCGAATTTTGATTATCTAATTATACGAACTTTTATTATCTTATGATCCGAAATTTTGATTGTCTGGATTGTTCGATGACGAGAGTCTCTTAGTTTTAAACTACCAGTTTGATGTATCAGTAACGTATACTCCATTATTTGATAATACTTGACTTTAAAGTGATGAGTAAATGTGTACGTGTGGATGAAGCTATCGCTGTAGTTTGACAATATAAATTGTGTTGCTTGGCAATATACATTAGATTGATTGATGGGCCATATATAATTAATAAGGGTGTATTTTTAACGACGTTTGCAGTTTTTGAAAATATTGCCCTTCCAAGTTTTGTATTTACCTATTATGTTGCATTGTGTTGCATGAACGCCACAGTAGGTAAATACAAAACTTGGAACGGCAATATTTTCAAACATTGCACAGCCATTAAAAATACACCCTATACATGACATCAACTGAGACTGGGAATATGGCGTGTGGTTGACAGGAATTAAGAAAGAATGTTAGGAAGATAAAGTTCTGCACAGGAAAAGTCACTGGTTGATGGTGATGAAATCTATACGCTATTCCATAATACAAACATATCGTGATGATCATTCACACACGAGAAACTCAGAGAACAAAGATACACGCATTAGCGCATTAAAGATAAACATTGGCCCATTAGCACTTACTGCTTTAAAGTGTTAAGTGTGAGGCATTCACACATTCTAAACTAGAGAACATGGTGACAACTGGCAAGACTGAGGAGAAAAGAAGAAGGGGAAGGCAGAGAAGTAAATATCTTAATGGCATGGCCACGCGGCATGGTAGAGACAAGAACACGGAGCTGATCAACGACTCTGGTTGATTGTGTAAGATGGCGAAACATGACTGCCCACGCATATCAGCACGGCACATGATGATGAGGCAGTGACGTTAGAGAAAGGTGACCAATAACCTTTCTCTTCGACTTTATTAGCAATATTATCTTCATAATCATCATCATCATGTGCTTAGCGGATAAGCTCGGCAGCCATGATTCGTCATCTCACAGCATCACCAATCTTGGACCAAGTCTATGTTCTTGTCCCGATTTCGTCATGTCGTGAAGCCATCGAGGAATTTACCTCTCTGCCTTACGCTCCGTCTTTTCCTATCAGTTGCCAGTTGTCACTAAATTTTTAAGGTTATTTATCTTCATAATGTACCTAAACCATCTTTACTTTCTACTTCTGATTGCTCTAATGAAATTAATGTTTTGATTTGTATCTTGAAGGAATGAATAATGTGAGAGTGTATTCCTGTCTGCCCACGGTATTTTCCTCAGAAACCACATTCCCACCGCCATTGGATGTTTCTCAGCTTTGCTCATTGTCCTCGGTTCACATGCATGCAACAGTGTAGCACCTATAATATAGTGTCAGTAAATGTAAACGTTATCCTCAGACGTACACGTATCTGGGCAGTTTGTTCACAGAGGATGGACGATTAGATAGGGGAATAGAAACGAGAATACAGAAATCATCATCATTATGTGCCATGTCGATAAGCGTGGGCGGTCATGTCCTGCCATCTCACTCGATCACCAGAGTCGTAGATCAGCTCAGTAATCTTGTCTCGACCATGGCACGTGACCAAGCCATCCAGGTATTTACTTCTCTGCCTTCCCCTTGTTCTCTCCCCCTGGATCTTGCCAGTTATCACCAAGTTCTCCAATTTATCTCTCCTCTTAACGTGTGCAAAAACACTGTGACTGTCTACGTCTAATTTCTCTAATTAATTTACTGTTTTCATGTGTTTCTTGTAGGACTTACGCATTGGTTTTTCTGTCTGTCCATGGTATTCTTTGAATTTACCTCAGACACCACATTTCCACAGCCATCAGATGTTTTTCAACTTGTCTGCTCATAGTCCACGCTTCACATCCATACAAAAGTACAAGCATCCGTGTTACAATTGGTATTTTTGTATAACTATTTGAAACGCCGAGATTTGAAAATTGATCGTGCAAATGCGATGCAAGTCTAGGAGATTCAGTAGTTCATAAAAATGGTTTAACGATCATTAGGTATGACTACAGTTACTGCTAAAGTGTCTTGTTGTGTGATGTTAATAATTTATCAGCGTACCAAAAATTCTGCTTCTCGGTTTCGTTGATGTTAATTACTTGTACAGGAAACTCCATTTCTCAACGGAAATTAAAATTTCATCTCCAGACCATAGTAACTGCTCAGGTCGATATTATACGGTTTTTGTTTAAAAAATAATTTTGAACTGTGGTCGCTGTAGAGTTCTGTAAAGACTACTTTTGAATCCGATAGAAGAAGGAAATTAGCTTCGACAAGACGTTATGTTTTTTCTTTTTTTTTCTTTTTTTTTCTGCGTTAAAAAACATGAAACAGTGAAGAATACATTTATATTGATCTTTAGACCCATTCCGTGGCTTCCAAAGTAACAATGTTTGTTATATTTTTCAAGTATGACAAAAACATATAGAAAATTACTTCTTATTTATCATTAGAATTTTAACATTAAAATATATTGCTGTAGGGTCTAAAATAGTCATAGTTTTTCACATTCTGAGGCATGCGGCTGCTTACGAGCCATTTGACTCCGATGCTCAATCTTGTAAATTGACAGTATTTTTTATTCTTCCCGATCCACTATATTCTAAGACACTTTCTAGAACATTATTGTCCAAAAGTCTCAGTTTTCTTCTCTAGTGATTGTGACATGGTCTCAACAATGTTACATTTACATTTTTGAAAAATTCATCAACAATTAGATATCGCACAGAGTTTTACAAATAAGGATGCTTCAGACGAAACTACAAAATTTCAATGTCAAATCAGCGGCAGAGTGTGTATAATATATCTAGAAAAAAGATGCGCACCCCTGTGAAATACTATCTGTGCTTGTTAGCCTATACTGAGTGCCGATATTTCCATTGTAGTATCATCATTATCTCAGTGGATAAATGGGCTTAGTTGGCCGCTTCGTAATCAGACGTTCGTTGGTTAGCTTTCGAACTTTCGCAAATGCAATTTCTTTCGATATTATGCAATGCCTATGTCCATAATCTGTATAAAAGAGCGGGAGAATGCATTGATAGGCTAGTGTGTATATCTGTGCCAGTAATCGGTAAGATAGAGTATGGGAGAATGAGCCGATAATCTAATAAGTGTATCGGTGACAACAATCAGTATAATCGGTCGGACAATGGGCCAGTTATCTAAGTGGTCGTATCGGCGTCAGTAAGCGGTATAAATCACTGGTAGAATGTATCGATAGTCTATTGTTTTATCAGTGTTAATAATTGGCATGATAGTCTGGTGTGTGTATTGTGCCAATAAGCGGTTTAATAGGTCAGGAGGACAGGCTGTTACGTCATGTTTCCGATAGTATTGTTTACACGTCTGAGACTACAAGAGGGAGCGATGTTCGCGGCAAACTCCCTTAAAAACGTGGCATCATACCACCACATTTAGGTAATGATGTAGACAGTCATAGGTAAATATAAATCATCATCATCATGTGCTAAGCCAGTAAGTGTGCGTGGTCATGTCTCGCCATCTTATACGATCACTAGAATCGTGGATCAGCCCTGTGTTCTTGTCTCGACCAGGCCTGGTGGTCAAGCCATCCAGATATTTACATCTCTGCTTCCCATTTGATCTTTTCCCCTCAATCGTGCTAGTTGTCACTAAGTTGTCTAGTTTATTTCTTCTCATAACGTGCGCAAAAACAAATATGGCTGCCTATGTCCAATTTCTCTAATCAGTTTGAGGTTTTCATTTGTTTCTTGTAGGACTTGCTCATTGGTTTTTCTATCTGTACAAGGTATTCTTTGCATTTCCCTCATACACCACATTTCCACTACCATCAGATGTTTTTCAGCGTGTCTGTTCATTGTCCACATTTCACATCCATTCAAAAGTACAGGTTCTGTGTAGCATTTCAACACTCTTTTTTCTCGTTGCAATTGTCATCTTTTTATTAGTCAGTATGTTTTCCATTCTGCAAAAGGCTACCTTTGCCGTACCGATTCTTGTTCTAATCTCTTCAAAGCACCTCCCATCCGATGTTAAGACTATTCAAAGATAGTTGTACCGATTAAATTGTTTAAGAATATTCCCATTCACCCGTATATTACATTTTGGTATTTCTTTCTTAGAGACAATCATAATCCTTGTTTTACAATTTAATTCTTGTCGTTCATTGCGTACTATAACCCTAACTAATAAATGTTGCAGAGCATGTTCATTGTCTGCAATAAATACTGTATCATCCGCATATCTAATTTTATTGATGTTGTGTCCCCTAATGGTGATTTATCTCATTTCATCATCTCACCCATCTCACCTTGTTCCTCTTGTACCTCACCGCGTCGACGTAATACGCAAACAGCGAGAGTACCCGTTTATGGTCTTCATCTATCGGGATTCCCATTGGCTCTGCTATTCCCTCTGTCCATCGTTTATGTGGCCGGTCTCTTCTTCTGCTCCCATTGTGTCTGTACATCATTGCTTGTTGTGGTATACTGTTACTTGGTAATCTAGTTATATGACTAAACTTGCTGTTTTCTGATGAAACATAGCGCTGCTATAACCCCAACTTTAGTCCTTATCAAGCCTGATTTTCTCTCTTCTTGAAACATTAAGTATTCTTCTCAGGAATCTAATTTCTTTTGTAATTTGTCTTTTCTCTTTTTCTGTCATTGTCCAGATTTGGTATTAGTAGAATAGAGGTGGTAGGAAGATTGTGTTGTAGAGTGATTTCTTAGTGTCTATTGATACGTGTTTGTGCTTTAGTATTGGTGCCATTTGTTCAAATTGTTGTTTTGCTTTAATGCATCTATTTTCGATTTCGTCTTCTGATTTGCCATTTGATGATATTATTCTTCCTATTTACTTGAATCTTTCTACTTATTTCAGGAGGTGTTCTTTTAGATGGATCATTGTTGTTTCTTCTTCTTTGGTTATAGTCGTTACCTCTGTTTTACTTGTGCTAATTTTCATGTCATGTTCCTTACACACTTCTTGTCATATCTTATAAATTTCTAAACATATTTTCACTATGTAGGGAAAAAATATCTGGAGACATTACACATCCCTGTGGCACATCTCTCTTAATAGGCTTATACTGACATACTTTATTATCAATCTTTATGGAAGCTTTTTGTTTCCAATATGTGATTTTTACAGTCTAAGGTCTTTCCCATCAATTTGTAGATGTGCAAGCATCTTCATCATGTTAACATGTTCTTACTTAAATGAAAGCCTTTGTATGTTCAATAAAGCAAAAACGTAGGTCTTTGTTTACATCTATAGAACGTTCGATTAATGTTCCCAGCAAGTGCACACAATTCAATGTACCTTTGTCTTCTACAAACCCACATGGTTCTTCTTCTATTTTATGTTGTATTTTCTTTATAACTCTTTGCATGATGTTTCTTAGCAAAGTCTTAATAATATGGCTCATTATGTAAATTGTTCGATGTTGATCACATTCCAAGGTTCCTGATTTCTTTGGGATTGCTATAAATATAGATTTACATATATCAGGAGGTATATCTTCAGTATTATATAAGCAGTCTGGTGACTTGGTCTATTCCATATTCATTTATGGTACTGATAATTTCTGTTGCGATTTTGTCTGGACCCGAGGTCTTGCAGTTATCAGATGGTTAAGAACATTCTGAACCTCCATCCTAAGAATTGATGGTCTTTCATTATTATTCAGAAAATCATACTGTTCTTCTCTTGTATAATTTTAAAGGTCTCTCACATAATCTGACAATGCATTTAAAATCTGATCATTTTGCTATTATGATTTTGCTATTATTGGTATTTAGGCAACCCGTTGATGTGTGTGTTCTATTCTTAGTGATGTCATTAAGTCTTTTGTGCATTAATTTAGTATTACGGGTGTTGTGGTGGTTTTCAATTTCCCTGCAAATTCCATTAAGCCATGCTTCTTTTGCCACTTTGCACAATTTCCTAATTTCACTGTCAATCTCTTCATATTTGTCATGGTTAGTTTTGTTATTTCCTCTTATTTCCATTAGTCTTAAGATGTCTTCCGTAATTTATTTCTTACGTTCAATCATGTTCATTTTTGAGATAGTTGTTTCTGTAGTCTGGCTGCAATAGTAGTGGTAACAGTATTACTAGTAGTGGTAGTGGTGGTGATTGCAGTAGTAGTAGTAGTAGTAGTAGTAGTAGTAGTAGTAGTAGTAGTAGTAGTAGTAGTAGTAGTAGTAGTAGTAGTAGTAGTAGTAGTAGTAGTAGTAGTAGAGGTAACAGTATAAGGGTCGTTCATTTGAAACCCGTTCCAGTGGCTTTAATGCAAAAGCATGAAAGAAACATTAACAGGTGTGGTAGAATTAAACAAAGCATTCATTTTGAATGAATTATGCACCAAGGGGTGGTCAGAAGACGTCGCCATAGGCATTCAGACAAGCATCCCATTGCTAAGGTAGGCGGTGAATGCCGTCCTGCACAATCTTTGCATTATGCGGACGAGCATTATCGTGCAACAAAATCACACCGCAAGAAAGCATGCCGGGTCGTTTATTCTTGATGGCTTTTTGCAGCTTGTCTAGTGTTTCCAAGTAGTGGGTAGAGTTGATGATGACGCCAGGCTCTTTAAAGTCGGCTAACAATAGCCCTTCATAGTCAAAACATGCGCTCAGCATAACCTTACCAGCGGAAACCTGTAACTCGATTTATTTTTGGTGGTCGGTCAACACCCGTGGTATCCACTGTGATCACACCTTCTGATATTGCAGTTTCTTACGAATGACCTTTTGAATTGTCCTAATTGACACATCAAATTCTTTCGCTAGCGAACGTATTCTTCGACTAAGGTTCATCTGTACTGCTCCATCAATTTTTGCGATAGTTTTTTTCTGTTGCAACAACATGCGCGTGAACCGGCCGTCAAAGATCTGTCGTGAACTGACGTCCTTTCCGAAACATTCGTGCCCAGTCTGTCACTGTTGTCTTCGACATACATTTGTTACCGTATGCTGCCTATCCACTGGTCGACATCCTTCAAATGAAAGAAACTGAATCACCGCTCTTTGAGCTTCTTTGGACGGATTTTGGACCAACACGGCCATTTTCTCAACGGTCAGAAACAGAACCTATACATCATGGGACGATAAGCACGTGCTATTTTATGCATTGGTCAGTACTAATCACATGACTATGACATAATCATGTTCAACGTACGCAATTATGCGTTGTGCGGCACGAACGGATTTCAAATGAACGCCCCTAATAGTAGAAGTATTAGTAGTAGTAGCAAAAGTAGTAGTAGTAGTAGTAGTAGTAGTAGTAGTAGTAGTAGTAGTAGTAGTAGTAGTAGTAGTAGTAGTAGTAATAGCAGTAGCAGTAGTAGCAGTAGTAGTAGTAGTAGTAGTAGTAGTAGTAGTAGTAGTAGTAGTAGTAGTAGTAGTAGTAGTAGTAGCAGTAGTTGTAGTAGTAGGAGTAGGAGTAGTAGTAGCAGTAGTAGTAGTAGTAGCAGCAGCAGCAGTAGTAGTAGTAGTAGTAGTAGTAGTAGTAGTAGTAGTAGTAGTAGTAGCAGCAGTGGCAGGAGTAGTAGTAGCAGTAGCAGGAGTAGTAGTAGTAGTAGTAGTAGTAGAAGGAGTAGTAGTAGTAGTAGTAGTAGTAGTAGTAGTAGTAGTAGTAGTAGTAGTAGTAGTAGTAGTAGTAGTAGTAGTAGTAGTAGTAGTAGTAGCAGCAGCAGTAGTAGTAGCAGTGGCAGGAGTAGAAGTAGTAGCAGTAGCGGGAGTAGTAGTAGTAGTAGTAGCAGCAGCAGCAGCAGTAGTAGTAGTAGTAGTAGTAGTAGCAGTAGCAGTAGTAGCAGTGGCAGGAGTAGTAGTAGTAGCAGTAGCAGGAGTAGTAGTAGTAGTAGTAGTAGTAGTAGTAGTAGTAGCAGTAGCAGTAGTAGTAGTAGTAGTAGTAGTAGTAGTAGTAGTAGTAGTAGTAGTAGTAGTAGTAGTAGTAGTAGTAGTAACATAATGGTAATAATAATAAAGTTAAGGGCATATACAATAAATAAATATAACAACGGCACATTTCGGGCTTATTGAACATCTACAGAACTAACACAAACGGGGCTAATGTAAACAAAAATATTAATGTAACTACCAAACTGACTGGCACCCTGCTGTCTGGACAGACGATAGTTTGTTGCATTGTGCTTCAAAGGGGCATAATAACTACAACCCGCTGCAGTAGCGAATGTGAATGAAAAGACCAATTGGCACGTAAATGTTCGTCCTCAATGGGGCTGTGATCACAGAGTCATTCCCACCATCACGTACTGTCTGACGTCTCACTCGCTCAGTGTGTGACCTATCTGCAGTTATTTTCGTCTTTGTCTTTATTCCATTCCTGATCTTTTCCCTCCATGCAACGCAATCAGCGGCGACTTACTCCTATAGTGCAATATCATTCATTTCCCGCTTATACGCATCTGTATATAGTAGTAGAGGCCGACACCGAGATCTTTTACCCACCTGTAATTCATCAAAAAAGATGTTCTTTGGTATTCTATCATCATCCATCGTCATAATACGTCCTATAAATCTAAGTCTACGAAGAATAAGCATAGAACAAACCGTCACACCAATACTCGCAGACACCGCATATGAAAGCTGTTCAAATGTGCCTATTGGTTTGAGTAAGTTGGCCAGGCTTTATTGCTATGAAGAAGAATTTTAAGGACGCAGGCTTGACAAATCAACACTTTCATTTCAACAGTAAGCTTCCTGTTCTCGCAGACTTTCGTTGTTAACGTGTTCATTGTTGTTGCTGCCTTAAAAATCCCGATGTTGATTTCCTGATTTCTGGATAATGTATTGTTTATCTCAGATCCTAGATATGTGAAATAGTCAACTATCCCCACTTCTGCGTCGTTAATAAAGGTTGATGGTATCCCATTGGAGTCCTGCATCATAATCTACTTTATGATAATTGTTAAACCAAATTAATAACAGCATTGTAGAATGCAAATAGTAGGCTCTGAATTGCTGTAATTCTTTCCCAGAGTGAGTCGTAATTGCAGCAGCATCTGCAAAAAGCAACCATCTGATCAGTACCCTCCTAATTTTGTACTTGGCGTTCAATCACTGAGCATTGTGAAGGTCGTCATCCTGATAACGAAAGGTACATTTCAATAGCAGAGAAAAGTTTATTCCAAAGATGGTGGGGGATAGTACTCAATCTTGCTTAACTCCAATATATATATATATATATATATATATATATATATATATATATATATATATATATATATATATATATATATATATATATATATATGGGTGTGTGGAGATGTGTGTAGGGGGTGTGGGGATGTGTGTATGGGTTGGGGATGGGTGTGGCTGATGTGTATAAGCTTGGAAGAGGTGTGTGGGTTGGGCATGTGTGTGTGTGGGTCGGTGTTTGTGTGTGGGTGAGGGAATGTGTGGATGGGGAGTGTATGTGTGGATTGTGGATATGTGTGGGTGGGTGGGAGAGTTGTTTTGGAGTACGGGAGAAGTGTGTGGGTGGGGAGATGTGTGCGGGTGGGGATGTGAGTGGGTGGGTAGGGATGTGTGGGTTTGTGGGGGTTGTTTAGGTGTGTACGGAGACTAGCTGGTTGGTGGGTGGAGGGATGTGTGTATAGGTGGGGCGTGGGGGTATGTGAGGGATGTGTGGGAGGAGGATGCGTGTTTGGGTTGGTGTGTTTGCTTGAGTGTTGGTGGGTAGTAGGATGTGTGGGTGTTGGCAGGTGGGGGATATGTGGGTGTTGGTAGGTGGGGGATGTGTTTGTGGGGGATGTGTGTTTGCGTTGGAGATGTGTGTTATGGGGGGAATGTGTGTCGGTGAGGGATTTGTGTGTGTGATTGTTGGGGTGTATGGTGGATGTAAGATGTGTGGGTGGGCGGGGAAACGTGTGTGTGGATGGGAGGTTGATGTGTGATTGGGTGAGGGATATGTGTGTGTTGGTGTGGGATGTGTGTGTGTGAGAGGGGTACGTGTGTGTGTTTGGAGGGTATGTGGGTGGGTGGGAGGAGCATGTGTGTGTGGGTGAGCTTGAGTGGATTGGGGTATGTGTGAGTGGGTGGAAAGATGCGTGTGGGTGGGTGAGGGATGTGTGTGTATGGGTGGGTGCGAGATGTCTGGGTTGGTGGCGGGATCTGTGAGTGGGTGGAGGGATGAGTGGGGAATGTGTGGTAGGTGGATGGATGAGTGGGGAATGTGTGGTGAGTGGGGATGTGTGGTGAGTGGGGGATGTGTGGGTATGGGTAGGTGATGTGTGAGTAGGTGAGGGATGTGTGTGTGGGTTGGCGTGGAATGTGTGTGTGTGTGTGGGAGGGGGGATTTGTCACATAACATGAGAATATGTATTGTTTATGCTTATAACATTCATTTGACAATGTTTTTTCCTATGTTAATGCATCATGCACTGTTGATGAACGAAAGATGAGTGATTGGAAGGGCTGAATGTGAGACGGGCCTACGAGCCCAATTTATTACCCTTTGAAATTAAAGATCAATAAATAAATAAATAAATAAATAAATAAATATTGATTTTATACGCTTCTTAAGATGCACCCCAAGCTTAATTTTGCCCTTCATGCAAGCCTATGTGGAACGAGTCCACGATGAGCAGAAGAGTTAGCGGAAGGGTGATCTTCTTGAGCGCCTTGAGCAGATCCTCATGCCTGATCAAATTCAATATCTTTGTGAGATCGATGAAGGCAATAATCAGTGGTTGATTCTGTACACTTAAGTTTTCTCGCAATTGTCGCATTTAGAATATCACATCAATTGTAGACCGGTTCCGTTGACTGCCACACTGTTATTTAGGATACACTTGATCTCCTAGAACTTGAAGTCTGCACAGAACAATTATGGCACAATTTATCAAACGATACATAAAAGTAAGTGACACTCCTGTAGTTGTTACAGTCACTCCGATCGCCCTTGTTTTTGTACAGTACTTTGATACTTGCATCTTTGAAATTATGTGGTCATGTCCTTCTCGCCAGCATAGCTCTATTAGCTGGTGCATCTGTAGAGTGAGTATGTCTTGCCCCCTCATGATAACCTCTATTGGAATCCCATCCCTACCTGAGCCTTGCCAGAGACAATCTCATTAATAGCACACTTAACTTCTGTTATGGTGTGAAGCATGTCAAGGTGGTTAAGAGTTTGCAGAGTCTCAAATGCGTTCAGAGCATCATCCACTAGGTTGGTCTCGTTTGAGTAGAGTTCCAAATCGTGCTCTATCCACCTATCCTTTGCTGTTCCTTATCAGTGATGATTTCTTCATTTAAGGTTTTAAGTGGTAGACTTCTTTTAATTATAGGAGCCTTCTTTATCCCTCCATAAATGCCTCTGATGATTCCTTTATTACTTGCATTTTGAATGCACTGGCATAACTTGATTCAATAGTCATTGGCGCGTAAAACATGTACTAAGATCTTTGGTGATATTAATATTAATTCTGAGGATAAATTGCGTTTAGCTCTGTATATTCTCTTTGGTCTCAGTCTAACCATTGTAACAACAAGAATGACCAGTATCACAATCAGCACTGTGGTAACTGCGAGTTAATGATGTTGGATCAAATGTCTCCGTGTGTTGATGAGGTTCAGCTGGTGCCAATTACCGAATCTTGGGTGTTTCTGTGTGACTTGATTCGCTCTTTGTTTTAAAAACTGTGTTTGTAATACATAGGTTATTTCTGACGCAGTGCTCCAGCAAGATTTGTCCATTTTCATGCATGCGACCGATGCTGTATTTCCCACTTCACACTGGCCATGAACTAGAGTCCCTCCCCATACGAGTAAAAAAAAAAAATACGAGTATATAAATGTCGTCGGATTTTGGTACTGCCTTGATCACAGAGTCTAACTCCTCATAGAAAGAATCCTTCACATCGTCAGAGAAAGTGAATGTCGGTGCGTATGCAGTGACAATGGTGACAAAATCGCAAGAGGTTGCCAAGCGCAGGGATAATAGTCTTTCATTACCTCCAGCTGGAAGTTAAATCATCCCCAGTAGTGAATTCTTCACTGGAAAGCCCACTCCACTTAGTCTTTTTTTTTTTCTCCCTGCCCTCTACTTTCCCGAAAATTGTGTAATTGTTTTCCCAGAGTGATCCTTCTTCAGAGAGGCGAGTCTCCTGCAGGCCAGCAATACCAGTGTTAAGATAGTTTAGTTCGGTATCAATAACAGTCGTTTTTCTCACATCTTCAATATTCTTCAGATTAGTGGAACGTGCGGGACTCATGGTTCTTATGTTTCAAGTTGCAAGTACTAGCTTGAAGTTTCTATTTTTGGTTTTAGTACCTGGTGCATTAGTTTTACATGCTGCGATTCAGATTTTGTCCTAGCTCCAAGCACCCATTGAAGCAGGCAGGCTGAGGTGGATCAGCACACAGTTGGCTAGGGACTGCCTGGCTTGAGGTGGGCGGTGGTTGATCAGCGATACCTGTAGATGTCTCCTAACGGACGGTCAGAGGCAACCCGTGACTCCCTTGTTTACGCCAATTGACCAGGACTTATAACCCGTTACTGCTGCCTCTAGCTTTGATTCCTTGACGAATTAGGGTCAGGGATGGAGTTATACCTCTCCATATCACAAAACCTGGGCTGAATTGTAGAGACTATGTGTTGCCCATGCAGCACGATTCCTCTCCCTAGTTTACTCCAGAGAAATGGTGACACCAATACATCTGGTACACGACAAGCTGCAGTAGCATCCGGATCAGCAAAGCAATGCTCTAACTCTCTGTCTGCCTGTTGGAGCTTCCATCTTGGACCAATTGCCGACCAAAGCTTATGGTCTGGTCAGCCCTGCCATGACATTTAATGTTTAGGTTGCATTTCCTCGCTATGGGATAAACATTGTACCTTCCGAAATGCGCTTCTCGAAGCCGTTTGCACAATGTAGGGCTTCGGGTTTGGTGTGCTTAGCCCAACATACGGCGCTAACAGAAACAGCCTAGTACCGTCTACTGTTATACGGTAGCTCCGTCTAATCCAGTGGTTCTCAACCGGTGGGGAATTCCCCCCCCCCCTAGGGGGGAATTGTAGGGTTTCCAGAGGAGGGGGGGGGGGGGGGAATGAAGACCATTTCAAGATCGCGTCAATACAAGAACCGATTACTTGATATTGTTCTTCCCTTCATACTTTACAGTTATGTACGTCTCATCCTTCTAAAATGCATGTTATAAAGTAAGTAGACCCACAAATCATGTTTTATGTGGATGTCTAGACTTGTTTTAGTATATGCTGTGAAATTTACCTTCCATTTATACGTATACTGTGTAGGAGTGGGGGAATTTTTAGAGAGGAAATATGAAAGGGGGGAATGACGTTCTGAAAATACGGTGAAGGGGAGCACGGGTCAAAATTTTGATAGGAAGGGGGGGGGGGGGGGGGAAATGACGTTCTGAAAATATGGTGAAGGTGCACACGGGCCAAAAAAGGTTGAGAACCACCGGTCTAATCTGACTGAGACTTAACACTACAACATGAATCATTAGACACATTTATAAATAACACAAATTACACAAAATATAAGTAAAGAATGGCCCGCACCTTCCGTGAACAGGAAAGGTATGCAATGGCTCCGATGTTTAGATGTGAAATCAGGAAACTTGGATGTTTAGCTAGAAGCTGCCACATCTACTGGACATTCTAATCAGCAACAAATGATGCCCAGCTTGTATCAATGTAATTTAAACATTTAAGAATCATATATGTAATCCTATATCTCTGTCTTTTGGGTACATCGTAAATGTCAAACGTAAAATACATTTCCAATGAGCGCCAGCAGTTGTAAAGATCTTTTTTGGGGACACACTGCTTTGTCTGAATTATTTCCATCCACATTAAATTCACGTACGCTTCGTTTGCCATCGGTATACAAGCTTGAAGCCTTAATGAAATATTCAGCGCCGACTAAAAGCTCTGCATTTGTTAACAGTCCCGGCCTTTGATATTGACGTCACGACTGTCTGCGTCATCATTCTTGACCGAGTTAGTTAATTTATGACCCCTAGCCGTGATTCAATAATCTATGATTCGTTTGCAAATCTCTCTGATTGATTTTAGAGTTCATTATTATTTAAAACCATCACATACCACGGGTTTATATAAACAATAATAACATTAAGAAATAAAAACGTGAAGAACAAATGCAATTCTCGTAATGAGAGGAATGAATGAATGCACAGCAAATACAAAAGGGGAAAGTGTTCATTGTAACAAGCATTGTAGATTAGGAATTGAAACAAAGCAGAATAAGGTGATGTTTAATGATAACAAACAAGAAACTGAATACAGAGTGTGTTTAAAGTAAGGCAGATAGTCAAGAAAAAAGAAGATTCCATTGCTGACTTCGATTGGATACAACAACAATTCTATTGTACTCTATTTATGTCAATTATATACTGTTTAACCCCGGTATGCTATAATTGGAATATACAGTGTCTCAGTGTCTATTGTTTTTCATTTAATCCCCGCAGAAGTCGGATGTGTCGGCCTAACGGCGCAAGAACGCAGCTTTTAACGTACTTAAGCTTGAACGTACTGTAAACAGGCACAATGCAATCACGTCAAACAAAACATACTCTCCCGATGAACGCAGAAGAAGAAGAAGAAGAAGAAGAAGAAGAAGAAGAAGAAGAAGAAGAAGAAGAAGAAGAAGAAGAAGAAGAAGAAGAAGAAGAAGAAGAAGAAGAAGAAGAAGAAGAAGAAGAAGAAGAAGATTTCATTTAATGAATGTTTCTGAATGTTTCTCACTTATACATTTGCTATTTCACATTGTGTAAATTATACAATCATATCTTTCAGACAATTATGACATTCCGTTTGTGATATCCATCTGCACATGTTCATTAACTCTCAGGTCAATCCAGCCTCACAAAATTAGGTACCAGACAATTATTAGATTTTCCTGTGAATTCTTTGGACAGGAATGTAAACGAGAAAGGAATCTGTCCACACTCACCTAATATGTCTTGGCCTCCTAGAATATGTGAATTTCCAACAATTGGCACAACAACGGCAGTATTAGCTATAGAAGCTAAGTTTGATACATCTTGATTTATGTCTGTACATTTACAAAACAATGTCGGCAACACTCATAGCTGCGTGGTTATAGTCAACAGTCATTTCAGATCGGTTGCTATATCTGCATTCAATGTATTCAACAATCATTTATCATTGGTTGCTATATTTATATTAAATATATTCAATAATCATTTAAGATCAGAGGCTATATCCGCATTAGATGTATTAAACAATCATTTGAGATCAGTTGCTATATCTGCATTTTTTGTTGTTGCATATCCTATTTACAGGACATCGCTGTCAACACCAGCACAGATTTTGTTGACATCTTGGCAAGTTTTACGTTCAGTAGTTTGCCATTGTTTTCTGAACGACCGGCTCCCATACCAACACGTTATAACACAATGCGACACGGTCTGCTGCTGCTAGATCGGTCACAGCTGCGTTTCGAACGCCTGGTAAGCGACTTACGAACCGCGTTCGCAAGCCTTTGGCCATGGAGACCGGTATATCTTCATTAGATGTATTAAAAAATTATTTAAGATCAGTTGTTATATCTGCATTAGATGAGAACAGACAGAAAAACCAACGACTAAGTCCTACAAGAAACAAATGAGAACCTTAAACTGATTAGAGAAATTAGACTTGGACAGTCAAAATGTTTTGTTAACGTTATAAGAAGAAATAAATTGGAGAACTTGGTGACAACTGGCAATATTGAGGGGGAAAGAACAAGGAAAAGGCAGAGACGTAAATATCTGGATGGCTTGGACACTTGGCATGGTTGAGATAGAAACATGGAGCTGATCAACGACTCTGGTGATCGAGTGAGATTGAACAACATGACCGCCCACGCTTATCGGCATGGCACATGTTGGATGGCACATGTTGTGCAGGGTTGGAACTTTTCCTACTACTGGGCGCATCCATCGAGTGGCGGAAGATGGAGTGGCCTTTAAATATAGAAGTTAGCCGTGAAATGTTGAAGAAGGGGACGTAGACCAACACAGACAATTGAGAGGAGGCGACCTAGTTGATGGGGCAGATATCTCTGTAAAATACCTCAAAAATCTGTGGCATGATAACGGCGGGAAAGAGATGCCATACATAACAACTCCTCCTTCCCCTCCCTCTTCTCCCTTTTGAAACATTTGGCATAGGTTAGCAGAATTAAACCATAGACAAACAGGCGGAATATAAGTGGACACTACCATTGTAAACTCCTATTACATGTTGTTTTCACAACAAACACAATTCCATATATAGGTCGTGATTGGGTGCTACATAGGAGCAGCTTTGCCAGATAGAGAAATATTATCTGCATCATGTGACTCAAGACCGTCGGCGTACGGCTGAGTGCAAATGATTTACGGTGCTTAAAGTAGGAATATAATGCTCGCACCATGAACGCAAAAGGTAAATTAGAGAATATTAATCAAGCATTGTGTTACCAAGACACTAAATGGAAGCAAACAATAGAAACATTGTAACTTATAATGCATGTAGTAACATTCCACTAAGAAGGCTCCACCTGTATGTGAACAGAAGCCTAAGAGGAAGAAACGAATTTTAGAAGTGCAGGACTCCAATAGGAAGAAACCAATATTAGAACTGCAGGACCCCAATAGGAAGAAACCAGTATATTAGAAGTGCTGGACCCCAAGAGGAAGAAACCAATATTAGAGCTGCAGGACCCCCAGAGGAAGAAACGAATATTAGAACTCCAGGACCCCAAATAGGAAGACACCAATATTAGAACTGCAAGACCCCAATAGGAAGAAACCAATATTAGAACTGCAGGACCCCAATAGGAAGAAACCAATATTAGAACTGCAGGACCCCAATAGGAAGAAACCAATATTAGAACTGCAAGACCCCAATAGTAAGAAACCAATATTAGAACTACAGAACCCCAATAGGAAGAAATCAATATTAGAACTGCAAGACCCCAATAGGAAGAAACCAATATTAGGACTGCAGGATCCCAATAGGAAGAAACCAGTATGTTAGAACTGCCAGACCCCGAGAGGAAAAAACCAATATTAGAACTGCAGGACCCCAAGAGGAAGAAACGAATATTAGAACTCCAGGACCTCAAATAGGAAGACAGCAATATTAGAACTGCAAGACCCCAATAGAAAGAAACGAATATTAGAGCTGCAGGACCCCAATAGGAAGAAACCAATATTAGAGCTGCAGGGCCCCAATAGGAAGAAACCAGTATTAGAACTGCAGGATCCCAATAGGAAGAAACCAGGATTAGAACTGCAGGACCCCAATAGGAAGAAACCAGGATTAGAACTGCATTCTACCACGCATGTTGTAACAGGCGACTAATGAGGATTCCTCTCGTGTGATACCGGGACACTTAATGGAAACACAGAATTGTACGAGTATCACACTGTAGTTTACCATGCAGGTCGTAAGAGGCAAGTGAAGTGGGCTGGGCGTGGGGCTGGCTTTCTCATTCCGTAGAAAACTTTGTTCAGAATCTCCATAATGATATGACATCCGGCAAGATCCCAGGTCCAGACAAGATCACATCTTAAATGATCAATGCCTAAGAGGAATATGAAATAGTCAAGGTGGCCAGGCTGCTAACCTCAGAATTTGTTACTGCAGACAAACTATTGAATTATGTTCATCATCATCATCTTTCATGCCGGTAAGCTTTGGCCGCCATGTTTCGCCATCTTACACGATCGCCAGAGTCGTGGATTAGCTATGTGTTCTTGTGCCTACCATACCATGTGGTCAAGTCATTCGGATATTTACTTCTCTGCCTTCCCCTTGTTCTTTTCCCCTCAGTTTTGCCAATTGTCACTAAGGTGTCTGGTTTATTTCTTCTCATAACGTGCCCAAAGAAATTTGAACGTCTTTGTCTGATTTCTCTAATCAGTTATTTTAGTCTATGTTTATTGCTATTCTGACGAAGTCACGAGTCTTAGAATGTGATCCAACAATTAGCATGAGTCACATTTCAAAATTTTTGCTGAGGATCTACACCCATGAAGTTAGGAATAAAGAAACATCAAGAAATAAGCGATCAATAATGTGTGTTTGTAGAATGTAAGAGTGCAACAAACGCTGTGTATTTGTCGAGAACATTAATAGAGCGTCCGATGGAAGTACAATTACGCACATATTTGCTTTATTAACTACACAAAGGCTTTCCATAGCTAGACACTTCGATATTATAAAAATGCTTGTAAATCTTGAAATTAGCAAGACAGATTTTTGATTTGCAAAGAATATATATAGTAAACAACACGCTGCTGTAAAAATTATAAAGGAAGTAGGTTAATACCAACCAATCAAGAGAGGCGTCCGACAGGGATATTTTATATATACAGATCTTTTTTTGCCAATATAAAGAAACTGATTTGAGAAATATAAAAAAAAGGGAGAAATCGCCATCGGCGGTCATTACATCTATTGATAAAATAAGCAGATGTTACACTATTCATTAAAGACAATGAAAATCATCTGCAGCATATAATGATTGCTGTGTGGATACAATGTGACCAACTATGATTAGCTTCAAACTGTATGAAAGAAAACATTATGATCATCTCCAAGAAGAAAGAAAGGCAAGTGGGAACATTCTTTAAAAAAGTGAAATCAGACGACTATGTTGGAACGATTGCCTGAAAGAGACTAATGAAACTATAACATTATATACAACAATAAGAAAAGAGACAAACATATTTCTTTCGCCATGTGATGAGAATAGAGGTACTGGAGAACGTCGTGACAACTGGAAAGATCGAAGGGAAGAGAGGCAGAAGCAGATCAAGAGAAATTTTGCTGGACGGATTGAGACGGTGGCATGGAGATTATTCAGCAGAGCTGATCCAGAACACCAAAGACCGAAATATGAGGAGAGCCATGAACGCCTACTCCAGCTGGCAAGGCACTTGATAATGATGATGATTTTGGAACACTCATAACATCTGATGAAAGATGTCTTATAGAAATTAGAACAAGAATCGACATGGGAAGTGCAGCTTTTTGCCATGTAGAAAACATACCAAAAAAAAACAAAACAACAACAACAACAACAAACAACAACAACAACAATAAAATAGTGTCAATGGCAGTTAAAACAGAGTGTTTCCGTATTAAGTAGAACCTATAATTCTGCATCAAGTGAATCATGGACAGCAAGCAGACATGTTGAAAAACATCTTATGGCCATTATTATGCTTCTGAGAAAAATGCAAAGAATGCCTAAGACAGACAGAGAAACTTTTAAAGCAGTCAATCAAGAAACAAATGAACATTAAATTGGGACGCAGAGGTCTTTCCAAGGCACCAGGGCCGGGTTATATACTGGCCAAGACCTATTGACGCGTCCTCGTCGAGCGTCCTGGGCAACAGGTCCCTTCGGGGTCCTGGCTAAAGTCAGTAGGATCGCCGATTCCTCCGAAGTCGGAGAGTGTCTGCCTGTACGGCGAGGAACCACCAGTCTGCACACCAATAAGCCAGACATGGGACAACAGACACTCACGCAAAACTCAGGTCCTGTATGACATCACACTGATGTTGGACAACAGGATGCCTTCATCCGACATACACGACTTCGCTTTGGAGCTCAAGCCAACGAACACAAGCAAGCAAGCAACATTAAATTGATTGAATATAGTAGACATAGACAGTCAAATTCATGACGTGTATTATGATGAGAAATAAACATGGAAACTTGGTGATAAACGGCAAGCTTGATAAACAAATAGCAAGAGGAAGACAGATAGATACATACCTGGGTGGTTTGGCCACGTGGCATATTTGGGACCAGAAAACAGACCTGATCCTTCTTCTTCTTCTTCTTCTGCGTTCATCCGGAGTTTGTTTTTTTTTCGGACGTGATTGGGTTGTGCCTCTTTACGGCAAAGCTGCGTTCTTGCGCCGTTAGGCCGACACATCCGACTTCTGCGGGCATTTGTTGACCGGGTTAACCTTCCCGGAGACCTGATCCTAAACTGATCGTGTAAGCTGATGAATCATCATCTACCACATTTAGGGGCAAGACACAAGCTGGTGACGATGAATCGTTCATGGGTTTAGAAATCAAGTGGAAAGCAACGCAATAAGTGGTCTAGCATTAGTTGCCACGGAGCTAGAATTGCAGTTTGACTGACACGTGAGAATACCTTCAGCAAGTCTTCTGACTGCTCAGTTTGGCGGGAAGTAACATATGCATGGCAGGTATTAAACTAACTACTGTTGATTCAGACAGCTGGTCTCTCTGTTTGTTCATATGCTTATCTGTCTGTGTTGATTCGTTGGTTGGGTGATAATCCTCTGGAAAACTGAGTTTTACCTCTTTAAGTCCAATGGATGTTTGTTCGGGTTGTCCGAGATGGAAAAGGATTTCCGTCTATCGAAGTGACGTTGGTATTGAGGCTTTCTCCTCGACCCCGTACCGACGTACCACTATATTGCTGAGCTCTCCTTCATCTATAAAATCTAAAAACAAAATGTGCGGGGTGTTCCAGAAAGGTTCTGGATTTTGACACCTCGCATAGGCATATTAAGTTTAGCAGTCGGTCATTGCTTTCTGAACGACCAGCGCTGAGACCATAGTCGATATCCGAGCAAAGTGATCCGTGGCTGACTTCCAACACCACATGTCAGGATTGTGAAACATATTTCTCTGCCTCAAGCGACATTCGCCGACTTTATGTGCTGTATATTTCAGCCTGAAGGATTTATCTAATTACTTTAATGTATGATGCGTGATTCCTGTTGTATGGGTCATTGTGCCAGACAATAAGGCTGTCTTACTAGAAATGGTAGTCAATCTGGACCAAGGAATGGACGGTGGGTGATAGAGATGCGTCTCTACCACAGCAGATGAGTGATGAATCATGTCCAAGTGATGTGATAATGTGCACGTATGAGTATGTGGTGCGAGGTTAACAGAGTGGGCAGGACTTAATTGCAAAGTTTAAGGAGAGTCTGGGCATGATATCGCGATTTCCAACATGAGATGGGAGGTGGAAGATGTAATTGTGGCGCTCTGATGTTTGGAAAATAATGCAGAACGACATCTTGCGTTTGTAACGGTCTTGTTTAGCATGCTATATAAAATAGAAACATGTGTCCCGCGTGTAGTGACTTGCTTAACTTTTAAAGACGAACGTCAGTCAAGAGCATATCGTGCATTTTTCTGCCCAGGGCATGCGGGTGTGCGAGAGAATGAACAGGCTGATAAACTTTCGCTGCGACTGCCTTAGATGTGCTTTAGATGCTTTAGCTATGTGGTGAATGCTCACTGACATCAAGTGGGAAGTGCAACAAAATAAACAAAAGATCCACATCTGGAGAGACTGCTCAGAGGTATATGAGCAGAGGGTCTGGGCGACACTTAATACGTGGGGAAACGCAGCCGCACGTTCAATCACTCTGCCACTGACATCATCGGTTTGAGGACGCTTCGCTGGTAACTGCAGAAGGGGACCGAGCATATATCTATATATATAAAACAAAGTGTATGTATGTAAATATGTATGTAAATATATATGTATGTCCTTTATTTGTTCGCGAACGGCCCATCCGATTGAGATGAAATTTTCTACACGCCTTCCTTTCATTCCAGAGCTGTCAACTGTCATAGTTTTTTTTTCTTCTTCCTCCTCCTCCCTCCTCCCTATCTGTCTGTCTGTCTGACCCGGCCCAGCCCATGGTGGAGAGCATCTCATTTAAATTATATAAGTAGTCATATAAGATCCCGTTCCCGACTATCTGTCTGACTGTCTGTCTGTCTTGGGTAAATGTAGCAGGGAGGAGGAAGAGGGAGGTGGAGGAGGGAAGAGGAGGGAGGAGACAGGAGGAATAGGGAGGAATAGGAGGGAGGAGGAGGGATTAGGAGGAGGAGGGAGGAGTAGGGTGGAGTAGGGTGGAGGAGGAGGCGAGGAGGAGGGAGGAGGAAGAGGGAGGAGGAGGGAGAAGGAGGGAGGAGGAGAACGCAGGAGGAGAAGGGAGCAGGAGGAGGAGAGGGAGGAGGAGGGAGAGGGAGGAGGAGGGAGGAGGAGGAGAGTGTAGGAGGATGGAGGAGGCGGAGGGAGAAGGAAGAGGGAGGAGGAAGAGGGAGAAGGAGGAATGTGAAGGGAGGAGGAGGTAGAGGGAGGAGGAGGAGGAGGGAAGCGGAGAGAGGAGGAGGAAGAGGGAGGAGGAGGAATGTGAAGGGAGGAGGAGGTAGAGGGAGGAGGAGGGAGGAGGAGGAGGTAGAGGGAGGAGGAGGGAGGAGGAAGAGGGAGGAGGGGAAAGGGAGGAGGAGGAAGGAGGAGGGGGAGGAGTGAGGAGGAGAGAGGAAGAAGGAGGAGGAGGGAGGAGGAGTGATGAGGAGGAGGGAGGAGGGAGGAGGAGAGAGGAGGAGGAGGGAGGAGGAGGGATGAGGAGGAGGGAGGAGGAGGAAGAGGGAGGAGGAGGAATGTGAAGGGAGGAGGAGGGAGGAGGTAGAGGGAGGAGGAGGGAGGAGGAGGAGAGGGAGGAGGAGGAAGGAGGAGTGGGAGGAGGGAGGAGGAGGAGGGAGGAAGAGGGAGGAGGAGGGAGAAGGAGGGATGAGGAGGAGGGGGGAGGAGGAGGAAGAGGGAGGAGGAGGAATGTGAAGGGAGGAGGAGGTAGAGGGAGGAGGAGGAGGGAGGAGGAGAAGGGAGGAGGAGGGATGAGGAGGAGGGAGGAGGAGGAATGTGAAGGGAGGAGGAGGGAGGAGGTAGAGGGAGGAGGAGGAGTGAGGAGGAGAGGGAGGAGGAGGAAGGAGGAGGGGGAGGAGGGAGAAGGAGGAGGGAGGAAGAAGGAGGAGGAGGGAGAAGGAGGGATGAGGAGGAGGAGGGAGGAGGAGGAAGAGGAAGGAGGAGGAATGTGAAGGGTGGAGGAGGGATAGGTAGGAGGGGGAGGGGAAGAGGAAGAGGGTAGGAGGAAGAGTGGAGAGGAGGAGGGAGGAGGTAGAGGGAGGACGAGGAGGGAGGAAAAGGGAGGAGGAGAGAGGAGGAGGGAGGAGGTAGGAGGAGGAGGAGGAGGGAGGAGAAGGAAGGAGGAGGAAGAAGGAGGAGGAAGAGGGAGAAGGATGGAGGAGGGAGAGGGAGGAAGAGGGAGGAGGAGGAAGAGGAAGGAGGAGGAAGAGGGAGGAGGAAGAGGGAGGAGGAGGATGGAGGAGGGAGAGGGAGGAGGGGAAGAGGAAGAGGGTAGGAGGAGGAGGGGAGAGGAGGAGAAGAAGGGAGAAGGAGGGAGGAGGAGAATGAGGAGGAGGGAGGAGGAGGGGAGAGGAGGAGGGAGGAGGCAGAGGGAGAAGAAGGAAGGAGGAGGAGGAAGGAGGGAGAGGAAGGAGGGAGAATGACGAGGGGAGGAAGGAAAGGGAGGTGGAAGAGGAGGAGGAGGGAGGAGGAGGTAGAGGGATGAGGAGGAGGAAGGAAAGGGAGGAGGAAGAGGAGGAGAAGGGAGGAGGAGGGTGGAGGGAGGAGGAGGTAGAGGGAGGAGGAGGGAGGAGGTAGGAGGAGGAAGAGGGAAGAGGGAGAAGAAGGGAGAAGGAGGAGGGAGGATGATGAGGGAGAAGGAGGCAGGAGGAGGAGGAGGGAGGCAGGAGGAGGAGGAGGGAGGCAGGAGGATGAGGAGGGAGAGGGAGGAGGAGAGAAGATGAGGGAGGAGGGGGGAGGAGGAAGGAGGATGGAGGAGGAGGGGAGAGGAAGAGGGAGAAGGAAGAGGGAGAAGGAGGAGGGAGAGGGATGAGAGGGAGGAGGAAGAGGAGAAGGGTGGAGGGAGGAGGTAGAGGGAGGAGAAGAGAGGAGGAGAGAGTTCGCCATTCCGAATTCATACTCGTCTAGTTCTTCCCTTCTACACGACTGTAGATAACTTCCTTACACATAAAAAGATGAATTGTTATTGATATTGCCGTGGCATGGAGGAATATCAGCAGCAGAGTTGATCCAAAAAACCAAAGACTGAGATCTACGGAAAGCCATGAACGCCTACGCCAGCCGGCACGGCACTTGATGATGATGATTGCCGTGTGACGATTCTGTGTAGTCACGTCATTTTCTTCCCTTTCCCTAGCGTTTTGGTTCGGGGATTCTTTCATCATCATCATCATATATTTACGTACGTATTTTGGGAGGGGGAGGAGGGAGGAGGAGGAAGAAAAAAACTATGACAGTTGACAGCTCTGGAATGAAAGGAAGGCGTGTAGAAAATTTCATCTCAATCGGATGGGCCGTTCGCGAACAAATAAAGGACATACATATATATTTACATACATATTTACATACATACACTTTGTTTTATATATATAGAACTCTGCGAAGTCTGTCTGTCTATCTATCTATCTGTCTGTATATATACAGCTACCGCATTCATGCTCTGGCCTAGTAAATACCCCGTTCCCTCCCCGTCATATCACCCACCTGACCCCACCGTTGTGTTATCATTAATCATTCTATAACCTTTACGTTTAATTTTGCTTTCGGTTTCCTGTCTTTCCTTACATTTCAATATACATCTGTTATTTTGCCATCTATTTTCAAATGCACAGTATGTGTTTTTCCCATTGCCGTTGCATCTTATCACAGACGTATATCAATATTTTATTTTATAAAGTTTACATATGCTAAAATTTCCTTTCATCTCACTTCTTAAAGCAAAATACATCATTTGCTTAATGCGTTATAAAAAGCATTCCTTATACAGACAGTATATTGATTGGGGCAGCTTTGTTGTATCTACTTTGAACAAACTGCCAGTCAAAGCAAAGTAGTGTATTTCTGTATAGGCGGCGGCCTCAGTCTGAATACATTGCGGGAGAAATGCAAAATTGGAATCCAGACTGGAGCAGAACAAAAACAGGAAGAAGAAATTTGTTATCGTAGACTTCCCAGAGATTTCTTCCATCTGGTTTGATCCAGGGGCGACTCAAGGTCAATAAAGGAGATGCAAATGCCAGGGTTGGAGATAATAACGCATGACGTAGTTGAGTAAACGTAGACGCAAATATGGGATTCTTGGCGACTAACGAATTGTCCGGTTTAATCAAATATTTGACTCCCGCATCCCTTGTCCCATTCTCTTGGCTTTCACATGTTTTTGGCAATCGTTGTTTGCTTTTCATTGTAATGATTGAGATTAGCAATTTTGTTCTTTTCTCATCACGTACTACACTCAGTCAGTCTTGTATTCTTAGTGCAGTCATTGTTATGCACATTTTTTAATTTCATTTTTCTTGGCAATCATAGTTTGCCAACAATCATTTTTCTTATTATCGTAGTTGCAGTTAGTCACATTCTTCTGTTCTATTTTCATTGAATACTGTTAATAGGCCGGCTCAGTGGCGAAGGATTTTTGAACGGAGCAGACCGTCTTGCGTTGGTATTTTACGAAATTGTATGGGTGCTGTCAACAGACAGTTTGTATTGGCAGTAAATGACATTTGACAGTGACACTGTTTTGCTTGAAATTGTTGTGAACCTTCTCATCTATAAAGTAGTACTGATTTCACGTTATAATTGAATATTCTAAGCTTGTGCTAAGTTTTATTTCCTAGTATTATAAAAGCTGATATTGCCATTTCTATAATTATTTCGATACCAGTAATTGTCTCCCCATATGTGCCTACATTTCCACCTAAATACGAGGGTATGTTAATAAGTAAGCCGGCTGTAGAAATATAACTATATATGATAATAACGTGAAACACGTTTATTTTTATATATACATTGTCCCTTTATTTCTCAACATAATTTCCACCAACATCGATGCACTTATCCATCGTTTTATCAGTCTTCCCAAACCGGCGGCATAGAAGTGCGTGCCCTATTCTCTAAACCACGTTTTCACTTCACATTCAACTTCGGGGTCATTCGCGAAATGTCTCCCGCCAAGGTGGGTTGTCAGTGTTTATGCTGATAAATGTTTTTCCCGTAAAGCGGTGCATAGCTGGGTAGAAAAAAGTTAAGAGGGCGAGTCAATAAGTAAGTCACACAGTTCTGTGGGATGGCCGGTAAATGAAAACAAAGCACTCAGTTCTATGCAGCCGGTTTGCGAGTACTGATAAAACAATGGGATGAGTGCATCAATGTTGGTGGAAATTATGTTGAGCAATAAAGAGACGATGTATGTATAAAAAATAAACTGGTTTCAAGTTGTTACCATGTGTAGTTAGTTTTCTACAGCCATTTGTGACTTATTTATTAACTTACACTCGTAAGTGTTTGTGGAACTTTGTTCTCTGTGTCATCTTATAACTGTCACAGTTAATCTAACAAATGTGCCTGTCTTTAACGAAGACTTTCTTACTTTTACAAAGTGTTTGCATGAAACCTTCATGCCTATTCTTTCATTCAGCATGTGTATTTATTTTTGCTTGTTTTGATTTATTCCCTTGTTTGTTTATTCATCTTCCAGTTTTATTTCAACAATATGTTCTTCCTTTCTTCATCCCCGTGTGGCTTCATTGTTTTCCAGTTGGCTATCGGCCAACTAAATTCTATTGCTTGAAAAATCTGCTGTGTCCATCCAAAATCCCGCACAACTCGGCGTCAACTGCGTATATTGAAGTTCGTCAACAGTTATCAAAGACAAGTTCATGTCATCATTGACACATTAGGAATGTGTTATTTTAAACTGAGGTCATTAACGTAAGTGAACCGGTTGCTATTCTCTCTCTCTCTCTCTCTCGCTCTCTCTCTCTCTCTCTCTCTCTCTCTCTCTCTCTCTCTCTCTCTCTCTCTCTCTCTCTCTCTCTCTCTTTCTCTCTGAAGTAGGATATATATCTTGACTCCATCACAAAGTGCTTGCGCAAGCTTTACACCTAAGCTGGAGCTTTTAGGCTAATTGAATTCAAACCCTAAATCCGCTAAGATTTTTTCTTCTTTCGTGAAACTGAGTTCTCTCTACAAGTCATCCCTTTTCGTGAAAATGAATCTCAATTGAGAGATGAGTTCTAGCGATTTGTTGCCCTCTTTTTAAATTACTGAGCCGGAATAAATATTTTTTTGCAAACTGAAGAAAGACTGTAAAGGCAAATGTTGAAAACTTGGTGGCGAATAATAAATGTGGTGTAACAGAACACGGGGAAGACAAATAATAACTGTGATGGAACAAAATACGAGGAAGACAATTAATAACTGTGATGGAACAAAATACGAGGAAGACAATTAATAACTGTGATGGAACAAAATACGAGGAAGACAATTAATAACTGTGATGGAACAAAATACGAGGAAGACAATTAATAACTGTGATGGAACAAAATACGAGGAAGACAAATAATAACTGTGATGGAACAAAATACGAGGAAGACAATTAATAACTGTGATGGAACAAAATACGAGGAAGACAATTAATAACTGTGGTTGAACAGAACACGGGGAGGACAATAATAAATGTTGTGAAACGGGGAAGACAAATGATAAATGTGGTGGAACAGAACACGGGGAGGGCAATAATAAATTTTGTGAAACGGGGAAGACAAATGATAAATGTGGTGGAACAGAACACGTGGAAGACACATACTAAATGTGGTGGAACAGAACACGGGGAAGACAAATAATAATTGTGGTGGAACAGAACACGTGGAAGACAAATAATAAACGTGTTGGA
This sequence comes from Cepaea nemoralis, assembly GCA_014155875.1. NCBI lineage: Eukaryota > Metazoa > Mollusca > Gastropoda > Stylommatophora > Helicidae > Cepaea > Cepaea nemoralis. The sequence goes on along the minus strand of JACEFZ010028151.1, from coordinate 15,639 downwards.
ACAGAACACGGGGAAGACAAATGATAATTGTGGTGGAACAGAACACGTGGAAGACAAATAATAATTGTGGTGGAACAAAACACGGGGAAGACAATAAATGTTGTGGAACAGAACACGGGGAAGATAAATAATAATTGTGGTGAAACAGAACACGGGGAAGACAAATAATAATTGTGGTGGAACAGAACACGGGGAAGACAATAAATGTTGTGGAACAGAAAACGGGGAAGACAAATAATAATTGTGGTGGAACAGAACACGGGGAAGACAAATAATAATTGTGGTGGAACAGAACACGGGGAAGACAAATAATAATTGTGGTGGAACAGAACACGGGGAAGACAAATAATAATTGTGGTGGAACAGAACACGGGGAAGACAAATAATAATTGTGGTGGAACAGAACACGGGGAAGACAATAAATGTTGTGGAACTGAAAACGGGGAAGACAAATAATAATTGTGGTGGAACAGAAAACGGAGAAGACAAATAATAACTGCGGTGGAACAGAACACGGAAAAGACAAATGATTCATTTGATGAAACAGAACACAGGGAAGACAAATAATAAATGTGGTGAAACAGAAAACAGGAAAGATAAATAAATACTGTCATGGCTTGACCAAATGGTATAATGGGACAAAGGAAGTATAAAGAAAGTAAAGGACCCTTTTACACGATTTAAAGAGTATTGCACATGAGGACCTCGACCCATATTGTTATTATGTACCAGTCTATACTGTAGGGATGATATGATAAATATCTCACGAGCAGCATTTACTTCCCACGGCAAGGTGCCAATTTTAGGCTGACGGGCCTGGGAGCCCAGATCAATTTTGCTCATCCGCTTAGAGCGAATTCGAAGCTACGACCATCAGACCGGCACGAAAGCATCTAGAGTCCATGATCGTGCCAGCTGGCAAACCTGAACGGCAACGCTTATAGGCATTGCACAGGATGTCTATAACAGCGAAGCTAATGACGATGATTATTATTTTTTAGGGGAAAACGGCGTAGGTTTGTCAAGAAACATATTGGGTATCCGTACATACATTCCAGGATGTGAATGATCAATGGGAAATGTTAAAGAATTCAATCAGTTTGGCTGCAGAAACAACTATTCCAACATTAAAGAAGGTGGGTCGTAAGCAATGGATGACTGAAGAAATTTTACACCTAATGGAAACAAGAAGACTCAACAAAAATGATCCTGCCAAATATGAAGAAATTCACAGACAAGTCAGAATATTATGTAGGAAGGCAAAAGAATCATGGCTTGAGGAAAAGTGCTTAGAAATTGAAAAACAACACAGCAGTCAAAATACCAAATTAGTGCACAAAAGAATTCAGGATTTTACTAATAAAAGAACAAGTACATCAACAGGCTGTCTAAAAACTAAAGATGGCAAAATCATAATAGAAAAAGATCAGATTCTACATGTATGGACAGATTATGTGAAAAACCTGTATAATGATAACAGAGAGGAACAGTATGATATTAGATTTAATAATGAAGGCCCACCAATTTTAAAGATGGAGGTTCAAAATGTTCTTAAGCATATGAAAGCTGGCAAGGCCCCTGGTGCAGATAACATCACAACAGAAATGATTAAAGCTTTAGAAGAATTTGGACTAGAGCAAGTCACCAGACTGCTGAACACATTATATGATACTGGAGATATACCTTCTGAATTATGTAATTCTGTATTTATTGCAATCCCAAAGAAATCAGGAACCTTGGAATGTGATCAACATAGAACAATTAGTATAATGAGTCACATCACAAAGATCTTGTTACGAATTATCATGCAAAGAGTGAGGAAGAAAATACAACCTGAAATAGGAGAAGAACAATGCGGGTTTGTAGAAGGAAAGGGTACAGTAAATGCTGTGTATATGCTGCGAACAGTTATTGAACGTGCTATAGAAGTAAACAAGGATATACATCTTTGCTTTATTGACTACACAAAGGCTTTTGATAGAGTTAGACATGTCAACATGGTGGATATGCTTGCAGATCTACAAATTGATGGGAAAGACATTAGACTTATAAAAAACATATATTGGAAACAACAAGCTGCCATAAGGATTGACAATGAAGTGGGACAATATCAACCTATTAAGAGAGGTGTTAGGCAGGGATGTGTAATGTCTCCAGATCTTTTTTCCCTATACAGTGAAAATATTTTCAGAAATGTAGAAGACATAAATGGAATCAGCATTGGAGGACGAAACATAAATAACATTAGATATGCAGATGATACAGTATTGATTGCAGACAATGCACAGGATCTGCAACAATTAGTAGATGCGGTTGTTGTCCACAGTGAGCAGCTGGGGTTGGAATTAAATTGTAAGAAGACACAGGTTATGGTCGTCACTAGGAAGAACGAAGTACCACAATGTAATATACAAGTAAATGGGAATATTCTTCAACAAGTGAATCGGTACAATTATCTCGGAACAGTCATAACATCTGATGGGAGATGCCTTGAAGAGATTAGAACAAGAATCGCCATGGCGAAAGTAGCCTTTAGCAAGATGAAAAACATTCTGACCAATAAAAAGATGTCAATTGAAACGAGAAAAAGAGTGTTGAGGGGATACATAGAACCTGTTCTTTTGTATGGATGTGAAACTTGGACAATGTGCAGTCAAGCTGAAAAACATCTGATGGCTGCAGAAATGTGGTTTCTGAGGAAAATGCAAAGAATACCATGGACAGATAGAAAAACCAATGACCAAGTACTAGAGGAGACAAATGAAAATCGTAGATTGATTAGAGAAATTAGACGTAGACAGTCAAAATTTTTTGGACATGTTATGAGAAGATATGGACTGGAGAGCTTAGTGACAACTGGCAAGATCGAAGGGAACAGACCAAGAGGAAGACCGAGAGGAAAATATCTGGATGGCTTGGCCACATGGCATGGACGAGACAGGAACACTGAGCTGATCCACGACTCTGGTGATCGAGTGAAATGGCGAGTCATGACCGCCCACGCTTTCCGGCATGGCACATGATTGATTGACATACAAAAGATATCGATTTATACATAAGATAGCCATACATACAAAAGATATCCATGCATACATAAGTTATCGATACATTCACAAGATACCCATACATGCATTAGACATCCACACTTATAGAAGATATCCACACATGCAGAAGATATCCATACATACAGAAGATAACAGCACATACAGAAGGATGTGCGGTAGCTTATTAGCTTGCCTGAGTTAACCATCAATGATTCACATGTCCAGCATTATAATCATTTTTTCGTGCATTAATGCTATAATGTAGTCAGTTAAGCACAAATATAGATCTCTGTTTATTTCAGTCATTCTTTGTGTTAATGTTGTCAAGATTTATATAGCATTGTTGGTGCCTTTATCTTCCGCAAATCCACTCTGCTCAACTCCATCTCCTGATTTTATGGATTTCTCATTCTTCTCATTATAATTCTCATTAGTAGTTTAGCTACATGACTCATTAAACTAATTGTGCGATATTCTCTACAATCCGTTACACGAGATTTATTTTTGGTAGGGATATGACAATAGATTTCAAGAGATCCTGAGGTATACATCCGTTATTATATATGATGTAATGTCTCCAGATCTGTTTTTCCTGTATAGTGAAAATATTTTCAGAAATGTATAAGATATGAAAGGAATCATCATTGAAGGAAGAAACAGCAACAACATTAGATATGCATATAATACAGTATTTATTGCAGCAATGAGTAGGACCTGCAATATTTAGTAGATGCGGTTATTGCACACAGCGAACAACTAGGGTTAGAATTAAATTGTTGCCTTAAAGAGATTAAAACAAGAATCGCCATGGCGAAGAAAACCTTTTGCAAGATGAAAAACATACCGACCAATAAAAAGATGTCAATTGCTATGAGAAAAAGAGTGTTGAGGTGCTATATAGAGCCTGTAATTTTGTATGGATGTGAAGCGTGGACAATGAACAGTCAAAGTGAAAAACATCTGATAGCTGTGGAAATGTGGTTTCTAAGGAGAGTGCAAAGAATACCATGGACAGACATCAAACCCAACCACCACGTCCCACAAGAAACAAATGAAAATCGTAAACTGAATAGAGAAATTAAAATAGAGCAATATCACAAGTTTGGAAGAGATTACGAAATGTTCAAAGAAATGAAGTTATTGATAAGAGATATTCAACCTCATTTAAATGTTATCTGTGACAAATTGGTAACTACCTTAATACAATCTAGACAAATTCTAGAAAGATTGCAGGAATACTGCAGTGGAATCTATTATATGAATAACTGTGAGGATATGAATAATATACATGAACCAATGACAGCAGAGACAGAACCTGAACCCTCATTAGATGAAATTGCATGGGCAATAAAGAACCTGAAGAATGGTAAATCACCAGGATGTGATGAGATACCAGCTGAACTAGTTAAAGCGGGAGGAGAAGAAAGCATACAAATCTATTACGCATTATGTAAAAAGATATGGAAATATGATATATGGCCAAAAGATTGGAAGAGAACTATCTTCATTCGAATACCAAAAAAGGGCAACTTGAAATTATGCACTAAATATAGAACTGTTGCCTGATGAGTCATGCAAGTAAAATTCTACTAAAAATCATAATGGGAAGACTTCGTAAGAAAATGGAAGAAGAGATTAACGTGGTTCAAGCTGGATTTAGACAAAGAAGAGGAATAAGAGATCACATACTCAACATGCGTTTAATAATAGAGGAGCGCAGAGAATGAATGTAAACCCATTCTAGTTTTGTGTGGATTATTCAAAGGCATTTGACTGTGTACAAAATCAGAAACTGGGAAATTATGAGAAATATGGGCTTTCCATCACATGAGTACAACTTATAAAAATGCTCTATCTAAACCAATAAGCAGCGGTTAGAATTGATGGCGAAGTATCAGACTGGTTTAACATCAAGCAAGGAGTCCATCAGGGCTGTGTGCTGTCACCCTATTTGTTTAACCTGTACGCCGAAAATTACCCACATTGTCAAAGAACATTTCGAGCCAAAATAGGCCTTACCAGCCATCTTAGAACTCACGGCTCCATACTTTCAACCCCACTGGATGAAATTAATGGTCATCATCATTCTTGATGGAAAAAAAAACAAAACAACAACGCCGAAAATATAATGAGAAATGTCAGAGATGATATAACCAGGGAGCAATATGATTCCCTAAATATCGGTGGTCATTAAATACCAGAGATTCGATATTCTGATGATGCAGTATTACAATCCACATCACAGAATGGCATAGAAAACGTAATAACCTCAACAAAGAAAAATAGTAAAAATCACAACTTATATCTTAACATAGCAAAAACAAAGATGATGCATACAGATAAAACTACTATGGAGAAAGAAATATATGCTAATGAGGAGAGATTGAAGGTGGTGGAAAATTTCGAATATCTTGGGTCATTGATTGCCAACAATGGTAGCACAAAGGAAGAAATTAAACGACGACTATCGATTGCTCTTCAAAGACTATAACAACTGAATAAATTATGGAGTGGGACAGATAGAACTACAAAAATTAGATTTTTAAGAGCATGCATCTTTCCCATTGCAACATACGCTTGTGAGACCTGGACTCTTACTAAACAAGCTGAACAGCGCATACATGCCTTTGAATATAAATGTTATAGACGGGTTCTGAGAATATCGTGGGTAAAGAAAATAACAAATGCATCCATACTTCAAGAGCTGCATATTGAAGAGGGTTGGTTATTAAAGACGATAAAACAAAGAAAATTGATATATTTTGGTCACTTGAAATGTATTGAGAGTTTGGAGAGAGCAATAATGGAGGGGTATTTGCCTGGGAAGAGGAAGGCCAAAGAGAAGATGGGTGCAGGATGTGGTGGATGATCTCTAGATGGATTGGACGTATCGGTGGCGGGACATCTTGCTTGTGATCGAGAAGTTTTCCGGAAGGTTGTTATGGGAGCCAAGTTTGCAAAGGACATGTTACTGAATGAATGAATGAATGAATGAATGAATGAATGAATGAATGAATGAATGAATGAATGAACGAACGAACGAACGAACGAACGAACGGACGGACGAACGAACGAACGAAGGAAGGAACGAACGAAGGAAGGAAGGAAGGAACGAACGAATGAATGAATAGAGAAATAAGACGTAGACAGTCAAAAATTTTTGGAGGTATTATGAGAAGAAATAAATTAGAGAACTTGGTGACAACTGACAAGATTTAGGGGATGAGAACAAGGGGGAAGACAGAGAAGTAAACATCTGGATGGCTTGACCTCGTGGCATGGTCGAGACAAGAACACTGAGCTGATCCACGACTCCGGTGATCGAGTGAAATGGCGAATCATGACGGCCGGCGCTTACCGGCATGGCACATAATGGATGGATTATATATATATATATATATATATATATATATATATATATATATATATATATATATATATATATATATACATATATACATATATATATATATATATATAATTCAACAGTGTTGTTGCCACTTCTATACCCAATTCATCAACAGCTTTAGTTTCTTCCACATTGGTGTTATCTGGTCCTGGGATTTGCCTTTCTTCTTACGGACCTTTAGTTTCTACTTTCAGTACTGATGGTCCTTCACATCTATCGTAATTGTTTGATTCTTATCTATCATCAAAACTGTCATAAAAAACTGTCATTTACTGCCAACATAGTACCTTGCGGTCTATGGCAGGAGGGTCTTTGAACGTGAGGAATTAAGGCCGCCTGGCTAGTACAGTCGCTGCGAACTGTGCAGGCTAGGATTTTCTTTTTGCCTCCGACAGAAAAAAATTCCACACCTTACCGTGGATTTGAAACCGGGTCTCCTGAAGGAGAATCCGGCGTTCTAGCCACTCGGCCAGCCGCTCCTCCCTATCTATCACCATAATCATATAACTCTTTTATATATTCCACCCATCTTACAATTATCTTTTCTTTGTCCATTTATATATTACCTTCTTTTGTGTTCACACAACTACTTGCTGTATACTTTATAATGCCCGATAATTCCTGAATCATTCTGTATATATATATATATATATATTTGAGGGGTCTTCTCGGTCCCCTGCAGTATCCCTGCAATGTCTATTTAACCAGGTTTCTTTTGCTGCCATTCATTTTGAATAATATTTCTGTATGTATTCTTTTAAATTTATCTTGATATTGTTTATTTTTTCTTCTGTTGTCCAACAACTGTAAAATTTCCTATGTCATCCATATCTTATTCTCATTTTTCTTTATTTCTGGTAAAATTTCCATTGTGGTCTATTGTATTGACCCCTTAATAATTTGCTATTGTTTGTTTATATAAACATTGTTCTCTATACGGAAAATGGTTCGGCAGGGAGTGATCAGAGGATCTGGCCGACAATCAAAACTCCGAGGAACGGCAAGACAGATACATAATCAGACTGCTAATGGTACCATTATTATAGGGTCTCTTGGCTGGCTGTGGCAGATGAGGACGGAGCACGCATAGAAATTTCCCGAGTGCTGCTATGTCGCTTCTTGAGTCAACGCAAGTATGACCGTACACACATACATACACACAGACAGACAGACACACACAGACAGACAGACACACACAGACACATATACACACAAACACAGACAGACAGACAGACAGACAGACAGACAGACAGACAGACAAGCAGATAGACAGACACAGACAGATAAACAGACAGACATACACAGATAGACATAAACAGACAGACATAGACAGACAGGCACAAACAGACAGACACATACAGACAGACACATACGTACGTACAGACAGACAGACAGACATACAAAGACAGACAGACAGACAGACAGACAGACAGACAAACGGCGTACGAATTACGTGTGTCACGAAGGCAATGCTTGAATCCAAGTAATCAATAATCTTAATGGTCCAACAAATATAATTATTGTATAATCACACCAAATTAAAGTCTGTTAGATAATCCTACCACAAATCCGCCTTTCATGTCCCTACGGTGTAAGAAAACATAGGAATACATTGCAGGCTACACCAGTATGTCCTGCGGGAAATATCCAACATATGCTCTATATTTGTGGTTGTCCAATAGAAACCTGCCCTTCTTCCCGAAGCATCCTGTCTTCAGCTTTCCCGTCATTCTCTGAGAATCCGATACAATTACGACGTGCTTGTGCTGTTTGTCTTTAAACCAGCAGAACTCCCCTGTGGCTGCCTCTATCTCTATTCTCAGACAAGTTGTGGTATCATATGCCAGGTCCTCCTGCACCAATCACCGTCCACCAACCTTCACCGCGAACCCCAAGACACTTCTTTTACTTCTTAGCACAGAGCCATTCGTGTAGATAATTACATGGCCTGGTCGCGAATTGTCGTGGGTCGATGCTCCAGAAGAAACTATTCATTTATAAAGAACATCCACTGAGAACGGCTGGGCACCTAGGGATTTGCCATATGCGAGATGGCACGAAGGTCAAAATATAACCGTTAATTACTCTTAACGACAATTATCGTCATATCTAACAAGTAGGACTACAAAAAGAACCCAATTAATTGAGACGCTCGAGACGGATGTACGATCCACAGCAAGATAATTTAAACTTTAGAAACCCATTATCAAATGTCAACGAGTACTCGGCTCTCTTTCAACCAACGATCTGTCCATCTCACACAAGATATCCAACCTGATTCATTGATTTATCTACGTAACTGCTTTCCTTTCTCTGACTCTGATGAAGTGGTTAGTTGTCAGGCGTCAGACTTTAATTTTAAAAATAGTTGTCAACTACCTTTATAAAATAATGAAGTTTCATGTGGATGATATGCATGTTAACACTTATAGTTCGTGATGTGTTGGTGACAGGTTGTTAAAGTTACAATTTACTATAATTATAGGTGTTTAAAATGACTCTTTTTTTCCACGCCAGTGCTGTGACTTCATTACAGTGACCTCGTTTCACAATTCACCGCTTTACCGAGTTGAGGGTTTTTAATCAGTTGCGATCAATTTGGAAGCAGGCCGCTTAGCGTTGATTTCCATTGTGTGAGGTGTCGGTCGTTCAGAAAGCAATGGAAAATTACTACAACGTAAAAATTGCATAATAAATCACAAATAGTCACAAAACGCTAGGTTTGATTGTTACGTCCTGCAAAGGATATGCAGCTAACTTAAGATGTATTGGGTGTATGGTCATTTGGACAATAAAATACCTAGGATTTTGCTTCTCAAAACATATTCGGGTACCAAATTTAGACTGGGTCGACCTGATAGCTCAGGACGATGGGTATCTCAACACATGTCCACCGGACTGGCAGGCAAGCGTGATAGCCACTGGACAATCCCGCTCCTGTTACAAATGAAAGCTTAAATATGCCATGATTTCCAAGCTAGTATTAACGTCATAAATGGGAAATATAATCAACAGATCCAGGACAGCAAGAAACCAATTAGTTCGTCAAAGTGGTCACATCTGGAACCAGGTCATGATTCAGACACAACATTTAGGACTGGTTGAGATTTGGCCGAGGTTGGTAATGGGTCGACCAGGGAGACCACGTCAACTTTTAAAAATTTCCATAGGCATATTCAATACTCCTTTGTTGTTAATAAAATATTTATATAAGGAAAAACACCATGCCTTATCCAAAGTGTCCAGAAGGAGAGAATGATTGCTTGCTTGTGTTCGCTGGCTGTGAACTCCAGCATGAAGTCCTGTAATGTTGGATGAATACATCCTGTTGTCCAATATCAGTGTGATGTCATACCGGACTGATGTTTGCGTGAGTATCCATTGTCCCATGTCTGGCCTATCGGTGTGCAGACTGGTGGTTCCTCGCCGTGCAGGCAGATACTCTCCGACTTCGGAAGAATCAGCGATCCTACTACGTTAGCCAGGACCCCGAAGGGACCTGTTGCCCAGGTCGAACGGCTAGGACATGTTAGTAGGTCTTGGCCAGTATAGAATCTGGCCCTGGTGCCATGGAAACACCTCTGCGTCCCTTGCGAGAAAGATTGATCTTAAAGCCATACAACTCTTCCTAAAATTTCAAATAAATTGCAGGTATGTTTCATACACATACACATATCCAGAACTATGTTACCGCTCTTGTGACTGGAATGTGAAGTACCTACGGTATACATCTTGTCAGACGTAGATTCCTTAAGACATGTTGCAGATAGAGTAAAGTTAGTTAAAGATATGTTTGAAAGCAATAGTTTTCTGAATATGTTCAGGGATGATTCAGTTTCCATCACCCACCGAGCACCGACTGGTTTATAAACATATGAGTCTAGCATCATATAGCCAATTCATACTATAGTCAGCTGTGTTCTATTTCTTGAGTTTGTATTGATAGAGGACACGGAAGTGAGTATTATCTCAACTAGGGCTTCGCTACCTGAGGTTATTACACAAATAAGAACAATGGAGCATGCTCTTTTAATGTTGGATTGTAGGTATTAAATCCTCCTGGGCATTGTGTTGGAGTCTAACATCAAATACTTAACACCTGAGGAGGAAATATTACATGCTCAGGTCTAATTCTAGCCTGTCTGTACGTGATGTGCTGAACCATGACCTGGTAACGCGCAATATCCCTTTCAGCAGTTGTTAAAGTCCATTATCTGTCTGGCAAAACTTGCTGGTTTCTGGGCTTGGAGTGCCCTGCAAAACTATCTCAATGGAGATGGGACTCTATCGACGAGTACGGAGTCGGGAGACATATTTCTATATCATTATCACAACCATAGACTATGACCTAGAGGATTTGTACGCCAGGGTGTTTCACTTAGTTCAAAAGCACAGTCTTCCAGAGGATTCACAATCAATCGTTCCAGCCAACCAACCAGCCAACAGATTAACCAACCAACCGACCAGTCTACCAACCAACCAACCAACCAACCAACCAATCAATCCACCCCAACCAACCAACCAATCAAATTTTCTATATCACATCTTCTGTGCCTAAATTCACGCTCATTGCTTTAACTATTATATTTTGTAAATAGAAAACAACCATTGCTATTGTTGCTAACATAGTTGAGTTGAAGTACCGCCCACTCCAACAGTCAGTGTCTTTCATTGTGCCACCTAAAGTCATGGTGCCTTTCACACGCCTAGGGTATATTGGGCATGTAGAACTAGACACACATTTGTATAGACCAAACAGCACTTGGTAGCTGATATGGTCAGTGTCACGCCAGCCGCCTTTACTTCCCAAGACATTTCCGGGTAATAATTGTTGGCTGGGTCCATCTGGGAGCCCAGATACATTTTACAAATCCCGAAAAGCCCACCATTACGACAGGCGAACTCTTAGCCTCTACACTACCGCAGCCTGGCGGTGACGCAATATTGCCTACGTGGCTAGCTGAAGGTCATATAATGGCAGCCGCTTGGATTGTTGAATGAAATTGAGGAAAACGTCAGTAGAATGACTGAGATTTGGTTCAATGATTACTATTCATCAAAGGTATCAAGAGTACAAATGTGCCAGGTGAGAGTATCCCAGATGTCGTCGTCCTTAATGGTAAGCGGGTTGCAAGGAGTATAGTCATGACTATTTGAGATAAGATAGATGAAAATGGTAGTTGAAGTTATTTTGAAGTGCAACACAGTCAGGCTAGAAATAAACAACTATAGACGTATTAAGGATGAGAGACTGGTCGAGTGGCTAGAATACTGGGCACCTCTTCGGGAGACACAGGTTCGAATACTCGGTAACGAGTTGGCTTTGTTTCTGACAGGGGCAAAAGGAAAACTCTCATCTGTACAGTTCACTTCGAGTGCACTAGCAGGCGATCTTAATCACTTAGGTTCTAGACCTCATGTCCTTCACCGCAAGGTGCTGTATACAGTACACGAAAGTAGTATTACTTAGTACCAGTAGTATAGAAGTCGACGTAGGCGAAAGGATGAGAGTTATAGGATAAGAGTTACAGGATAAAAGCTCTTGAACTTCCGATGCACTTATATTGAGGTAGTGGGTTTACTCCCTCCAACAGCATTTAGTTGCACGTGAACGTTGACCTATCCTTTAGAAAGCAATGACACGCTAGTGAACGTAACATTGCCTAGAAATCAGCCTAGAGTTGTCCGCAACGTCCTGCAAAAGATACGCAACATTTTAAACATCAATCTATAGTTTTGAGTGGTTTGTTTGACCAAGACAAGGAGACTCTATAGTAGCGACTTGTGAAAGTTCAAGTCTAGAGTTAGAAGACAGAACTGAAGGGTGTACATTTACGAAGCATACAACTACTTATCATGTTTCGCAATAGCAACGAGTGATATACGTACTTCGGTCCAGCAGTATATTAGAATTTAGTACATAAAGAAGTACAACAAACACTAGTTACTCGCATCGTAAGAAGATAGTCCACATTCTTTTGGCATGTCATAAGAATGGGAAAGATGGAGTACGCCCAAAAGGACATTGAAGTAGAAGAATTGAAGAGAAAGATCAAGAGAGAAAATACTGAACAATTTGATATCGTGGCATGAAGGAACATTAGTGTTAGAAATGATTGACAAAGACGAGACAGAAAGCCATGGACAGACATGATCACTAATGCCACATGGTGCGGAAGATGAAACACACAGAAGTAACTCACCGCTCTCTTGATTACTGCCGAGCCCACAATCAATCTTCACCAATGAGCCAAGATGAGTACATCTCGCATAAATGACTTCAGCAATCTCCAGTCAGACAGGACAGGGTCGTCCAAGTTATCACCATAGACCCATGAGAAAAATGAAAACTGACTTAATATTGGGATGCCATGCCTGTTTTGGGCAGACAGAAATGAATGGCACGCTGAACAGTATTTGTGGGGAGGGGGAGACGAAATTGTGAATTCGTGAATGGATATCTAATTTTTACAATTATATATGTGTGTGCACTTTCATTATATGTTTCTAAATTGTGGTATTCTTTCTTTGTACGAGTATGTGCACTTTACTACTTTGGAATTATATACTGACAAACATGATTATTAATCATGGAAATGCAAGCATGACAGACACATATAGACACACACATACAGAAACACATAGACGCACAGTCATACAGACTCACACATACACACACCTCATCATCATCATCAAGTGCCCTGCCAGCTGACGTAGGCGTTCATGGCTCTCCACAGATCTCGGTCTTTGATGTTCTGGATCAACTGCTGCTGATATTCCTCCATGTCACCGTCTCAATCCGTCCAGCATCATTTCTCTTGGTCTGCCTCTGCCTCTCTTCCTCTCGATATTTCCAGTTGTCACGATGTTCTCCAATGCCTCTCTTCTCATAACATGACCGAAGAAAGATGTTTGTCTCTTTCTTATTGTTGTATATAATGTTCTAGACAGACACAAGTACATACACACACACGCACACACACACATATATATATATATATATATATATATATATATATATATATATATACAGAGAGAGAGAGAGAGAGAGAGAGAGAGAGAGAGAGAGAGAGAGAGAGAGAGAGAGAGAGATGGACAAAGGCAGATTATATAAGTAAAGCAGAGTGAGTGAAATTAAAAGTTAATATCCCGGTTCTCAACAAAAGCATGTCCTTAACCTAAGTGGGACTGTGGTAGAGTTAAATTACGGCTTGATTGAACCTTTAATTATTCATCTTTCAAGTCAGAGGGAGCGATAACATTTACAACTAACTGCACGTGAGCAGATCTCCGCACGTAGATCTACATCTCCCCACAACAACCTAATACAGACCAACCCAGAAGGAATGACTTTCTGTAGCGAGAAATCGTTCAGGAATAGAGATGGGTCTATCCAACTGACACAATATATCTCAGTACATTGTTATTTTATAGCACTGACATTGCTTCCTTCGTATTGTGTAAGAAGTAACTGACAACAAAGACCCTAAAGCATCACGGAGCTCAGTTCTGAGATAGTTTCAAATGCGTCATTGATTGAAGGAAATTGCATGTATCGTGTGCGATAGGTTCTTCTGTTACAGACATTTGTCAGGCTGTCTCATGTATTATTCTAGCGTAGGAACTTACCACGCTCTATTAAAAAAGTTGTGTCACAGTCAGCTAGTTGAATATTTGTTCTGAAAGATTCTTTTGGCGTGGTTGTTGGTATAGTTCATGGTGATCAGGTTTCTCGGTGTGATGAAGAGGAGCAATGGTTATATTCGAGAGGGATTCTAATGAAAACCTTAATTATTTTGTTGTTGTGTGGGGGGTGGTAAATATATTCTGAAAATGTAAATAACAAATGTATAATTTTTCTATGTAGTCATCATTGCGTTAAATGCAAGTTCTCCAGCGCCGATAAAGTGCTTAGATTCCTGTGGGAAAAAAAAAATCTCTTGGTCGCATGTGTAACCACTCATGCACCACCTGTCCTACCTTTTCATCGGACCGAAAAGTCTTTCCTCCCAATGACTTGTCCAAACAGGTGGAAATCATTTGGGGCTAGGTTTGGCAAGTACGGGGGATGTGGTACACACTGAAAGCTACCCTTTCCTATTTATGGACTCCCTTAAAAATAAACAAACCCTTACAATTACTGTTTAAGTAACTTACTTAATGTAGGAGAAAATAAAACAGCGATAGACTGACCGTGGCACAGCTAAATTTAGTTTGGCTTGTTTTCTCTCCCTTATCTGGCCAATCCTGGCGAGGGGGAAAACAAAGACTGAAGCGGCCATTTCTAGTCAAGAGAACTGACAAGAAAGTCGACCTTTCCCTTCGGGGAGAAGGTGGTTTGTTTTAAAACCATGATTCTCTTCAAGCTATTGGTATGTTATCTACATCATTAAGATATATTTATGTATTACCTAGACCAGTATGTTTAATTAAGAATTAGTTACAATTCTCTTAAACCAGGCTGGATGATGTTTACTAAGGAAACACAGGTGGGCGCCACGCTGTAATTTTTCCTATGTCTTACAATTTCAAATCCATATGTTAATATCTTGTATAGGCATTATGAACTTATATCTCACTAGTAGTGCTATAATCTATGAATATTATGTGTACTGTAAAGTATCAACTCTCATGTCTGAAACACATTCTAGAGATTTTCTCAATGTAGGAGCAGACCCCTGATTCAGGCTTCATAGTAAAGAACTAGTGTCTGTCAATTTCATATTCCTATGTTAAAACTTCTAGGCACTGTGAACAATATCTCACTATTTATGCTTAGAAATCTGCAAATAATCTATGTACTATAGAAAGGTGTTTTATCCATGCGGGGACATACAAAATATTACGCATATTCCTGACTCGTACTTAGTCAGGGGATAAATTATTTTGCCACATTATAATCTGTAACTTGGAAATATAGTGCTAAATTTTAGTACCATTCTTTTGTTAACAGATTAGTAACCACTCCATATGAGGGTGAACATATAATCATTTCATAAAATAGTGTTAGGGACAGGCCATGTTTGAATATAAATTCATGAACAATTAAACGCGTGATGTAAATGTATGTTCGGATAGGGAATCACCTTCCCGCCAAAAAAACCTTTTTTTTAAAACCCCCGTAGGTTAAGGAAAACAGAAGGGGCGGGGAGAAAAAAAAAATTTGAAAAAGTTTTTTTTAATTAT